>CAXKVI010000006.1:30256955-30369955 GCA_964058755.1 Campiglossa producta | reverse complement strand
GCTGCGATGCTCCCTCATATTTTTTAAGGATCCTTGCGGCCTTTCTTTTATCCCAGTACGCAAAGCGTCGGGGAGATGCCTCTTGGGGGGGATTCAGACTCGTAGTTGCCATCGCGGTCCCTCCCTTTGCGGCGTCGTCCTTCTCTTTCGAAACTCTGAAACCAGGTCGTGAGACCATTGCCCCAGATGTGAAGAGATTGGGTTTCGTACCAGCGCTTGATGGAGGTTTAGCTTCCGCCGTTTTCTGCTTGACTGCATAGGCAGCCGCACTGCTGCTTGCTCCCATCAAGTCACTCTTACTTGATAGCAGTTTGGGGGATGACTGATCCGTAGTTTTCATCGCTGTCGGCCTCCCAGTTAACTTTGAGGCGGAGTTTGTCCTCCGGCGTTGTGTTTTCGCTTGCTCCAGCATAGTTCTTCTCTGCTGCGGAGTAAACGAAGTCGTTAATTGCTTTGTATTTTGTGTGTTCTTCATCTTGTTCGTACGAACCCTCGCCGGACAAGGCCAGGTTAGGGTCAAGGGTAGTGTAAGGGGAAGTGTGTCGTCCGCCGCGGCAGAGCCCCATACCGCGGTAAGACCATAGTTACTCCCTGAGGCGGCCCGGTATCAGTGAGGCTCCGTTCAACTACAGCCACGATTTGCCTCCCGGCTGCAAACGTCCAATAGGCACGGTATCGCATAACATCCTGGATTGGGAGGGAAAAGTTTTGCACATTTATATAGCGAGCCGCTTGCTTCAAGACAGACGCCCGCTTGCAGCCGCACCTCATGGTGAACAGACGCTGCGCAAAAACCTCGGTGAGCCCTTAAACCAAGTATGTCAGAGTGGCCCCACCGGGGCTCCCTCTCTTTCTGCCGCGAGCCTAGGTAGCTCCCGTTGCCCAGAGTGCACGAACGAGGACGCAAGAGTCGGGATTGAGCGCGGTCACTCAGCAACCACACCCCATTACACTCCAATTTTAAGGTTTGTGGGCAATCAAATTTTTATTGATAACTCAGTAATCCAAATGAAACCTGCGCCCATTCCCTTTCGTTTATACCCATATTTTAGGGCAAATTTAACGTTTTTGGGCAATCACATTTTCACCGATAACTTAGTTATCGATAAATATATATTGAAATATATCGAATTCCTAATGAAACCTGGGGCCATGCCCTTTCGTTTCATACTAATATTGTAGGGCATTTTTAAGGTTTTTGGGCAATCACATTTTCACCGATAACTCGATAAATTTATCGAAATATAACGAATTCCAAATGAAACCTGGGGCCATGCGCTTTTGTTTGATACCAATATTGTAGGGCAATTTTAAAGTTTTTGTTCAATAATATTTATCGAAATAAATCGAAGTCCAAATGAAACCTGGGGCCATTTCCTTTCGTTTATACCCATATTGTAGGGCAAATTTAAGTTTTTGGGCAATCACATTTTCACCGATAACTCAGTTATCGATCAATTTATCGAAATATATCGAAGTCCAAATGAAACCTGGGGCCGTGCCCTGTCGTTTATACCCATATTGTTGGGCAAATTTAAGGTTTTTGGGCAATCACATTTTCACCGATAACTCAGTTATCGATCATTTTATCGAAATATATCGAAGTCCATATGGAACCCGGGGTCATCCGCTTTCGTTTGATACCCATATTGTAGGGCAAATTTAAGGTTTTGTTCAATAACATTTTCACCGATAACTCAATTATCGATAAATTTATCGAAATGTATCGAAGTCCAAATGAGGCCTGGGACCTTCGAGTTTCGTTTGATGCCCATAAGGTACGAAGTTTCTACACTTGTATGCGAAATATCATATGTTTAGGTCAAGTGTACTCAGAGTTATATGGGAAAAACAAAAGATCAAAACTTAACGGTCCCAAGCATGGCCGGACCCCCCAAAACTAAAAAAAAATTGCCTATACCTCCTTCCCGACTATTAGCTGTCTGCCTACCAAAATTGAACAAAATCCGTCTTGCCATTCTCACGTTATTAGGGAACGGAAGTAACACTCTGGACATCCAAACATCCAAACATCGCTACATTCACATTTATAATATTAGTAAGATTATTGAATACTGAAGCATTTACCAAGAGTATTTAAAATTTTCGAAATTCCCATCAATGGGGACGGGTAGATTGATTTAATAATTTTACGCTTTTGGGCGATCACTTTTTGACCGATAACTCAGTTATCGATAAATTTATCGAAATACATATACCGAAGTCCAAATGAAACCTGGGGCCATCCCCTTTCGTTTAATACCCATATTGTAGGGCAATTTTAAGGTTTTTGGGCAATCATATTTTCACCGATAACTCAGTTATCGATAAATTTATCGAAATATATCGAAGTCCAAATGAAACCTGCGGCCATCCCATTTCTTTTGTTAGGCATATTGTAGGGCAATTTTAGGGTTTTGTGGGCAATCACATGTTCACCGAAAACTCAGTTATCGATAAATTTATCGAAATATTTCGAAGTCCAAATGAAACCTGCGGCCATGCCCTTTCGTTTGATACCCATATTGTAGGGCAATTTTGAGGTTTTTGGGCAATCACATTTTTACCGATAACTCAGTTATCGATAAATTTATCGAAATATATCGAAGTCCAAATAAAACCTGGGGTCATGCCCTTTCGTTTGATACCCATATTGTGGGGAAATTTTAAGGTTTTTGGGCAATCACATTTTCGCCGATAACTCAGTTATCGATAAATTTATCGAAATATATCGAAGTCAAAATGAAACCTTGGGCCATCCCCTTTCTTTTGATATGCATATTGTAGGGCAATTTTAAAGTTTTTGGGCAATCACATTTTCACCGATAACTCGGTTATCGATAAATTTATCGAAATATATCGAAGTCCAAATGAATCCTGGAGTCATGCCCTTTCGTTTGATACCCATATTGAAGTGCAATTGTAAGGATTGTGGGCAATCACATTTTCACCGATAACTCAGTAATCGATAAATTTATCGAAATATATCGAAGTGCAAATAAAACCTGGGGTCATGCCCTTTCGTTTGATACCCATATTGTAGGGTAATTTTAAGGTTTTTGGGCAATCACATTTTCGCCGATAACTCAGTTATCGATAAATTTATCGAAATATATCGAAGTCAAAATTAAACCTGGGGCCATCCTCTTTCTTTTGATATGCATATTGTAGGGCAATTTTAGGGGTTGTGGGCAATCACATTTTCATCGATAACTCAATAATCGATAGGTTAGGTTGAAGTGGCTGCCGCAAAGGCACACCTAGGCCGGTATTAAAAGGCCCGTTGTGATACCATCAACACTAGGAAAGTCAGTCCCGGGACCCAGCCATATGGAAAATCCCAGTGCTATTGGGACTCTCCACATAGCAGAATCCCGGGGCTGACACTCCTAAAACCGACACCGTTACACCTCCTCGAACCATTTAGATGACTTGATGAAAGCCATCAAGTCCTTTATGTCCAGCTCCGCTACCTGGCGTAGGCTATCCAGGAAGGGAACTCCGAAAAAGCGCCTTCTCGCGCCGCTTAAAGCCGGGCAGTTGCAGATGAGATGCTCCACCGTTTCCTCCTCCTCATCATCTTTGCAACTCCTACAGCATCGTCGGTAGGGTACACCCAGCCTTCAGTGGCGTGCCTTCCATATAAGCCGAAAAGCCCGGCTTGCCTAGCTAATCCTCT
Organism: Campiglossa producta; assembly: GCA_964058755.1. NCBI lineage: Eukaryota > Metazoa > Arthropoda > Insecta > Diptera > Tephritidae > Campiglossa > Campiglossa producta. The sequence goes on along the minus strand of CAXKVI010000006.1, from coordinate 30,366,276 downwards.
ATGAGCTACAATATGTTTCAAAAATGTATCGTAACAATTTCTTTAACGTTTACATTTGGTTTCACTAACTGCCAATAGCATAAACATATAAATAAAGCTCTTCCTGCCATCTGGCGGCTGATAGCAAAACAATTAACATAAAATTTTTTCAGCGCATATGATGGCATCTCTTACTTGCTTACTTAAAATAGCCTTTAACCGCCTAGGCGATGATTGCCATCTCGCTTTTACTTATTGGCTTTTACCTGGCTTTCAAATCCCTTACTAAAATGTCTTTTTGAAGCTACAGTTTTTTTGAATTTAGAAGAAATTTTGTATGCAACTACGAAGCCAGCTTCGTGCTGTTGTTACTATAAGCTTTAAAGCCAAACTGGATATGTATATACATACATATCTACAATGTTAATGTGCAAAGAGCTCTACTCAAAAATTATTGGCGCATATTTTAAAGTAGAAAAAAAGAATTCAATACTGGTGATTGCTGTAATATTTTTTTTTTTTGCTAGGCATTATAAAATATAAAAAATATTTTTTTAGGTTTCTTAGGTCCACTTGCACGACGCCGAGTTATCTTTTAATTTGACATTAACTCTGAGTTAAAAATATAAATTTTCGTTGTGCAAGTGAGCCTTGGCTTCTGCGATGTACATATGTAAATGGGAAATAGTGCAAGTAAACCTTTTCCCTTGGATTGGAAAAGCTTAAAAAATCTGCAAAACAATAACTTGCCTATTGAAGAAACCTAAATGTTTAAGTTTTTCCCCGTGTGCAAAAGTCGATAAATATCTATCCTGAACTCTTCTTCTTCGTCTGAAATGTTCTTTGGCAGCAGTATGTGCTTTTGTTGGGGTTATAAGGACTGGGGCTTGCCTTGATTGAAACACGTAGGCACGCCACTGCCAGCCTTGCTGCGTGCCTTCCAATAAGGCAGTGCCCGGTTAAAACCCCTATTAATATAGATATATCCCTTCTTCTTCATCATCATCATTTATTGGCGCTTAACCGCCTAAGCGATTTTGGCCGTCGCCTATCAAAGCACGCCAGTCATTCCTTTTTAGCGATAACTGACGCCAATTGGAAACCCCAAGGGAGTTCAAGTCATCCTCCACCTGTTGTTTCCATCTCAGTCGAGGCCTCCCCCTTCCTCTGCTGCCGAATTCGGGTGACGATTGGAAAACCTTCTGGGCTGGAGCTTCTTTGTCCATTCGCATGACGTGACCCAGCCAGCGGAGCCTTTGGGCTTTAATCCGCTGAACGATGGTCAGATCTGCGTAAAGCTCGTACAGCTCATCGTTAAATCTCCTTCGATACTCGCCGTCGGCATCACGGGAAGGACCATAAATCTTCCGGAGAACTTTTCTCTCAAATACTCCAAGGGCCATCTCATCTTCTCTTGACATTGTCCATGAATCTGAGCCATACATCAGGACAGGTATGATGAGAGACTTATAGAGCGTGATCTTTGTTCTTCGAGAGAGGACTTTACTTCTCAATTGCCTACTCAGTCCAAAGTAGCACTTGTTCGCAAGAGTGATTCTCCGTTGGATTTCTAGACTGATATTATTTTCGGTGTTAATGCTGGTTCCCAAATAGACGAAGTCCCTCACAGTTTCAAATTTGTAACTATCAACAGTGACGTGGCTGCCAAGGCGCAGGTGCGCCGATTCTTTCTTTGATGACAGCAAATACTTCGTCTTGTCCTCGTTGACCGCAAGACCCACTTTTTTCGCTTCTTTATCCAGTCCAGAGAAGGCAGCGCTTACGGCGCGGTTGTTAAGGCCAATGATATCAATATCATCGGCATACGCCAGCAATTGCACGCTCTTGTAATAGATTGTACCATTGCGGTTTAGCTCTGCTGCTCGAATTATCTTCTCCAGCATCAGGTTGAAGAAATCGCACGAAAGGGAGTCGCCCTGTCTGAAGCCTCGTTTGGTTTCAAATGGCTCAGAGAGGTCCTTCCCGACTCTGACGGAGCTGTTAGTATTGCTCAACGTCATTTGGCAAAGCCGTATAAGCTTTGCAGGGAAGTCAAATTCAGACATGGCGGCATACAGGCAACTCCTTTTTGCGCTGTCAAAAGCGGCTTTGAAATCGACAAAGAGATGGTGTGTGTCGATTCTTTTATCATGGGTCTTCTCCAGGATTTGGCGTATCGTGAAAATCTGGTCGATGGTAGACTTACCAGGTCTAAAGCCACACTGATAAGGTCCAATCAGCTTGTCTACGATGGGCTTCAGTCTTTCACACAATACGCTAGAAAGAACCTTATATGCGATATTAAGAAGGCTGATTCCGCGGTAGTTGGTGCGGTTAGCGGGATCGCCTTTCTTGTGGATTGGGCAGAGCACACTTAAATTCCAATCTGGAGGCATGCACTCGTCTGACCATATTCTGCATAAGAGCTGATGCATGCTTTTTACCAGCTCTTCGCCTCCGTGTTTGAACAGCTCGGCGGGTAGTCCGTCTTTTCCAGGCGCTTTGTTGTTTTTGAGCCGGGATATAGCTATCCTCACTTCATCATAGTCAGGTGGTGGGACGACTTTTCCATCGTCAGGGATTGGGGTATCGGGTTCGACGTCTCCCTCGCAATTTAGCAGTGAGGAGAAGTGCTCCCTCCATAATTTAAGTACACTCTGTACGTCGGTTACCAGGTCGCCATTATTGTCCTTACAGGAACTTGCCCCGGTCTTAAAACCTTCCGTCATCCGCCGGATCTTTTCATAGAATTTTCGGGCATCATTCCTGTCAGCCAGCATCTCAAGCTCCTCACACTCACGCCTTTCGGCCTCACGTTTCTTTTTTCTGAAAAGGCGTCTCTCTTCCTTCTTTGCCTCACGATAGCGTTGCCATACACTGCGGGTTGCGCCCGTTCGCAACGTCTCCCTGTAGGCAGCGTCCTTTTTGTCCGAGGCAGTGCTGCATTCCTCATCGTACCAGTTGTTTTTGCGGGCTCGCTGGAACCCTATAGTGGCCTCAGCGGCGGTACGCAATGAGTGAGAGATATGCTTCCATTGCTCGGTTGCATCGTTAGGTCGAGGATTGCTCTCCGATAGCAGGTGTGAGAGTCGAGTGGAGAAATTGTCAGCTGTCTGTGGCGTGCGCAGCTTCTCGACGTCAAACTTTCCTTCCGTTACTGTGCGCACTTTCTTTGCTACACAGAGGCGTGTGCGTATCTTGGCTGCAACAAGATAATGGTCCGAGTCGATATTGGGACCACGAAGGGTACGCACGTCCAGAACGGTGGAGCTATGTCTGCCGTCGATCATGACATGATCAATCTGGTTTCTTGTTCTTTGATCAGGAGACAGCCATGTGGCTTGGTGTATTCGTTTATGCTGGAACCTGGTACTACTGATGACCATATTGCGAGCAGCGGCGAAATCAATCAACCTAGTGCCGTTGGGGGATGTTATATCATGGAGACTAAATTTTCCAACTGTTGGACCAAAGACTCCTTCCTTGCCCACCTTCGCATTAAAGTCGCCGAGCACGATTTTGATATCATGTTGGGGGCAGCGATCATAAGTCTGTTCAAGTTTATCGTAGAAGGAGTCCTTCTCTGCGTCGTCCGTCTCCTCAGTCGGCGCATAGGCGCAGATAAATGTTATGTTGAAACATTTCGCTTTGATACGGATCGCAGCGAGACGCTCGTCCACGGGGGTGAACGCTAGTACTTGGCGGCGAAGTCTCTTTCCCACCACAAATCCTACACCACGCGCTTTGCCGCGTGTCTGGCCACTGTAGTATACGTCACAAGGTCCGATGGTCGTCTTTCCTTGTCCCGTCCATCGCATTTCCTGCAGGGCGGTGATGTCAGCCTTTGCGTTAACGAGGACATCAACCAGTCGGGCAGCGGTACCATCCCTTGAAAGGGTCCGGATATTCCAGGTACATGCCCTAATATCCTTCTCATTATCCTGTGTTCGTTTTGCCGGGTCGTCAACATTAAAGGGGGTTCTCATCCGAGGCTTGATTTTTGTTCTTTTCATTGGAATTCTTCTTAGGGTGTAAATATATTTAGATCTTTTAATATCCCACTTTGGCCAGGATTGTTTGGATACTCGGCACACTGGCGATAAAAGCCATCTTTCATTGACTTGTCGGAGTGTATGCTCCTTCAGCATTAGCTTGCATGTGGCAAAGGGCATACCTAAGCGTTCTTTATCCTGAAGAACCTGCTTGGTCGTGCCCTGCCTAGCAAGTTCGTCTGCCCTACAGTTTCCCTCAATGTCCCTGTGTCCCGGGACCCATGTGAGGCTCACGCGGTTCTGTTGGGCCATCTCCTGAAGAGATCGACGATAGCTGAGCGTCAGTTCAGAGTTGAACAAGTAAGAGCCAAGGGATTTGACTGCCGCATGGCTATCGCTGAAAATAACGATATTCTGTCCGATAGCGTGTTGCCCTATCTCAGCCTGGAAGACGCTGCAATGATCAGGCAGTATGAAGGAAAGCTCAAGGTCCAGATCCTTGGAATAAATCCCTCCTCCAACTCTGCCGTCCAACTTCGAACCGTCGGTGTATATGGAAATGCCGCCCTTAGTAGCAGGACACCGATCCGTCCTCTCCCAGTCTTCCCTGCTGGGAATGTTTATTCTAAACCAGCTATCTCCGACTGTTGTGGTTGCACAACGGTCCGTGCTCGGAGGGAGAAAGCTGTAAGAATCCAGAATACCGGAGTGTCCAGTAGTGCCTGCGCCCCAGCCGGAAGCTTCCCTTAGACGCAGAGCCGATGCTGCCGCTGCCCGGTACCCTTCCAGATCGAGTGGCAAAATGCCAAGAATGGCCTGGAGAGCTTCGTTGATCATGCTACATCTGTGGACTTTACCTAACAGGTTTAGGTTGGCTGCCTTGCTCAGCGCAGGCCACCATACCACGACTCCATACAGCATAATGAGCCGGATTATCGCAGTGTAAATCCATCTGCAGATTTTGGGACTGAGCCCCCATTTTTTGCCAATGGCTCTTTTACACGTGTAAAGTGCAATGCACGCTTTCCTCTGGCGCTGGATGACATTCTCCTTCCAGTTAAGCTTTCTATCCAGAACTATGCCTAGGAATTTGGCTTTGTCAGCCAAGTTCAGGCGCACGCCATTTAGTTCTGGTAGGCTTAGCGTTGGTAGTTTGTACCGGTTAGTATAAAGGACAAGCTCCACTTTTCCCGGGTTGATATTAAGTCCGCAGCGAGATGACCACGAGGAAACTGCTCGCAGTGCTACTTGCATCAAGTCACACAGGGTTTGTGGGAATTTGCCCCTGTATGCAATAGCTAAATCGTCTGCATATGCAACTATCCTCCCGCCCCCCCCAGCTTGTGTCTCGTAGCAGCGACTTTACAGTGAGGTTCCATAAAATCGGAGAGAGAACACCACCCTGAGGCGTTCCTCTTGTGACATAGCGTGAGAAATCAACTGTGCCTAGTGTAGAAACTATTTTCCTTCCCTTTAGTAGCTTATCAATTAGTCCAATAAGAGACCTGCTTATGCCCAGATTAGTTAGAGCGGTGTTAATAGCCTCCGGGCTTATATTGTTGAAGGCACCTTCAATGTCTAGGAAGGCCACGAGACAGTAATATTTTTCATACAACGATTTTTCAATAACAGAGACAAGGCTGTGAAGCGCAGTTTCCGTTGATTTACCTTTGGTGTATGCATGTTGATAGCTAGAGATAAGGTTGCTATCAATAGTAGAGGAGAGATAATCGCTAATTATCCTCTCGAAGGTTTTGAGTGCAAAGGACGAGAGACTGATCGGTCTGTAGTCCTTAGGCTCATAGTGTGAGGCCTTCCCAGCCTTAGGAATAAAGACTACCTTGGCGCTTCTCCAGGAGTGCGGAATGTAGTTGAGAGCCAGGCAGGCTGAAAAGAGAAATACCAGCCATTTAGCCGATGTTTCCAACGTGTTTATGAGTTGTGCGGGGAAAATCCCGTCTGGCCCAGCAGCCTTGAACGGCTCAAAGCTTTTGATCGCCGACCTTACCCTTTCCTCCGTGATGGGAATATTCACTGCCATATTTGTTGCAGATGCTAAAGGTGCTTCATGCAAGTTCCCCGGAAAGTGTGTATTCAATAGCAGCTCCAGGGTTTCCCCTTCCGTGCTAGTCCACGATCCGTCAGGCTTCCGCAAATAGCTAATGGCTGTTTGAGTTTTTGAGAGCACTCGTCTAAGTCTCGCCGTATCATCGACCTTTTCGACCCCGGTGCAGAAATCTCTCCACGAAGTTCTCTTCGCCTGCCTTAGGGCCCTTTTATAGGCCCTCAGTTTAACTTTATATTCGAGCCATTCAGGCTCCGTACCGAGGCTCTTGGCCCTATTAAATTGCTTCCTGCAGGACTTGCGGAGCGAATCCAGGTCGTAGGACCACCAGTGTGGTCTATGTTTACCGCGTGGTTTCGGCACTGGACAAACCTGCTCTAGGGCATTTGAGAGCGCCGTTGTAAAGGTCGCAACCAGATCATCCAGTTCTCCTACTGATGATGGAGCTTGTGGGGGTAACACTGGTAGGTCCCTTACTAATATTTGATTATGTAGCTGCCAATTAGTGTTGCGTGGATTGCGTTTCATAACTGGCTGCTCAACAGAAAAATCTAAGGCAATTTCTATGTACCGGTGGTCGGAAAATGAATGCTCCTCAAGAACACGCCATTTCCTAACCCACTCATAAGCGCCTTCGCTACAAATAGTGAGGTCTATGACCTCCCTACGGGCTTTAGTGATAAAAGTAGGCTCGTTACCCACGTTACAAACCACCAGGTTAGTTGTTAGTAGGTAGTCAAACAGAGACTCGCCCCTAGCGTTAATATCGGAGCTTCCCCACTGGACGTGATGAGCATTAGCGTCAGCTCCAATAATAAGATGACCCGTGCAGAAATTTTCCACCAGATCTTTCTCCTCCTTTTGTGGAGGAGGTTCTTCGGCGTCATAGGGCATGTAGACCGACGCCATCGTCAGGCTGGTGCTGCCGACCGTTAAGCTGGCAGCTGTAACGTCACCATTTGAATAGTTGGGTAAGAGAAAGGTGTTCAGCTCAGACTTGACCAAGATACAGGTTCTGACCTTGCCCTCCTCATTAGCTCGGATGAGCTTGTACCCCTTAGCCCCCAATCCACAGATCCTTGAGCTATTAACCCAGGGTTCTTGGATAAGGACCTCGTCTACGTCGCCTTTATAAAGACGACTGCTTAGGGCAGCTGAGGCTGCTTTAGATTTGTGCAGGTTAATCTGAAGCACCACCAACATGAGAGCGCTCAGACTTCCCCACCACCGTCGTACCGTCGTGGAGGTCTACCCCGTCCCGGGGCCTATCTCTCAACGACAATTTATCTGCACGATTTGGCGTGGCGGAATCTCTACTGTCTGAAGCGGCATCAACGTTAGTGTGTACCGGATTGCCCTCCACCACCGTGCGGTCGAGGTCTTCCGCGTCCGTTAGGCTATCTTCCATCGCCGAGTCGTTCACGGCTTCCTCGCAATTTGACGTGGCGGATACCATACTTTCCGCGTCTGACACCCCTGCCTCCTCTTCTGGTCCTTCGATTTCCGAGTCCTTCGAAGCGGCCGGAATGGCAGCGCGTTGTGCATCGCCACGGTATACGTGGATCACGATCTGACCCATTCCATAATGCACTCGTCCGTTGCACCGTTTAAGGGGCTCGAGTGCCTCCTTATTCAAAGTTAAAACCACCTGTCTATGAGGCCCAACCTCACCCTCGACCAGATTGACACTCCAGTCCTGCGTCGGGAGAGACGGATTCCAGGCCTGCAGCATCTCAAGAATATTCTCCGCTTCAGCAGGGATGGCAGGAATCCATGCCCTTGCCCTTGGCCGGGCCGGAATGTCCTTCCAGTCGACGACCTCGATTTTTGCCCCTGGGTAGACTTCACCCAGTCTTGCAACTGCTGCCTTGTACAGTGCAACAGTTCTTGCATCCTCACACGCGAAAACTTTAATCTGACCCTGGTGCCAACCCGCGTCTGTACCCCGCGGCGGACTACCCGAAGACTCACGCCATATGTCGAGAAGGGCCCTGCCAATTTCGTTCCGGACATACAGCCACCGGTCTCTAGGGATGGACCAACGGTCGTTGCCTCGATCAATGACACCTATAAGGATCCTGTCTTGGTCACTTCAGCAAAGCTGGGTTTTCCCACTACTGGGATATTCTGATGCCGCTTTGGATGGGGATCCACCTCTCCATCCGATCTCTGGCGTTTGAAGGGATTCCCGTTCAGCCTTTTAGGCGCATAGGGCCTTTGGAAATTTGGTATCAGAGCTTTCGCTTTCTCCACCATCTTCCTTTCATTCAGCGATAGTGTATCCTGCGATGCTCCCTCATATTTCTTCAGGATCCTTGCAGCCTTCCTTTTATCCCAGTACGCAAAGCGTCGGGGAGATGTCTTTTGGGAGGAGTTCAGACCCGTAGTTGCCATCGCGGTCTCTCCCTTTGATAGAAGCTTAGTTGCGTCTTCCTTCTCTTTCGGATGACTGAGGCCAGGTCCCGAGACCATTGCCACAGACATTGAGAGGTTGATGTTCGTGCCGGCGCTTGATGGAAGTTTAGCATCCGCCGTTTTCTGCTTACCTGCGTATGCAGCCGCACTGGTGCTGGCTTTCATCAAGTCACTCTCACTTGCTAGCAGTTTCGAGGATGACCGACCCGTAGTTACCATCGTTGTGGTCCCCCAGTTGACTTTGAAATAGAGTTTGTCCTCCGGCGTTGTGATTTCTCTTGCTCCAGCATAGTTCTCCTCTGCTGCGGAGTAAACGAAGTTATTGATTGTTTTGAATTTTGAGTTGTATTCATCTTGTTCGTACGACCCCTCGCCGGACACGGCCAGCTTGGGGTCAAGTGTGGATTAAGGGGAATGTGTCGTCCGCCACGGCAGAGCCCCATACCGCGGTAAGACCATGGTTACTCTCTGAGGCGGTCCGGTATCAGAGAGGCACCGTTCGACTACAGCCACGATTTGCCTCCCGGCTGCAAACGTCCAATGGGCACGGTATCGCGTAACACCCTGGATTGGGAGGGGGCAATAATCGATAAATTTATCGAAATATATCGAAGTCCAAAAGAAACATGGGGCCATCCCCTTTCTTTTGATATGCATATTTTAGGGCAATTTTAAAGTTTTTCGGCAATCACATTTGCACCGAAAACTCAGTTATCGATAAATTTATCGAAATATATCGAAGTCCTTCCAGACTATTGCTGTCGCCCTACCAAAATTGAACAAAATCCGTCTTGCCATTCTCACGTTATTAGGGAACAGAAGTAACCCTCTGGACATCCAAACATCCAAACAGTGCTACATTCACATTTATAATATTAGTAAGATTATTGAATACTGAAGCATTTACCAAGAGTATTTAGAATTTTCGAAATTCCTATCAATGGGAACGGGTAGATTGATTTAATAATTTTACGCTTTTGGGCGATCACTTTTTGACCGATGACTCAGTTATCGATAAATTTATCGAAATACATATACCGAAGTCCAAATGAAACCTGGGGCCATCCCCTTTCGTTTAATACCCATATTGTAGGGCAATTTTAAGGTTTTTGGGCAATCACATTTTCACCGATAACTCAGTTATCGACAAATTTATCGAAAAATATAGAAGTCCAAATGAAACCTGGGGCCATCCCATGCCTTTTGTTACGCATATTGTAGGGCAATTTATCGATAAATTTATCGAAATATATCAAAGTCCAAATGAAACCTGCGGCCATGCCCTTTCGTTTGATACCCATATTGAAGGGCAATTTTGAGGTTTTTGGGCAATCACAATTTTACCGATAACTCAGTTATCGATAAATTTATCGAAATATATCGAAGTCCAAAAGAAACCTGGGGCCATCCCCTTTCGTTTGATACCCATATTGTAGGGCAATTTTAGGGGTTGTGGGCAATCACATTTTCACCGATAACTCAATAAGGTACGTGGCTATAATTACGTGGTAGTACCTTATTCCGTGGTATTTTGATTTTTTCGGCCAAATAAGGATTTGAAAGTTATTCTAATAAAACTAAAAATGCAGTCATGAGCATTTATCTTTAAGAAATATAAATCGACATAAATCTTTTTGTTCTAGACTATATTTATTTAATAACACACAATCTAAAGATGATACTTTGGATAAAAAGCATTTTGTATGGGGGTAGCTTAAATAAAATGCTAAGGAGTCCAATGAAAATTCTTAAGGCTGTAAAAAATCAATCGTATGCTTTTATTTAATTTTTCTTACAATTATATATTCAATGAACATTTATTAACTATTTTTTATAACCTCCAAATAAATTAAAACAATTTCTTCTACTCTAAATTTAATAATTCTGACCCACGGAATTAGGTACACCATTCGTTTTTCAATGTACGTAATTGCGTGGGTACCACGGAATTGGGGTATTTTAATACTTTTTATTTTCTTTATTCCAATAAATTTTTATAAGAAACCCTACCGCAATAAGTAATTTTATCACTAAATAAAGCCCCAAAGAAGATCCTGACGTAATTCCGTGGTATATTTTTACCTATTCCTCAATATTTGAGCCGTAAATATCTGTGGCGCGCAATATATTGACGTTATTGAATTTTTGCAAATTCGTTATTTCCCAATAAAAATAAAAAAATAATTCGAGATTTTTATTATAATTTATATTTTTTATTATAAATATGAATTCCAAATAATGATAAAGAAGTAAAATTATCATTATTTGGAATTCATATTTATAATGAAAAATATAAATTATAATAAAAATCTCGAACTACCGTTCAAATCGCTACCACGGATTTATGTACCACGTATTTTGTAAATGTTCCTTATTGCGTGGCATACGACGCATTAACATTAGCCATTTAAAAATATATTTTTTGCGTATAAATTTTTTAAATTTATTTTAAAGCTTGAAGCACATTTTTAATTTATTTGTTATGTGTTAATGAAACCAAAAAAAGTATTACTGAATTTAGTTTATTTATTTATTTTAAAGCTTCATGTTAATTGAAGTTATTTTTATTTTATTGCTGATTCATTTGCAAAGCCTTATATAATTTAAGAAAAAGAGATACTTTTAATGAATAAAAACAAAAAATACAAAAAAAAGTTTATTAAAATAAAAAAACAACAAAAAAAAAGAAAACAAAAAAAATATATATATATATTGAATGAAATTTTTATATATTATTGAAGCAACTTTTTTAAATTTATTTTTTATTTATTTGTTATGTGGTAATGAAACCGAAAAAGTATTTCTGAAGTAATTTTTTTTATTTTTTTTAGAGCTTCATGTAATTAACAGTACTGAATTTTAATTGAAGCTATTTATATTTTATTACTGATTTATTTTGAATGCCTTATATAATTAAATAAAAGATTTACTTTTAATAAAAAAAAACAAAAAAATACAAAAAAGAAATTATTAAAATAAAAAAAAAACCCAAAGAACAGAAAACAAAAATTTGTAGCACTGAAATATGCGTGTTTGCTTCATACCGCGGAATTAGGGACATCTAAGTTAGTAACTAATTTTAATTATTATAAATATATTATTAGTTATTTTCAAATGTCGACAATTGAAAATAAAAGAAAATTGATCAATTAAATAGGAACAATGCGATTTTCCAGGTTTCACTTTTTTGTTTCAACGTAGGAGGAGCAAAAAGTCAGAAAAATCCTTAATACCACGTAATATATCGAAGTCCAAAAGAAACCTCGGGCTATCCCCTCTCTTTTGATATGCATATTGTAGGGTAATTTTAAAGTTTTTGGGAAATCACATTTTCACCGATAACTCAATAATCGATAAATTTATCGAAATATATCGAAGTCCAACAGAAACATGGGGCCATGCCCTTTCGTTTGATACCCATATTGTGGGGTATTTTTAAGGTTTTTGGGCAATCACATTTTCGGCGATAACTCAGTTATCGATAAATTTATCGAAATATATAGAAGTCAAAATGAAACCTGGGGCCATCCCCTTTCTTTTGATATACATATTGTAAGGCAATTTTAAAGTTTTTGGGCAATCACATTTGCACCGATAACTCAGTTATCGATATATTTATCGAAGTCCAAATGAATCCTGGGGTCATGCCCTCTCTTTTGATATGCATATTGTAGGGTAATTTTAAAGTTTTTGGGCAATCACATTTTCACCGATACCTCAATAATCGATAAATTTTTCGAAATATATCGAAGTCCAAAAGAAACCTGGGGCCATCCCCTCTCTTTTGATATGCATATTGTAGGGTAATTTTAAAGTTTTTGGGCAATCACATTTTCACCGATAACTCAATAGTCGATAAATTTATCGAAATATATCGAAGTCCAACAGAAACCTGGGGCCATGCCCTTTCGTTTGATACCCATATCAGTTATCGATAAATTTATCGAAATATATAGAAGTCAAAATGAAACCTGGGGCCATCCCCTTTCTTTTGATATACATATTGCAAGGCAATTTTAAAGTTTTTGGGCAATCACATTTGCACCGATAACTCAGTTATCGATATATTTATCGAAATATATCGAAGTCGAAAGGAATCCTGGGGTCATGCCCTTTCGTTTGATAGCCATATTGTCAGTTATCGATAAATTTATCGAAATATATCGAAGTCCAAATGAATCTTGGGGTCATGCCCTCTCTTTTGATATGCATATTGTAGGGTAATTTTAAAGTTTTTGGGCAAATACATTTTCGCCGATAACTCAGTTATCGATAAATTTATCGAAATATATAGAAGTCAAAATGAAACCTGGGGCCATCCCCTTTCTTTTGATATACATATTGTAAGGCAATTTTAAAGTTTTTGGGCAATCACATTTGCACCGATAACTCAGTTATGGATAAATTTATAGAAATATATAGAAGTCAAAATGAAACCTGGGGCCATCCCCTTTCTTTTGATATACATATTGTAAGGCAATTTTAACGTTTTTGGGCAATCACATTTGCACCGATAACTCAGTTATCGATAAAGTTATCGAAATATATCGGAGTCCAAATGAATCCTGGGGTCATGCCCTTTCGTTTGATACCCACGGTGAAGGGCAATTTCGAGGTTTTTGGGCAATCACATTTTTACCGATAACTCAGTTATCGATAACTTTATCGAAATATATCGAAGTCCAAAAGAAACCTGGGGCCATCCCCTTTCGTTTGATACCCATATTGTAGGGCAATTTTAGGGGTTGTGGGCAATCACATTTTCACCGATAACTCAATAATCGATAAATTTATCGAAATATATCGAAGTCAAAATGAAACCTGGAGCCATCCCCATTCTTTTGATATACATATTGGAGGGCAATTTTAAAGTTTTTGGGCAATCACATTTGCACCGATAACTCAGTTATCGATAAATTTATCGAAATATATCGGAGTCCAAATGAATCCTGGGGTCATGCCCTTTCGTTTGATACCCATATTGAAGTGCAATTTGAGGGGTTGTGGGCAATCACATTTTCACGAATAGCTCAGTTATCGATAAATTTATCGAAATATATCGAAGTCCAAATGAATCCCGGGGTCATGCCCTTTCGTTTGATACTCATAGTGTAGCGCAATTTTAAAGTTTTTGGGCAATCACATTTGCACCGATAACTCAGTTATCGATAAATTTATCGAAATATATAGGAGTCCAAATGAATCCTGGGGTCATGCCCTTTCCTTTGATAACCATATTGAAGTGCAATTTGAGGGGTTGTGGGCAATCAGATTTTCACGAATAACTCAGTTATCGATCAATTTATCGAAATATATCGAAGTCCAAATGAAACCTGGGGCCGTGCCCTGTCATTTATACCCATATTGTTGGGCAAATTTAAGGTTTTTGGGCAATCACATTTTCACCGATAACTCAGTTATCGATCATTTTATCGAAATATATCGAAGTCCATATGGAACCCGGGGTCATCCCCTTTCGTTTGATACCCATATTGTAGGGCAAATTTAAGGTTTTGTTCAATAACATTTTCACCGATAACTCAACTATCGATAAATTTATCGAAATGTATCGAAGTCCAAATGAGACCTGGGACCTTCGAGTTTCGTTTGATGCCCATAAGGTACGAAGTTTCTACACTTGTATGCGAAATATCATAAGTTTAGGTCAAGTGTACTCAGAGTTATATGGGAAAAACAAAAGATCAAAAAGCAACGGTCCCAAGCATGGCCGGACCCCACAAAACTAAAAAAAAATTGCCTATACCTCCTTCCAGACCATTAGCTGTCTGCCTACCAAAATTGAACAAAATCCGTCTTGCCATTCTCACGTTATTAGGGAACAGAAGTAACACTCTGGACATCCAAACATCCAAACATCGCTACATTCACATTTATAATATTAGTAAGATTATTGAATACTGAAGCATTTACCACGAGTATTTAAAATTTTCGAAATTCCCATCAATGGGGACGGGTAGATTGATTTAATAATTTTACGCTTTTGGGCGATCACTTTTTGACCGATAACTCAGTTATCGATAAATTTATCGAAATACATATACCGAAGTCCAAATGAAACCTGGGGCCATCCCCTTTAGTTTAATACCCATATTGTAGGGCAATTTTAAGGTTTTTGGGCAATCATATTTTCACCGATGACTCAGTTATCGATAAATTTATCGAAATATATCGAAGTCCAAATGAAACCTGCGGCCATCCCATTTCTTTTGTTTCGCATATTGTAGGGCAATTTTAGGGTTTGTGGGCAATCACATGTTCACCGAAAACTCAGTTATCGATAAATTTATCGAAATATATCGAAGTCCAAATGAAACCTGCGGCCATGCCCTTTCGTTTGATACCCATATTGTAGGGCAATTTTGAGGTTTTTGGGCAATCACATTTTTACCGATAACTCAGTTATCGATAAATTTATCGAAGTATATCGAAGTCCAAATAAAACCTGGGGTCATGCCCTTTCGTTTGATACCCATATTGTGGGGAAATTTTAAGGTTTTTGGGCAATCACATTTTCGCCGATAACTCAGTTATCGATAAATTTATCGAAATATATCGAAGTCCTTCCAGACTATTGCTGTCGCCCTACCAAAATTGAACAAAATCCGTCTTGCCATTCTCACGTTATTAGGGAACAGAAGTAACCCTCTGGACATCCAAACATCCAAACAGTGCTACATTCACATTTATAATATTAGTAAGATTATTGAATACTGAAGCATTTACCAAGAGTATTTAGAATTTTCGAAATTCCTATCAATGGGAACGGGTAGATTGATTTAATAATTTTACGCTTTTGGGCGATCACTTTTTGACCGATAACTCAGTTATCGATAAATTTATCGAAATACATATACCGAAGTCCAAATGAAACCTGGGGCCATCCCCTTTCGTTTAATACCCATATTGTAGGGCAATTTTAAGGTTTTTGGGCAATCACATTTTCACCGATAACTCAGTTATCGACAAATTTATCGAAAAATATAGAAGTCCAAATGAAACCTGGGGCCATCCCATGCCTTTTGTTACGCATATTGTAGGGCAATTTATCGATAAATTTATCGAAATATATCAAAGTCCAAATGAAACCTGCGGCCATGCCCTTTCGTTTGATACCCATATTGAAGGGCAATTTTGAGGTTTTTGGGCAATCACAATTTTACCGATAACTCAGTTATCGATAAATTTATCGAAATATATCGAAGTCCAAAAGAAACCTGGGGCCATCCCCTTTCGTTTGATACCCATATTGTAGGGCAATTTTAGGGGTTGTGGGCAATCACATTTTCACCGATAACTCAATAAGGTACGTGGCTATAATTACGTGGTAGTACCTTATTCCGTGGTATTTTGATTTTTTCGGCCAAATAAGGATTTGAAAGTTATTCTAATAAAACTAAAAATGCAGTCATGAGCATTTATCTTTAAGAAATATAAATCGACATAAATCTTTTTGTTCTAGACTATATTTATTTAATAACACACAATCTAAAGATGATACTTTGGATAAAAAGCATTTTGTATGGGGGTAGCTTAAATAAAATGCTAAGGAGTCCAATGAAAATTCTTAAGGCTGTAAAAAATCAATCGTATGCTTTTATTTAATTTTTCTTACAATTATATATTCAATGAACATTTATTAACTATTTTTTATAACCTCCAAATAAATTAAAACAATTTCTTCTACTCTAAATTTAATAATTCTGACCCACGGAATTAGGTACACCATTCGTTTTTCAATGTACGTAATTGCGTGGGTACCACGGAATTGGGGTATTTTAATACTTTTTATTTTCTTTATTCCAATAAATTTTTATAAGAAACCCTACCGCAATAAGTAATTTTATCACTAAATAAAGCCCCAAAGAAGATCCTGACGTAATTCCGTGGTATATTTTTACCTATTCCTCAATATTTGAGCCGTAAATATCTGTGGCGCGCAATATATTGACGTTATTGAATTTTTGCAAATTCGTTATTTCCCAATAAAAATAAAAAAATAATTCGAGATTTTTATTATAATTTATATTTTTTATTATAAATATGAATTCCAAATAATGATAAAGAAGTAAAATTATCATTATTTGGAATTCATATTTATAATGAAAAATATAAATTATAATAAAAATCTCGAACTACCGTTCAAATCGCTACCACGGATTTATGTACCACGTATTTTGTAAATGTTCCTTATTGCGTGGCATACGACGCATTAACATTAGCCATTTAAAAATATATTTTTTGCGTATAAATTTTTTAAATTTATTTTAAAGCTTGAAGCACATTTTTAATTTATTTGTTATGTGTTAATGAAACCAAAAAAAGTATTACTGAATTTAGTTTATTTATTTATTTTAAAGCTTCATGTTAATTGAAGTTATTTTTATTTTATTGCTGATTCATTTGCAAAGCCTTATATAATTTAAGAAAAAGAGATACTTTTAATGAATAAAAACAAAAAATACAAAAAAAAGTTTATTAAAATAAAAAAACAACAAAAAAAAAGAAAACAAAAAAAATATATATATATATTGAATGAAATTTTTATATATTATTGAAGCAACTTTTTTAAATTTATTTTTTATTTATTTGTTATGTGGTAATGAAACCGAAAAAGTATTTCTGAATTAATTTTTTTTATTTTTTTTAGAGCTTCATGTAATTAACAGTACTGAATTTTAATTGAAGCTATTTATATTTTATTACTGATTTATTTTGAATGCCTTATATAATTAAATAAAAGATTTACTTTTAATAAAAAAAAAACAAAAAAATACAAAAAAGAAATTATTAAAATAAAAAAAAAACCCAAAGAACAGAAAACAAAAATTTGTAGCACTGAAATATGCGTGTTTGCTTCATACCGCGGAATTAGGGACAATTTCCCACGGAATTAGGGACATCTAAGTTAGTAACTAATTTTAATTATTATAAATATATTATTAGTTATTTTCAAATGTCGACAATTGAAAATAAAAGAAAATTGATCAATTAAATAGGAACAATGCGATTTTCCAGGTTTCACTTTTTTGTTTCAACGTAGGAGGAGCAAAAAGTCAGAAAAATCCTTAATACCACGTAATATATCGAAGTCCAAAAGAAACCTCGGGCTATCCCCTCTCTTTTGATATGCATATTGTAGGGTAATTTTAAAGTTTTTGGGAAATCACATTTTCACCGATAACTCAATAATCGATAAATTTATCGAAATATATCGAAGTCCAACAGAAACATGGGGCCATGCCCTTTCGTTTGATACCCATATTGTGGGGTATTTTTAAGGTTTTTGGGCAATCACATTTTCGGCGATAACTCAGTTATCGATAAATTTATCGAAATATATAGAAGTCAAAATGAAACCTGGGGCCATGCCCTTTCTTTTGATATACATATTGTAAGGCAATTTTAAAGTTTTTGGGCAATCACATTTGCACCGATAACTCAGTTATCGATATATTTATCGAAATATATCGAAGTCGAAAGGAATCCTGGGGTCATGCCCTTTCGTTTGATAGCCATATTGAAGTGCAATTTTGGGGGTTGTGGGCAATTACATTTTCACGAATAACTCAGTTATCGATAAATTTATCGAAATATATCGAAGTCCAAATGAATCTTGGGGTCATGCCCTCTCTTTTGATATGCATATTGTAGGGTAATTTTAAAGTTTTTGGGCAAATACATTTTCGCCGATAACTCAGTTATCGATAAATTTATCGAAATATATAGAAGTCAAAATGAAACCTGGGGCCATCCCCTTTCTTTTGATATACATATTGTAAGGCAATTTTAAAGTTTTTGGGCAATCACATTTGCACCGATAACTCAGTTATGGATAAATTTATAGAAATATATAGAAGTCAAAATGAAACCTGGGGCCATCCCCTTTCTTTTGATATACATATTGTAAGGCAATTTTAACGTTTTTGGGCAATCACATTTGCACCGATAACTCAGTTATCGATAAAGTTATCGAAATATATCGGAGTCCAAATGAATCCTGGGGTCATGCCCTTTCGTTTGATACCCACGGTGAAGGGCAATTTCGAGGTTTTTGGGCAATCACATTTTTACCGATAACTCAGTTATCGATAACTTTATCGAAATATATCGAAGTCCAAAAGAAACCTGGGGCCATCCCCTTTCGTTTGATACCCATATTGTAGGGCAATTTTAGGGGTTGTGGGCAATCACATTTTCACCGATAACTCAATAATCGATAAATTTATCGAAATATATCGAAGTCAAAATGAAACCTGGAGCCATCCCCATTCTTTTGATATACATATTGGAGGGCAATTTTAAAGTTTTTGGGCAATCACATTTGCACCGATAACTCAGTTATCGATAAATTTATCGAAATATATCGGAGTCCAAATGAATCCTGGGGTCATGCCCTTTCGTTTGATACCCATATTGAAGTGCAATTTGAGGGGTTGTGGGCAATCACATTTTCACGAATAGCTCAGTTATCGATAAATTTATCGAAATATATCGAAGTCCAAATGAATCCCGGGGTCATGCCCTTTCGTTTGATACTCATAGTGTAGCGCAATTTTAAAGTTTTTGGGCAATCACATTTGCACCGATAACTCAGTTATCGATAAATTTATCGAAATATATAGGAGTCCAAATGAATCCTGGGGTCGTGCCCTTTCCTTTGATAACCATATTGAAGTGCAATTTGAGGGGTTGTGGGCAATCAGATTTTCACGAATAACTCAGTTATCGATCAATTTATCGAAATATATCGAAGTCCAAATGAAACCTGGGGCCGTGCCCTGTCATTTATACCCATATTGTTGGGCAAATTTAAGGTTTTTGGGCAATCACATTTTCACCGATAACTCAGTTATCGATCATTTTATCGAAATATATCGAAGTCCATATGGAACCCGGGGTCATCCCCTTTCGTTTGATACCCATATTGTAGGGCAAATTTAAGGTTTTGTTCAATAACATTTTCACCGATAACTCAACTATCGATAAATTTATCGAAATGTATCGAAGTCCAAATGAGACCTGGGACCTTCGAGTTTCGTTTGATGCCCATAAGGTACGAAGTTTCTACACTTGTATGCGAAATATCATAAGTTTAGGTCAAGTGTACTCAGAGTTATATGGGAAAAACAAAAGATCAAAAAGCAACGGTCCCAAGCATGGCCGGACCCCACAAAACTAAAAAAAAATTGCCTATACCTCCTTCCAGACCATTAGCTGTCTGCCTACCAAAATTGAACAAAATCCGTCTTGCCATTCTCACATTATTAGGGAACAGAAGTAACACTCTGGACATCCAAACATCCAAACATCGCTACATTCATATTTATAATATTAGTAAGATTATTGAATACTGAAGCATTTACCACGAGTATTTAAAATTTTCGAAATTCCCATCAATGGGGACGGGTAGATTGATTTAATAATTTTACGCTTTTGGGCGATCACTTTTTGACCGATAACTCAGTTATCGATAAATTTATCGAAATACATATACCGAAGTCCAAATGAAACCTGCGGCCATCCCCTTTAGTTTAATACCCATATTGTAGGGCAATTTTAAGGTTTTTGGGCAATCATATTTTCACCGATGACTCAGTTATCGATAAATTTATCGAAATATATCGAAGTCCAAATGAAACCTGCGGCCATCCCATTTCTTTTGTTTCGCATATTGTAGGGCAATTTTAGGGTTTGTGGACAATCACATGTTCACCGAAAACTCAGTTATCGATAAATTTATCGAAATATATCGAAGTCCAAATGAAACCTGCGGCCATGCCCTTTCGTTTGATACCCATATTGTAGGGCAATTTTGAGGTTTTTGGGCAATCACATTTTTACCGATAACTCAGTTATCGATAAATTTATCGAAGTATATCGAAGTCCAAATAAAACCTGGGGTCATGCCCTTTCGTTTGATACCCATATTGTGGGGAAATTTTAAGGTTTTTGGGCAATCACATTTTCGCCGATAACTCAGTTATCGATAAATTTATCGAAATATATCGAAGTCAAAATGAAACCTTGGGCCATCCCCTTTCTTTTTATATGCATATTGTAGGGCAATTTTAAAGTTTTTGGGCAATCACATTTGCACCGATAACTCAGTTATCGATAAATTTATCGAAATATATCGAAGTCCAAATGAATCCTGGAGTCATGCCCTTTCGTTTGATACCCATATTGAAGTGCAATTGTGAGGATTGTGGGCAATCACAATTTCACCGATAACTCAGTTATCGATAAATTTATCGAAATATATCGAAGTCCAAATGAATCCTAGGGTCATGCCCTTTCGTTTGATACCCATATTGAAGGGCAATTTTGATGTTTTTGGGCAATCACAATTTTACCGATAACTCAGTTATCGATAAATTTATCGAAATATATCGAAGTCCAAAAGAAACCTTGGGCCATCCCCTTCCTTTTTATATGCGTATTGTAGGGCAATTTTAAAGTTTTTGGGCAATCACATTTGCACCGATAACTCAGTTATCGATAAATTTTTCGAAATATATCGAAGTCCAAATGGAACCCGGGGTCATCCCCTTTCGTTTGATACCCATATTGTAGGGCAAATTTAAGGTTTTGTTCAATAACATTTTCACCGATAACTCAATTATCGATAAATTTATCGAAATGTATCGAAGTCCAAATGAGACCTGGGACCTTCGAGTTTCGTTTGATGCCCATAAGGTACGAAGTTTCTACACTTGTATGCGAAATATCATAAGTTTAGGTCAAGTGTATTCAGAGTTATATGGGAAAAACAAAAGATCAAAAAGCAACGGTCCCAAGCATGGCCGGACCCCCCAAAACTAAAAAAAAATTGCCTATACCTCCTTCCAGACTATTAGCTGTCTGCCTACCAAAATTGAACAAAATCCGTCTTGCCATTCTCACGTTGTTAGGGAACAGAAGTAACACTCTGGACATCCAAACATCCAAACATCGCTACATTCACATTTATAATATTAGTAAGATTATTGAATACTGAAGCATTTACCAAGAGTATTTAAAATTTTCGAAATTCCCATCAATGGGGACGGGTAGATTGATTTAATAATTTTACGCTTTTGGGCGATCACTTTTTGACCGATAACTCAGTTATCGATAAATTTATCGAAAGACATATACCGAAGTCCAAATGAAACCTGGGGCCATCCCCTTTCGTTTAATACCCATATTGTAGGGCAATTTTAAGGTGTTTGGGCAGTCACATTTTCACCGATAACTCAGTTATCGATAAATTTATCGAAAAGTATAGAAGTCCAAATGAAACCTGGGGCCATCCCATTCCTTTTGTTACGCATAGTGTAGGGCAATTTATGGATAAATTTATGGAAATATATCAAAGTCCAAATGAAACCTGCGGCCATGCCCTTTCGTTTGATGCCCATATTGTAGGACAATTTTGAGGTTTTTGGGCAATCACATTTTTACCGATAACTCAGTTATCGATAAATTTATCGAAATATATCGAAGTCCAAATAAAACCTGGGGTCATGCCCTTACGTTAGATACCCATATTGTGGGGTAATTTTAAGGTTTTTGGGCAATCACATTTTCGCCGATAACTCAGTTATCGATAAATTTATCGAAATATATCGAAGTCAAAATGAAACCTGGGGCCATCCCCTTTCTTTTGATATACATATTGTAGGGCAATTTTAAAGTTTTTGGGCAATCACATTTGCACCGATAACTCAGTTATCGATAAATTTATCGAAATATATCGAAGTCCAAATGAATCCTAGGGTCATGCCCTTTCGTTTGATACCCATATTGAAGGGCAATTTTGAGGTTTTTGGGCAATCACAACTTTACCGATAACTCAGTTATCGATAAATTTATCGAAATATATCGAAGTCCAAAAGAAACCTGGGGCCATCCCCTTTCGTTTGATACCCATATTGTAGGGCAATTTTAGGGGTTGTGGGCAATCACATTTTCACCGATAACTCAATAATCGATAAATTTTTCGAAATATATCGAAGTCCAAAAGAAACCTGGGGCCATCCCCTCTCTTTTGATATGCATATTGTAGGGTAATTTTAAAGTTTTTGGGCAATCACATTTTCACCGATAACTCAATAATCGATAAACTTATCGAAATATATCGAAGTCCAACAGAAACCTGGGGCCATGCCCTTTCGTTTGATACCCATATTGTGGGGTATTTTTAAGGTTTTTGGGCAATCACATTTTCGCCGATAACTCAGTTATCGATAAATTTATCGAAATATATAGAAGTCAAAATGAAACCTGGGGCCATCCCCTTTCTTTTGATATATATATTGTAAGGCAATTTTAAAGTTTTTGGGCAATCACATTTGCACCGATAACTCAGTTATCGATATATTTATCGAAATATATCGAAGTCGAAAGGAATCCTGGGGTCATGCCCTTTCGTTTGATAGCCATATTGAAGTGCAATTTTGGGGGTTGTGGGCAATTACATTTTCTCGAATAACTCAGTTATCGATCAATTTATCGAAATATATCGAAGGCCAAATGAATCCTGGGGTCATGCCCTCTCTTTTGATATGCATATTTTAGGGTAAATTTAAAGTTTTTGGGCAATCACATTTTCACCGATAACTCAATAATCGATAAATTTATCGAAATATATCGAAGTCCAACAGAAACCTGGGGCCATGTCCTTTCGTTTGATACCCATATTGTGGGGTATTTTTAAGGTTTTTGGGCAATCACATTTTCGCCGATAACTCAGTTATCGATAAATTTATCGAAATATATAGAAGTCAAAATGAAACCTGGGGCCATCCCCTTTCTTTTGATATACATATTGTAAGGCAATTTTAAAGTTTTTGGGCAATCACATTTGCACCGATAACTCAGTTATCGATAAATTTATCGAAATATATCGGAGTCCAAATGAAACCTGGGGCCATCCCCTTTCGTTTAATACCCATATTGTAGGGCAATTTTAAGGTTTTTGGGCAGTCACATTTTCACCGATAACTCAGTTATCGATAAATTTATCGAAAAGTATAGAAGTCCAAATGAAACCTGGGGCCATCCCATTCCTTTTGTTACGCATAGTGTAGGGCAATTTATGGATAAATTTATGGAAATATATCAAAGTCCAAATGAAACCTGCGGCCATGCCCTTTCGTTTGATGCCCATATTGTAGGACAATTTTGAGGTTCTTGGGCAATCACATTTTTACCGATAACTCAGTTATCGATAAATTTATCGAAATATATCGAAGTCCAAATAAAACCTGGGGTCATGCCCTTACGTTAGATACCCATATTGTGGGGTAATTTTAAGGTTTTTGGGCAAATGAAACCTGGGGCCATCCCCTTTCTTTTGATATACATATTGTAGGGCAATTTTAAAGTTTTTGGGCAATCACATTTGCACCGATAACTCAGTTATCGATAAATTTATCGAAATATATCGAAGTCCAAATGAATCCTAGGGTCATGCCCTTTCGTTTGATACCCATATTGAAGGGCAATTTTGAGGTTTTTGGGCAATCACAATTTTACCGATAACTCAGTTATCGATAAATTTATCGAAATATATCGAAGTCCAAAAGAAACCTGGGGCCATCCCCTTTCGTTTGATACCCATATTGTAGGGCAATTTTAGGGGTTGTGGGCAATCACATTTTCACCGATAACTCAATAATCGATAAATTTTTCGAAATATATCGAAGTCCAAAAGAAACCTGGGGCCATCCCCTCTCTTTTGATATGCATATTGTAGGGTAATTTTAAAGTTTTTGGGCAATCACATTTTCACCGATAACTCAATAATCGATAAACTTATCGAAATATATCGAAGTCCAACAGAAACCTGGGGCCATGCCCTTTCGTTTGATACCCATATTGTGGGGTATTTTTAAGGTTTTTGGGCAATCACATTTTCGCCGATAACTCAGTTATCGATAAATTTATCGAAATATATAGAAGTCAAAATGAAACCTGGGGCCATCCCCTTTCTTTTGATATATATATTGTAAGGCAATTTTAAAGTTTTTTGGCAATCACATTTGCACCGATAACTCAGTTATCGATATATTTATCGAAATATATCGAAGTCGAAAGGAATCCTGGGGTCATGCCCTTTCGTTTGATAGCCATATTGAAGTGCAATTTTGGGGGTTGTGGGCAATTACATTTTCTCGAATAACTCAGTTATCGATAAATTTATCGAAATATATCGAAGGCCAAATGAATCCTGGGGTCATGCCCTCTCTTTTGATATGCATATTTTAGGGTAAATTTAAAGTTTTTGGGCAATCACATTTTCACCGATAACTCAATAATCGATAAATTTATCGAAATATATCGAAGTCCAACAGAAACCTGGGGCCATGTCCTTTCGTTTGATACCCATATTGTGGGGTATTTTTAAGGTTTTTGGGCAATCACATTTTCGCCGATAACTCAGTTATCGATAAATTTATCGAAATATATAGAAGTCAAAATGAAACCTGGGGCCATCCCCTTTCTTTTGATATACATATTGTAAGGCAATTTTAAAGTTTTTGGGCAATCACATTTGCACCGATAACTCAGTTATCGATAAATTTATCGAAATATATCGGAGTCCAAATGAATCCTGGGGGCATGCCCTTTCGTTTGATACCCACGTTGAAGGGCAATTTCCAGGTTTTTGGGCAATCACATTTTTACCGATAACTCAGTTATCGATAACTTTATCGAAATATATCGAAGTCCAAAAGAAACCTGGGGCCATCCCCTTTCGTTTGATACCCATATTGTAGGGCAATTTTAGGGGTTGTGGGCAATCACATTTTCACCGATAACTCAATAATCGATAAATTTATCGAAATATATCGAAGTCAAAATGAAACCTGGAGCCATCCCCTTTCTTTTGATATACATATTGTAGGGCAATTTTTAAGTTTCTGGGCAATCACATTTGCACCGATAACTCAGTTATCGATAAATTTATCGAAATATATCGGAGTCCAAATGAATCCTGGGGTCATGCCCTTTCGTTTGATACCCATATTGAAGTGCAATTTGAGGGGTTGTGGGCAATCACATTTTCACGAATAACTCAGTTATCGATAAATTTATCGAAATATATCGAAGTCCAAATGAATCCCGGGGTCATGCCCTTTCGTTTGATACTCATATTGTAGCGCAATTTTAAAGTTTTTGGGCAATCACAATTGCACCGATAACTCAGTTATCGATATATTTATCGAAATATATCGAAGTCGAAAGGAATCCTGGGGTCATGCCCTTTCGTTTGATACCCATATTGAAGTGCAATTTTAGGGATTGTGGGCAATCACATTTTCACCGATAACTCAGTTATCGATAAATTTATCAAAATATATCGAAGTCCAAATGAATCCTGGGGTTATGCCCTTTCGTTTGATACCCATATTGTAGGGCAATTTTAGGGGTTGTAGGCAATCACATTTTCACCGATAACTCAGTTATCGATAAATTTATCGAAATATATCGAAGTCCAAATGAATCCTGGGGTCATGCCCTTTCGTTTGATACTCATATTGTAGGGCAATTTTAAAGTTTTTGGGCAATCACATTTTCACGAATAACTCAGTTATAGATAAATTTATCAAAATATATCGGAGTCCAAATGAATCCAGGGGTCATGCCCTTTCGTTTGATACCCATATTGAAGTGAAATTTTAGGGGTTGTGGGTGATGCTGGTTATAATGGTAACGTAGAGAATTAGACTTTAACGTAGAGAGTGTTCGCACAAGACTGGCGTTCTGGTCGCACAGAACCTTTATTTATAACAAATATCTTACACTACTTACATACCTAATTACATACTAACTATGACATAGCAAGCTATGTACATATATAACTTAATTCTAATGCATCCTTTGTTTCACTATCTGCTTCCAGCAGATGGTGTGATGCCTAAGTAAATAGTTTGACTATCACATGTGTATGTATGTTTGTTTCAGAAAGAACAAACATTCTTAATGGCTATGTCTTATCACCTTAAGTACAATAAGACAATAGCCATTGTTTTTTGTCTTATCCGATAATACATACATACATACGCATGCGTAGTCGCGTCTTAACTACAACCTATCTCATAACACAATATGCGCGTGCATAATCTCGTGTTATTTACTACATACATATGTATTTACTTAGGTCTATATATTGATAACTGCATTGTAGAACTAATTGCCAAGTTATCAATAATAGACATAAACATATTGCCCACGTTGAAAGTACTTATGTACTTTTAATAATTATGCTTGTATATGTACATATGTATTTATATCTAAGCTACATACATTTTATTTAGTTCCGAAAGGCAATGGACGCAGGAATAAATTGTGTTGACATTCCACCTAGCTTCTTGGCGACTGTTATTATGCAGATTATGATTGCAGCTATTACGATCCAAGTAGATATGTTGGAGAAGTAATGTACTGTATGATGTAATTCGAGATCATCGGCGAAGCGGAACTTACTGGGTGGCCTAGGTATATTCGGGATGGCGTAATTTTGTATTTCTCCCTTTAAGTTAATATGCTTTATTGGAGGCAATTGGGTACTTATGTTGAGAGGCGGCATATTGTATTCTATTTCTGTAGTCGTTGCTGAATGTGCCCATAAGTTAACGGTTTCATTTGACAGGTGACAACCTGGTTTCAAATATATTATCCCTTGGTCCTTCAAGATATAGTGCATGTTATGGCCTTCGCACTGTACATTTGCTGTAGTATCTTCGGGTATAGAGAACAGCCAGCTGTTTGTTGTTGGTATGATCATCCAATATTCTTTCCTTGGCATTATGTCCACCTTGCATGTCATCGGTACCTTTGCGCTATTGAGGAACAATGCTATTTCGCAAGATGAGTCTTTTCGAACGTTCAATAATGGATGCTCTTGGTGGCAAACTGTCATCCCTTTTAACTTCATACAATGCGCCAGACTTGCTTCTGTTAAGCCAACATAAACCGATTTCTCTTCATTGAGCACTAAGAACTCGTACCTAGAGTTAAGTCGTACGAAGTGATTGTCATGGAGAATTGGATATGTATATAAGCGCCATGTATATAAGGGGACTTTCTGTATAAGGGGGATCTGGATCTTCACTAGACCGAATTCGTTCCTAATTCCAGCAGTAATTACGGCTATCTTGGCCAACTCAAGGGGATCTACATCCGGCAACGCCAAGTCTTGCTTTAAATTTTGATTTATGATTTCAATTTGTGCCATAAATTTTCTGTACGGCAATATCCGTCGCATGAAACTGCCCTTGATATTCCAGATTATGTCCATTATGTCTGCCTGAAGTTGTTCAAACGACCCAAAAGCAATATTGATGCTTTCAGCTGTGCTTGTGAAGGTTTCGACCTCTAACTGCCCATTCAGAGTATTCTTTATTTTATACACTGACTCATTTATCACCTTGAAGTTCTGCGCAATTATGACTCTTTGTTTCTTCATAACTTCATTGGTGACATCTTCAATTGAGGACTGATTATTTAGTAGTTCTAATAAGTATTGTTCATTTTGGAAACTCTTATGTATTTTCTCGACTAGAATTTTAGAGTGTTCTTCGTCCATGAGCCCAAATAAGGCGTGATATATGCTACCAACGAACGGGAGAGCCGATCGCACCTTTCTATTCTTACTTCCTAACCTCAATGCTTCATCGTTCTCGTTTATAATTGTCAGCCGATTTTTAATTTGCTCGAGGAGTCCCTTTGTACTTTCTTCCCCCGTATATCCCAGGCTGGTGATGCTTGATTTTAATTTTTCAAGCAATGCGGGGGCCTTCTGAAGCATTTCTTTCTGGTGATGGTATTCAGTCATATTGATGTGCACTATGATGTCCCAAGTTGTGCGTGTGAATCCCATCCTGCCTGCCTTTCCGACGACTACTCCTGACTTGTCTCTAAACTTACTTATAGCTAGCTGACAGCTGTTCGTGGGCAATATTAACAAGAATGTTAAAATAGTTAAAATAACATTCTTGTTTTTAATTTTATTTCTTGGTTTAAAAGTTTTTGAGGTTTCTTCATTACCTTTAGTTTCAACCTCTTCTCTATCGTTTTGTTCGGCAGGAAAGGGACAAACATTAGCAATTGACCTTTTGGTAATGCCAGTGCTTGTCCTTACGTCTACCATTCTACACTTCCCATCCTTGCCAATGATGAGGTTTTCTACCCTTCCTCTTCTCCAAGTGAGAGTAGCGAGATTTTCTTCTTTTAGTAAGACTAGGCTTCCTTTATGAAGGTTATCTTGTGGTTTTTGCCACTTAACCCTTTTTTGGAGCTCACTTAAGTATTCTAAACTCCATCGCTTCCAAAACTCCTTCGAATTATTTTCCACTGTTTTCCAGTGATCCCGCACCCCGTGATAACACTGGTTATCACTGCTGTCTACTATAGTGGTTAATGGTTCTCCTATTAGGAAATGACTTGGAGTTAAAACTTGGAAGTCATTTGGGTCATCCGATAGAGGGGTAAGAGGCCTTGAATTTAGTATAGCCTCAATTTGGGTCATAAGGGTACACATCTCTTCAAACGTTAGTGTACCTTCAACAACTCTATGAAAATGTTTTTTAATGGATTTTACTGCAGCTTCCCATAATCCTCCTACGTGTGGCGATCTGGCAGGTATATTTAACCAACGAATGCTGGGGATAGCGCAAAAGGACGATAGCTCGTTGTTTAAATCTTCCCTTTGAAATAGGTGATAAACTTCATTTAATCCATTTGAGGCACCAATAAAGTTTGATCCATTATCCGAAAAGTTTTTTGCTGGGCAACCACGTCTACCTACAAACCTTTTTAAGGCTCCTATAAATGCTGCTGAGCTTAAATCAGAAACAACTTCGATGTGAACTGCTTTTGTACTGAAGCATACAAATACACATACATAAGCTTTGTCAATTCGCTTGCCTCTTATTTTGTGGTGTATTTGTATTGGACCCAGGAAATCAATTCCAGAAAGGGCCGAGTGCATCTGACTCTGTCCGCTGGCAAGTTGCCCATAATTTGAAATAGGGGACGTGGATTTGCCTTAAAACACCTATAGCATTGGTTTACAACCTTTTTCACTAGTTGCCTACCTCGTAATGGCCAAAATTGTTGCCTTACTATTGCAAGGAGTCCTTGAGGTCCAATATGAAGGTGTTTTTTATGAATTCCTTCTACTAATAATTTCACTAAGGCATCTTCATAAGGTAGTAGCACCGGGTGTTTAGCTTCTTCTGCGATCTCACTTTCTGCCAAGCGTCCTCCAACTCTGATTATGCCAGTTGCGTCTATGAATGGTGAAAGAGTACTGAGTTTGGACCTTTTTTCCACGTTTTTATTACCTGAAAGGAGACTTAATTCTTTATTAAAGTATTTATTTTGCAAGTTTTTTATAATAATACTCATTGCTTCTTTTCTATATTCTACATGAGTTTTTAATTCAATATCTTTATTCAAAACCTTTAAAAATATGTATTTAAAATGTATGCACCTAGCCACCACATTGATCAGATAATCAAAATTATTTTTATGGTTTATTTTCTCAATGAATGAATATTTCTGGGCGATAACCCCTGTTATAATAGACGCTTTTTTTATATCAGGAAGAGTTTTAACTGGTTTTATTGGCATTAATTTCATATCCATTGTCGTTTGCAATAAGTGCTTTGGGCCATTAAACCAAAATTGGTTGTCAATTATGTCCTTTGGGTAAACACCTCTTGAAATTAAATCTGCAGGATTTTCTTTTGTGTCCACGTGTTTCCAATCCTTAATGGATGTGTTAACTTGAATATAATTTACCCTATTGGACACAAAGATTTGCAATTTTGCCGGGTCTAAATGTAACCAGCTAAGAACAATAGATGAATCAGTATAATAATTTTGAGCGCAATTTATGTTAAGTGCGCACGATGCTTTTTGCATTAGCTTAACAAGTAGTACCGCGGCACATAACTCCAGTCGAGGAAGTGTTTGAATTTTTATCGGCGCTACCTTAGATTTAGAAGTTAGTAGATTAATTTTAATATTACCTGATTTGTCTACTGATTTAATGTAAATAACTGCCCCATAAGCTTTAATTGATGCATCTGAGTATCCATGCAATTCTATTAATTCAGAGAAAGGTAGTATTGCATGCCTTGGGATTTTTATTTTATTTAGCATCTTCATTTGACTTCTAAACTGTATCCAGGAGTGCATTGATTCTCCTGTAATTTCTTGGTCCCAACTGACCTTTTTCTTCCATAACTCTTGTAATAACATCTTAGCTACTATTACTACTGGACTCAACAGCCCCAGTGGGTCAAATAGTCTTGCTATGTCGGAGAGCATATGACGTTTCGTGAACTTGAAATTCGGTTCCCAATTTGATTTAATTGAAATTGTATCTTCTTTCGGGATCCACGATATTCCAAGAGCCTTTATGCCTTCAGAGTTGTCAGATATTATATCTAATTTTATCTCACGATCGTTTTTTGGAATTTTTTCCAATAAACCACGATGATTGGCACACCACTTCCTTAAATGAAATCCGTATGAATTTAAGATGCTCATAATATCCCGTTGGATATTTTGCAGTTCATTTAAGTTGTCGCCGCCAGTCATCATATCGTCCATATAAAAATCGGACTGAATACACAATGAAGCTGCAGGATATTTCAATTTATTCTCTTCTGCAGCTGTTTGCAAACACTTTACTGCTAAGTAAGGAGCACACGATGTTCCATAAGTAACGGTTTTTAGTTTGTACGTATCTAATAATTCAGATGAATTCCATCTCCAATATATTAGTTGAAAATCTTGATGCTGCTCATTTACCCAGATTTGTCTAAACATTTTTTCTATGTCTGCCGACATTACATATCTATGTTTTCTAAATCTGATTAAGATATCAAATAAATCATCTTGCAGTCTAGATCCTGTATGTAGTAAATTATTTAATGATACATTGGTTGAGGTTTTCGCAGAGGCATCAAAGACAACTCTTAATTTGGTAGAGGAACTTTCTGGTTTTAACACATAATGATGTGGTAGATAGCATTTGAATTTCAGGTTACTCGGATTTTCTATACGTTCCATATGATTAAGTTTTATGTACTCTTTCATAAACTCATGATATTGAGACTTTATAACACTATTCTTTTCTAGCTTTTTCTCAATAGCTATGAATCTACGTTTGGCAGTAATTTCCGAGTCACCTAATTCTTGAATATTTCTTTTAAATGGTAGATTTACACCAAATTTACCATCGAAATTTTGTATTGTGGTATTACAAAAAATATTTTGACATTCTTCTTCTTCCCTTGTAAACTGCCTATGTTTTTCGACATCTTCTTCTATTTCCCAAAATTTTTTCATTTGATTCTCTATCGATGCTTCTGAAAAGGATGCTATTTTACATATATATGAAGGGGTTTGAATCATAGCCGCGCCTGTTATAATCCAGCCCAATTTTGTTCTTTGAGCTTTTAAATTACCTTCGTGAAGATCTATTATTTCTACATTTTGATAAATCTCGAAAAATAGATCTGAACCTATTAGGATATCAATTTTATTTGGATTATCAAATTTTGGGTCTGCTAAATCTAAATTATCTGGTAAATTTTGTACCACTACCTTTTGAGTAAGAAGATTTGAGACGATTTCCTCTCCCACTAAAACATCTAAATTAGTCTCGAATTGACAAAATTTTGATTTTAGTTTAATATTGGCCCTTTTGTCAAAGACGGACTTCGTTTTTGCAACCCCTTATAATGCAGTAGGATCTGTTTTAATGCCTGGTAAATTTAATTTTTTCCACAGTGATTTTGACATGAGGTTTACTTGAGAACCACTATCTAACAATGCCCTCCGTTAATCCACTTTCCATTGCTGTCTTGTATATGCACAACAGCAGTAGCTAACAAGGTACATTTATCTGAATGTTTATTTTTATCAGCTAACGTAGTATTTTTTGTAATTTTGGAGTTTTCTGTACTAACTTTATGTAGAAGGGTGCTATGATTCCCATTACATGTACGACAATTATACCCAGTGCAATTTTTGTTAGAATGCCCACTTTTGGGACACTTCGAACATAACAAATTTTTATTTACCTTCTCCCATTTTTCTTTGAGACTAAGGTTCTTAAATTTCCCACATTGGTAGAGGACATGCCATGTTTTACATCCCATGATGCACTTGGCTTCATTTTGTCTTATCAATGCTTTGTGTTTGTCATCCCAACTGGATGATCCATCACTATTTGATGGATGTATTGCTTGCAAGGCATAGAATTCTTGATCCAAGAAGGTTACCAATGAATCTATACTGGGTATATCTTGCGAATTCTTAAGTGACATTTGATACTTCAAACGTAATTCGTCACTCATTTTTCGTACTAACAAAAAATTTAGTAGCCCATGCAGAATTGTCTCTGTGCTTAAATTTGTGGCTTTAATTGCGCTCAGATTTTCCTGAATTACGTCTTTAAGCCTTTTTACACTCGACAGATTTTCAACTGTAAATGGTGCTTCTACTAAGTTTGCAAAATGTATAGCTGTTTGTGCTCTCAGATTTGTGAATTTTTTATCTAGAATGCTCATGGCAATACTGTAGTTCGCGGAATTAACTTCTAAACTAGCGATTGCTAGTGCAGCTTCTCCTCTTAGTTTTGATTTTAAAATAATCATTTTTTGTGTTTCTGGAATTCCAGAGGAATGTATTAACTGCAGGAATAGCTCTTTGAATGATTTCCATTCGGAAAACTTTCCTGTGAAAATTGGTATTTCTATTTTAGGCAGTGTGTAGGGGAGATTAGTATCCGCAGGTTTTTTTTCTTCAAATTCCATTTCGAGAGCTTCATCAAATTTGTCAATTATTTGCTCATATAGGATATTTAAATTATTTTCTTCACACTTGCCTAAATACTGACAATACATAGATCTGATTTCTTTATCGTCGTCTAGTATAGAGGCTTTCGGAATTTTACCTGATCTATACCTATCAATATTCTTTCCGAAATGTAATAGGCGAAACTTTATTTGTTGTTCCTCCCTATTTAAATTAGATTTGGAACTGAATTGGTCGTTACCAGTGCTTATCGCCGGCTGGCTTGCCTGATGTTGGCTATATTGCACACTTATGTGTGATAAAAGCGTGCTAGTATCACTCAACACTTTTTCTATTATTTCGCCCTGACTTTCTTTGAAATAGGCATTCTTCTTGAAGGTGGATGATGGGTCTACCAAAAGCAGTTTATTTCTTTGAAATTGTGAGGACAACTCGGTCTGTGCATCTCTCCATGCTTGGAGTTGTCCTTCAGTTGCTAATTCTTTTTTGCTAGCTATTTCATTATAAAGCGCTGCCGCTTTTTCTCCTATATTCTGGTTTTGTTTAATAACCTGTTCCATTTTTTATATTTTTTAACTTTATTCCCTATTTATAAACGAAAATATTTCTTTCTAAAGGACTTTTTTTTTTTTTTACTAGAAGAAAAAAAATTCAGGGGCCACTTTGTTTTGTTTCACAGTTTTCACAAAAAAAAAAATTTTAAAGGCACTTGAAAAAAATTTATACTCACGTAGGTACTTTTGTGTTGTAGTTGTCGGGGGTCACCAAATGTTCCTGGTTATAATGGTAACGTAGAGAATTAGACTTTAACGTAGAGAGTGTTCGCACAAGACTGGCGTTCTGGTCGCACAGAACCTTTATTTATAACAAATATCTTACACTACTTACATACCTAATTACATACTAACTATGACATAGCAAGCTATGTACATATATAACTTAATTCTAATGCATCCTTTGTTTCACTATCTGCTTCCAGCAGATGGTGTGATGCCTAAGTAAATAGTTTGACTATCACATGTGTATGTATGTTTGTTTCAGAAAGAACAAACATTCTTAATGGCTATGTCTTATCACCTTAAGTACAATAAGACAATAGCCATTGTTTTTTGTCTTATCCGATAATACATACATACATACGCATGCGTAGTCGCGTCTTAACTACAACCTATCTCATAACACAATATGCGCGTGCATAATCTCGTGTTATTTACTACATACATATGTATTTACTTAGGTCTATATATTGATAACTGCATTGTAGAACTAATTGCCAAGTTATCAATAATAGACATAAACAGTGGGCAATCACATTTTCACCGATAACTCAGTTATCGATAAATTTATCGAAATATATCCAAGTCCAAATGAATCCTGGGGTCATGCCCTTTCGTTTGATACCCATATTGTTGGGCAATTTTAGGGGTTGTAGGCAATGACATATTCACCGATAACTCAATAATCGATCAATTTATCGAAATATATCGAAGTCCAAAAGAAACCTGGGGCCATCCCCTTTCTTTTGATATGCACAATGTAGGGTAATTTTAAAGTTTTTGGGCAATCACATTTGCACCCATAACTCAGTTATCGATAAATTCATCGAAATATATCGAAGTCCAAATGAATCCTGGGGTCATGCCCTTTCGCTTGATACCCATATTGAAGTGCAATTTTAGGGGTTGTAGGCAATCACATTTTCACCGATAACTCAGTTATCGATAAATTATTCGAAATATATCGAAATCCAAATGAATCCTGGCGACATGCCCTTTCGTTTGATACCCACATTGAAGGGCAATTTTGAGGTTTTTGGGCATTCACATTTTTACCGATAACTCAGTTATCGTTAAATTTATCAAAATATATCGAAGTCCAAAAGAAACCTGGGGCCATCCCCTTTCGTTTGATGCCCATATTGTAGGGCAATTTTAGGGGTTGTGGGAAATCACATTTTCACCGATAACTCAATAATCGATAAATTTATCGAAATATATCGAAGTCAAAATGAAACCTGGGGCTATGCCCTTTCGCTTGATACCCATATTAAAGTGAAATTTTAGGGGTTGTGGGCAATCACAATTTCACCGATAACTCAGTTATCGATAAATTTATCGAAATATATCCAACTCCAAATGAATCCTGGGGACATGCCCTTTCGTTTGATACCCATATTGAAGGGCAATTTTAAAGTTTTTGGGCAATCACATTTGCACCGATAACTCAGTTATCGATAACTTTATCGAAATACATCGAAGTCCAAAAGAAACCTGGGGCCATCCCCTTTCGTTTGATACCCATATTGTAGGGCAATTTTAGGGGTTGTGGGAAATCACATTTTCACCGATAACTCAATAATCGATAAATTTATCGAAATATATCGAAGTCAAAATGAAACCTGGGGCTATGCCCTTTCGCTTGATACCCATATTAAAGTGAAATTTTAGGGGTTGTGGGCAATCACAATTTCACCGATAACTCAGTTATCGATAAATTTATCGAAATATATCCAACTCCAAATGAATCCTGGGGACATGCCCTTTCGTTTGATACCCATATTGAAGGGCAATTTTAAAGTTTTTGGGCAATCACATTTGCACCGATAACTCAGTTATCGATAAATTTATCGAAATATATCGAAGTCCAAATGAAACCTGGGGCCATGCCCTTACGTTTAATACCCACATTGTAGGGCAATTTTGAGGTTTTTGGGCAATCACAGTTTCACCGATAACTCAGTTATCTATAAATTTATCGAAATGTATCGAAGTCGAAAGGAATCCTGGGGTCATGCCCTTTCGTTTGATACCCATATTGAAGTGCAATTTTGGGGGTTGTGGGCAATCACATTTTCACGAATAACTCAGTTATCGATAAATTTATCGAAATATATCGAAGTCCAAATGAATCCTGGGGTTATGCCCTCTCTTTTGACATGCATATTGTAGGGTAATTTTAAAGTTTTTGGACTCAGTTATCGATAAATTTATCGAAATATATCGAAGTCCAAATAAAACCTGGGGTCATGCCCTTTCGTTTGATACCCATATTGTGGGGTATTTTTAAGGTTTTTGGGCAATCACATTTTCGCCGATAACTCAGTTATCGATAAATTTATCGAAATATATAGAAGTCAAAATGAAACCTGGGGCCATCCCCTTTCTTTTGATATACATATTGTAAGGCAATTTTAAAGTTTTTGGGTAATCACATTTGCACCGATAACTCAGTTATCGATAAATTTATCGAAACATATCGGAGTCCAAATGAATCCTGGGGTCATGCACTTTCGTTTGATACCCACATTGAAGGGCAATTTCGAGGTTTTTGGGCAATTACATTTTTACCGATAACTCAGTTATCGATAACTTTATCGCAATACATCGAAGTCCAAAAGAAACCTGGGGCCATCCCCTTTCGTTTGATACCCATATTGTAGGGCAATTTTAGGGGTTGTGGGAAATCACATTTTCACCGATAACTCAATAATCGATAAATTTATCGAAATATATCGAAGTCAAAATGAAACCTGGAGCCATCCCCTTTCTTTTGATATACATATTGTAGGGCAATTTTAAAGTTTTTGGGCAATCACTCAGTTATCGATAAATTTATCGAAATATATCGAAGTCCAAATGAATCCTGGGGTCATGCCCTTTCGTTTGATACCCATATTGTAGGGCAATTTTAGGGGTTGTGGGAAATCACATTTTCACGATAACTCAATAATCGATAAATTTATCGAAATATATCGAAGTCAAAATGAAACCTGGAGCCATCCCCTTTCTTTTGATATACATATTGTACGGCAATTTTAAAGTTTTTGGGCAATCACATTTGCACCGATAACTCAGTTATCGATAACTTTATCGAAATACATCGAAGTCCAAAAGAAACCTGGGGCCATCCCCTTTCGTTTGATACCCATATTGTAGGGCAATTTTAGGGGTTGTGGGAAATCACATTTTCACCGATAACTCAATAATCGATAAATTTATCGAAATATATCGAAGTCAAAATGAAACCTGGAGCCATCCCCTTTCTTTTGATATACATATTGTAGGGCAATTTTAAAGTTTTTGGGCAATCACATTTGCACCGATAACTCAGTTATCGATATATTTATCGAAATATATCGAAGTCGAAAGGAATCCTGGGGTCATGCCCTTTCGTTTGATACCCATATTGAAGTGCAATTTTGGGGGTTGTGAGCAATCACATTTTCACGAATAACTCAGTTATCGATAAATTTATCGAAATATATCGAAGTCCAAATGAATCCTGGGGTCATGCCCTTTCGTTTGATACTCATATTGTAGGGCAATTTTAAAGTTTTTGAGCAATCAGATTTGCACCGATAACTCAGTTATCGATAAATTTATCGAAATATATCGAAGTCCAAAAGAATCCTGGGGTCATGCCCTTTCGTTTGATACCCATATTGAAATGCAATTTTGGGGGTTGTGAGCAATCACATTTTCACGAATAACTCAGTTATCGATAAATTTATCGAAATATATCGAAGTCAAAAGGAATCCTGGGGTCATGCCCTTTCGTTTGATACCCATATTGAAGTGCAATTTTGGGGGTTGTGGGCAATCACATTTTCACGAATAACTCAGTTATCGATAAATTTATCGAAATATATCGAAGTCCAAAAGAAACCAGGTGCCATCCCCTTTCTTTTGATATGCATATTGTAGGGTAATTTTAAAGTTTTTGGGCAATCACGTTGGCACCGATAACTCAGTTATCGATAAATTTATCGAAATATATCCAAGTCCAAATGAATCCTGGGGCCATGCCCTTTCGTTTGATACCCATATTGTGGGGTATTTTTAAGGTTTTTGGGCAATCACATTTTCGCCGATAACTCAGTTATCGATAAATGTATCGAAATATATAGAAGTCAAAATGAAACCTGGGGCCATCCCCTTTCTTTTGATATATATATTGTAAGGCAATTTTAAAGTTTTTGGGCAATCACATTTGCACCGATAACTCAGTTATCGATATATTTATCGAAATATATCGAAGTCGAAAGGAATCCTGGGGTCATGCCCTTTCGTTTGATAGCCATATTGAAGTGCAATTTTGGGGGTTGTGGGCAATTACATTTTCACGAATAACTCAGTTATCGATAAATTTATCGAAATATATCGAAGGCCAAATGAATCCTGGGGTCATGCCCTCTCTTTTGATATGCATATTGTAGGGTAATTTTAAAGTTTTAGGGCAATCACATTTTCACCGATAACTCAACAATCGATAAATTTATCGAAATATATCGAAGTCCAACAGAAACCTGGGGCCATGTAATTTCGTTTGATACCCATATTGTGGGGTATTTTAAAGGTTTTTGGGCAATCACATTTTCGCCGATAACTCAGTTATCGATAAATTTATCGAAATATATAGAAGTCAAAATGAAACCTGGGGACATCCCCTTTCTTTTGATATACATATTGTAAGGCAATTTTAAAGTTTTTGGGCAATCACATTTGCACCGATAACTCAGTTATCGATAAATTTATCGAAATATATCGGAGTCCAAATGAATCCTGGGGGCATGCCCTTTCGTTTGATACCCACGTTGAAGGGCAATTTCGAGGTTTTCGGGCAATTACATTTTTACCGATAACTCAGTTATCGATAACTTTATCGCAATACATCGAAGTCCAAAAGAAACCTGGGGCCATCCCCTTTCGTTTGATACCCATATTGTAGGGCAATTTTAGGGGTTGTGGGAAATCACATTTTCACCGATAACTCAATAATCGATAAATTTATCGAAATATATCGAAGTCAAAAGGAAACCTGGAGCCATCCCCTTTCTTTTGATATACATATTGTAGGGCAATTTTAAAGTTTTTGGGCAATCACTCAGTTATCGATAAATTTATCGAAATATATCGAAGTCCAAATGAATCCTGGGGTCATGCCCTTTCGTTTGATACCCATATTGTAGGGCAATTTTAGGGGTTGTGGGAAATCACATTTTCACGATAACTCAATAATCGATAAATTTATCGAAATATATCGAAGTCAAAATGAAACCTGGAGCCATCCCCTTTCTTTTGATATACATATTGTAGGGCAATTTTAAAGTTTTTGGGCAATCACATTTGCACCGATAACTCAGTTATCGATAACTTTATCGAAATACATCGAAGTCCAAAAGAAACCTGGGGCCATCCCCTTTCGTTTGATACCCATATTGTAGGGCAATTTTAGGGGTTGTGGGAAATCACATTTTCACCGATAACTCAATAATCGATAAATTTATCGAAATATATCGAAGTCAAAATGAAACCTGGAGCCATCCCCTTTCTTTTGATATACATA
Organism: Campiglossa producta; assembly: GCA_964058755.1. Classification (NCBI taxonomy): domain Eukaryota; kingdom Metazoa; phylum Arthropoda; class Insecta; order Diptera; family Tephritidae; genus Campiglossa; species Campiglossa producta. The sequence goes on along the minus strand of CAXKVI010000006.1, from coordinate 30,326,634 downwards.
TTGTAGGGCAATTTTAAAGTTTTTGGGCAATCACATTTGCACCGATAACTCAGTTATCGATATATTTATCGAAATATATCGAAGTCGAAAGGAATCCTGGGGTCATGCCCTTTCGTTTGATACCCATATTGAAGTGCAATTTTGGGGGTTGTGAGCAATCACATTTTCACGAATAACTCAGTTATCGATAAATTTATCGAAATATATCGAAGTCCAAATGAATCCTGGGGTCATGCCCTTTCGTTTGATACCCATATTGAAATGCAATTTTGGGGGTTGTGAGCAATCACATTTTCACGAATATTGTAGGGCAATTTTAAAGTTTTTGGGCAATCACATTTGCACCGATAACTCAGTTATCGATAAATTTATCGAAATATATCGAAGTCCAAAAGAATCCTGGGGTCATGCCCTTTCGTTTGATACCCATATTGAAATGCAATTTTGGGGGTTGTGAGCAATCACATTTTCACGAATAACTCAGTTATCGATAAATTTATCGAAATATATCGAAGTCAAAAGGAATCCTGGGGTCATGCCCTTTCGTTTGATACCCATATTGAAGTGCAATTTTGGGGGTTGTGGGCAATCACATTTTCACGAATAACTCAGTTATCGATAAATTTATCGAAATATATCGAAGTCCAAAAGAAACCAGGTGCCATCCCCTTTCTTTTGATATGCATATTGTAGGGTAATTTTAAAGTTTTTGGGCAATCACGTTGGCACCGATAACTCAGTTATCGATAAATTTATCGAAATATATCCAAGTCCAAATGAATCCTGGGGCCATGCCCTTTCGTTTGATACCCATATTGTGGGGTATTTTTAAGGTTTTTGGGCAATCACATTTTCGCCGATAACTCAGTTATCGATAAATTTATCGAAATATATAGAAGTCAAAATGAAACCCGGGGCCATCCCCTTTCTTTTGATATATATATTGTAAGGCAATTTTAAAGTTTTTGGGCAATCACATTTGCACCGATAACTCAGTTATCGATATATTTATCGAAATATATCGAAGTCGAAAGGAATCCTGGGGTCATGCCCTTTCGTTTGATAGCCATATTGAAGTGCAATTTTGGGGGTTGTGGGCAATTACATTTTCACGAATAACTCAGTTATCGATAAATTTATCGAAATATATCGAAGGCCAAATGAATCCTGGGGTCATGCTCTCTCTTTTGATATGCATATTGTAGGGTAATTTTAAAGTTTTAGGGCAATCACATTTTCACCGATAACTCAATTATCGATAAATTTATCGAAATATATCGAAGTCCAACAGAAACCTGGGGCCATGTAATTTCGTTTGATACCCATATTGTGGGGTATTTTTAAGGTTTTTGGGCAATCACATTTTCGCCGATAACTCAGTTATCGATAAATTTATCGAAATATATAGAAGTCAAAATGAAACCTGGGGACATCCCCTTTCTTTTGATATACATATTGTAAGGCAATTTTAAAGTTTTTGGGCAATCACATTTGCACCGATAACTCAGTTATCGATAAATTTATCGAAATATATCGGAGTCCAAATGAATCCTGGGGGAATGCCCTTTCGTTTGATACCCACGTTGAAGGGCAATTTCCAGGTTTTTGGGCAATCACATTTTTACCGATAACTCAGTTATCGATAACTTTATCGAAATATATCGAAGTCCAAAAGAAACCTGGGGCCATCCCCTTTCGTTTGATACCCATATTGTAGGGCAATTTTAGGGGTTGTGGGCAATCACATTTTCACCGATAACTCAATAATCGATAAATTTATCGAAATATATCGAAGTCAAAATGAAACCTGGAGCCATCCCCTTTCTTTTGATATACATATTGTAGGGCAATTTTAAAGTTTCTGGGCAATTACATTTGCACCGATAACTCAGTTATCGATAAATTTATCGAAACATATCGGAGTCCAAATGAATCCTGGGGTCATGCACTTTCGTTTGATACCCACATTGAAGGGCAATTTCGAGGTTTTTGGGCAATTACATTTTTACCGATAACTCAGTTATCGATAACTTTATCGCAATACATCGAAGTCCAAAAGAAACCTGGGGCCATCCCCTTTCGTTTGATACCCATATTGTAGGGCAATTTTAGGGGTTGTGGGAAATCACATGTTCACCGATAACTCAATAATCGATAAATTTATCGAAATATATCGAAGTCAAAATGAAACCTGGAGCCATCCCCTTTCTTTTGTTATACATATTGTAAGGCAATTTTAAAGTTTTTGGGTAATCACATTTGCACCGATAACTCAGTTATCGATAAATTTATCGAAATATATCGAAGTCCAAATGAATCCTGGGGTCATGCCCTTTCGTTTGATACCCATATTGTAGGGCAATTTTAGGGGTTGTGGGAAATCACATGTTCACCGATAACTCAATAATCGATAAATTTATCGAAATATATCGAAGTCAAAATGAAACCTGGAGCCATCCCCTTTCTTTTGTTATACATATTGTAAGGCAATTTTAAAGTTTTTGGGTAATCACATTTGCACCGATAACTCAGTTATCGATAAATTTATCGAAATATATCGGAGTCCAAATGAATCCTGGGGGAATGCCCTTTCGTTTGATACCCACGTTGAAGGGCAATTTCCAGGTTTTTGGGCAATCACATTTTTACCGATAACTCAGTTATCGATAACTTTATCGAAATATATCGAAGTCCAAAAGAAACCTGGGGCCATCCCCTTTCGTTTGATACCCATATTGTAGGGCAATTTTAGGGGTTGTGGGCAATCACATTTTCACCGATAACTCAATAATCGATAAATTTATCGAAACATATCGGAGTCCAAATGAATCCTGGGGTCATGCACTTTCGTTTGATACCCACATTGAAGGGCAATTTCGAGGTTTTTGGGCAATTACATTTTTACCGATAACTCAGTTATCGATAACTTTATCGCAATACATCGAAGTCCAAAAGAAACCTGGGGCCATCCCCTTTCGTTTGATACCCATATTGTAGGGCAATTTTAGGGGTTGTGGGAAATCACATTTTCACCGATAACTCAATAATCGATAAATTTATCGAAATATATCGAAGTCAAAATGAAACCTGGAGCCATCCCCTTTCTTTTGATATACATATTGTAGGGCAATTTTAAAGTTTTTGGGCAATCACATTTGCACCGATAACTCAGTTATCGATAAATTTATCGAAATATATCGAAGTCCAAATGAATCCTGGGGTCATGCCCTTTCGTTTGATACCCATATTGTAGGGCAATTTTAGGGGTTGTGGGAAATCACATTTTCACGATAACTCAATAATCGATAAATTTATCGAAATATATCGAAGTCAAAATGAAACCTGGAGCCATCCCCTTTCTTTTGATATACATATTGTAGGGCAATTTTAAAGTTTTTGGGCAATCACATTTGCACCGATAACTCAGTTATCGATAACTTTATCGAAATACATCGAAGTCCAAAAGAAACCTGGGGCCATCCCCTTTCGTTTGATACCCATATTGTAGTGCAATTTTAGGGGTTGTGGGAAATCACATTTTCACCGATAACTCAATAATCGATAAATTTATCGAAATATATCGAAGTCAAAAGGAAACCTGGAGCCATCCCCTTTCTTTTGATATACATATTGTAGGGCAATTTTAAAGTTTTTGGGCAATCACATTTGCACCGATAACTCAGTTATCGATATATTTATCGAAATATATCGAAGTCGAAAGGAATCCTGGGGTCATGCCCTTTCGTTTGATACCCATATTGAAGTGCAATTTTGGGGGTTGTGAGCAATCACATTTTCACGAATAACTCAGTTATCGATAAATTTATCGAAATATATCGAAGTCCAAATGAATCCTGGGGTCATGCCCTTTCGTTTGATACTCATATTGTAGGGCAATTTTAAAGTTTTTGGGCAATCACATTTGCACCGATAACTCAGTTATCGATAAATTTATCGAAATATATCGAAGTCCAAAAGAATCCTGGGGTCATGCCCTTTCGTTTGATACCCATATTGAAATGCAATTTTGGGGGTTGTGAGCAATCACATTTTCACGAATAACTCAGTTATCGATAAATTTATCGAAATATATCGAAGTCAAAAGGAATCCTGGGGTCATGCCCTTTCGTTTGATACCCATATTGAAGTGCAATTTTGGGGGTTGTGGGCAATCACATTTTCACGAATAACTCAGTTATCGATAAATTTATCGAAATATATCGAAGTCCAAAAGAAACCAGGTGCCATCCGATTTCTTTTGATATGCATATTGTAGGGTAATTTTAAAGTTTTTGGGCAATCCCGTTGGCACCGATAACTCAGTTATCGATAAATTTATCGAAATATATCCAAGTCCAAATGAATCCTGGGGCCATGCCCTTTCGTTTGATACCCATATTGTGGGGTATTTTTAAGGTTTTTGGGCAATCACATTTTCGCCGATAACTCAGTTATCGATAAATTTATCGAAATATATAGAAGTCAAAATGAAACCTGGAGCCATCCCCTTTCTTTTGATATATATATTGTAAGGCAATTTTAAAGTTTTTGGGCAATCACATTTGCACCGATAACTCAGTTATCGATATATTTATCGAAATATATCGAAGTCGAAAGGAATCCTGGGGTCATGCCCTTTCGTTTAATACCCATATTGAAGTGCAATTTTGGGGGTTGTGGGCAATTACATTTTCACGAATAACTCAGTTATCGATAAATTTATCGAAATATATCGAAGGCCAAATGAATCCTGGGGTCATGCCCTCTCTTTTGATATGCATATTGTAGGGTAATTTTAAAGTTTTAGGGCAATCACATTTTCACCGATAACTCAATAATCGATAAATTTATCGAAATATATCGAAGTCCAACAGAAACCTGGGGCCATGTAATTTCGTTTGATACCCATATTGTGGGGTATTTTTAAGGTTTTTGGGCAATCACATTTTCGCCGATAACTCAGTTATCGATAAATTTATCGAAATATATAGAAGTCAAAATGAAACCTGGGGACATCCCCTTTCTTTTGATATACATATTGTAAGGCAATTTTAAATTTTTTGGGCAATCACATTTGCACCGATAACTCAGTTATCGATAAATTTATCGAAATATATCGGAGTCCAAATGAATCCTGGGGGCATGCCCTTTCGTTTGATACCCACGTTGAAGGGTAATTTCCAGGTTTTTGGGCAATCACATTTTTACCGATAACTCAGTTATCGATAACTTTATCGAAATATATCGAAGTCCAAAAGAAACCTGGGGCCATCCCCTTTCGTTTGATACCCATATTGTAGGGCAATTTTAGGGGTTGTGGGCAATCACATTTTCACCGATAACTCAATAATCGATAAATTTATCGAAATATATCGAAGTCAAAATGAAACCTGGAGCCATCCCCTTTCTTTTGATATACATATTGTAGGGCAATTTTAAAGTTTCTGGGCAATCACATTTGCACCGATAACTCAGTTATCGATAAATTTATCGAAATATATCGGAGTCCAAATGAATCCTGGGGTCATGCCCTTTCGTTTGATACCCATATTGAAGTGCAATTTGAGGGGTTGTGGGCAATCACATTTTCACGAATAACTCAGTTATCGATAAATTTATCGAAATATATTGAAGTCCAAATGAATCCCGGGGTCATGCCCTTTCGTTTGATACTCATATTGTAGCGCAATTTTAAAGTTTTTGGGCAATCACATTTGCACCGATAACTCAGTTATCGATATATTTATCGAAATATATCGAAGTCGAAAGGAATCCTGGGGTCATGCCCTTTCGTTTGATACCCATATTGAAGTGCAATTTTAGGGGTTGTGGGCAATCACATTTTCACCGATAACTCAGTTATCGATACATTTATCAAAATATATCGAAGTCCAAATGAATCCTGGGGTTATGCCCTTTCGTTTGATACCCATATTGTAGGGCAATTTTAGGGGTTGTAGGCAATCACATTTTCACCGATAACTCAGTTATCGATAAATTTATCGAAATATATCGAAGTCCAAATGAATCCTGGGGTCATGCCCTTTCGTTTGATACTCATATTGTAGGGCAATTTTAAAGTTTTTGGGCAATCACATTTTCACGAATAACTCAGTTATAGATAAATTTATCAAAATATATCGGAGTCCAAATGAATCCAGGGGTCATGCCCTTTCGTTTGATACCCATATTGTAGGGCAATTTTAGGGGTTGTGGGAAATCACATTTTCACGATAACTCAATAATCGATAAATTTATCGAAATATATCGAAGTCAAAATGAAACCTGGAGCCATCCCCTTTCTTTTGATATACATATTGTAGGGCAATTTTAAAGTTTTTGGGCAATCACATTTGCACCGATAACTCAGTTATCGATAACTTTATCGAAATACATCGAAGTCCAAAAGAAACCTGGGGCCATCCCCTTTCGTTTGATACCCATATTGTAGGGCAATTTTAGGGGTTGTGGGAAATCACATTTTCACCGATAACTCAATAATCGATAAATTTATCGAAATATATCGAAGTCAAAATGAAACCTGGAGCCATCCCCTTTCTTTTGATATACATATTGTAGGGCAATTTTAAAGTTTTTGGGCAATCACATTTGCACCGATAACTCAGTTATCGATATATTTATCGAAATATATCGAAGTCGAAAGGAATCCTGGGGTCATGCCCTTTCGTTTGATACCCATATTGAAGTGCAATTTTGGGGGTTGTGAGCAATCACATTTTCACGAATAACTCAGTTATCGATAAATTTATCGAAATATATCGAAGCCCAAATGAATCCTGGGGTCATGCCCTTTCGTTTGATACTCATATTGTAGGGCAATTTTAAAGTTTTTGGGCAATCACATTTGCACCGATACCTCAGTTATCGATAAATTTATCGAAATATATCGAAGTCCAAAAGAATCCTGGGGTCATGCCCTTTCGTTTGATACCCATATTGAAATGCAATTTTGGGGGTTGTGAGCAATCACATTTTCACGAATAACTCAGTTATCGATAAATTTATCGAAATATATCGAAGTCAAAAGTAATCCTGGGGCCATGCCCTTTCGTTTGATACCCATATTGAAGTGCAATTTTGGGGGTTGTGGGCAATCACATTTTCACGAATAACTCAGTTATCGATAAATTTATCGAAATATATCGAAGTCCAAAAGAAACCAGGTGCCATCCCCTTTCCTTTGATATGCATATTGTAGGGTAATTTTAAAGTTTTTGGGCAATCACGTTGGCACCGATAACTCAGTTATCGATAAATTTATCGAAATATATCCAAGTCCAAATGAATCCTGGGGCCATGCCCTTTCTTTTGATATATATATTGTAAGGCAATTTTAAAGTTTTTGGGCAATCACATTTGCACCGATAACTCAGTTATCGATATATTTATCGAAATATATCGAAGTCGAAAGGAATCCTGGGGTCATGCCCTCTCGTTTGATAGCCATATTGAAGTGCAATTTTGGGGGTTGTGGGCAATTACATTTTCACGAATAACTCAGTTATCGATAAATTTATCGAAATATATCGAAGGCCAAATGAATCCCGGGGTCATGCCCTCTCTTTTGATATGCATATTGTAGGGTAATTTTAAAGTTTTAGGGCAATCACGTTTTCACCGATAACTCAATAATCGATAAATTTATCGAAATATATCGAAGTCCAACAGAAACCTGGGGCCATGTAATTTCGTTTGATACCCATATTGTGGGGTATTTTTAAGGTTTTTGGGCAATCACATTTTCGCCGATAACTCAGTTATCGATAAATTTATCGAAATATATAGAAGTCAAAATGAAACCTGGGGCCATCCCCTTTCTTTTGATATATATATTGTAAGGCAATTTTAAAGTTTTTGGGCAATCACATTTGCACCGATAACTCAGTTATCGATATATTTATCGAAATATATCGAAGTCGAAAGGAATCCTGGGGTCATGCCCTCTCGTTTGATAGCCATATTGAAGTGCAATTTTGGGGGTTGTGGGCAATTACATTTTCACGAATAACTCAGTTATCGATAAATTTATCGAAATATATCGAAGGCCAAATGAATCCCGGGGTCATGCCCTCTCTTTTGATATGCATATTGTAGGGTAATTTTAAAGTTTTAGGGCAATCACGTTTTCACCGATAACTCAATAATCGATAAATTTATCGAAATATATCGAAGTCCAACAGAAACCTGGGGCCATGTAATTTCGTTTGATACCCATATTGTGGGGTATTTTTAAGGTTTTTGGGCAATCACATTTTCGCCGATAACTCAGTTATCGATAACTTTATCGAAATATATAGAAGTCAAAATGAAACCTGGGGACATCCCCTTTCTTTTGATATACATATTGTAAGGCAATTTTAAAGTTTTTGGGCAATCACATTTGCACCGATAACTCAGTTATCGATAAATTTATCGAAATATATCGGAGTCCAAATGAATCCTGGGGGCATGCCCTTTCGTTTGATACCCACGTTGAAGGGCAATTTCGAGGTTTTCGGGCAATTACATTTTTACCGATAACTCAGTTATCGATAACTTTATCGCAATACATCGAAGTCCAAAAGAAACCTGGGGCCATCCCCTTTCGTTTGATACCCATATTGTAGGGCAATTTTAGGGGTTGTGGGAAATCACATTTTCACCGATAACTCAATAATCGATAAATTTATCGAAATATATCGAAGTCAAAAGGAAACCTGGAGCCATCCCCTTTCTTTTGATATACATATTGTAGGGCAATTTTAAAGTTTTTGGGCAATCACTCAGTTATCGATAAATTTATCGAAATATATCGAAGTCCAAATGAATCCTGGGGTCATGCCCTTTCGTTTGATACCCATATTGTAGGGCAATTTTAGGGGTTGTGGGAAATCACATTTTCACGATAACTCAATAATCGATAAATTTATCGAAATATATCGAAGTCAAAATGAAACCTGGAGCCATCCCCTTTCTTTTGATATACATATTGTAGGGCAATTTTAAAGTTTTTGGGCAATCACATTTGCACCGATAACTCAGTTATCGATAACTTTATCGAAATACATCGAAGTCCAAAAGAAACCTGGGGCCATCCCCTTTCGTTTGATACCCATATTGTAGGGCAATTTTAGGGGTTGTGGGAAATCATATTTTCACCGATAACTCAATAATCGATAAATTTATCGAAATATATCGAAGTCAAAATGAAACCTGGAGCCATCCCCTTTCTTTTGATATACATATTGTAGGGCAATTTTAAAGTTTTTGGGCAATCACATTTGCACCGATAACTCAGTTATCGATATATTTATCGAAATATATCGAAGTCGAAAGGAATCCTGGGGTCATGCCCTTTCGTTTGATACCCATATTGAAGTGCAATTTTGGGGGTTGTGAGCAATCACATTTTCACGAATAACTCAGTTATCGATAAATTTATCGAAATATATCGAAGTCCAAATGAATCCTGGGGTCATGCCCTTTCGTTTGATACCCATATTGAAATGCAATTTTGGGGGTTGTGAGCAATCACATTTTCACGAATATTGTAGGGCAATTTTAAAGTTTTTGGGCAATCACATTTGCACCGATAACTCAGTTATCGATAAATTTATCGAAATATATCGAAGTCCAAAAGAATCCTGGGGTCATGCCCTTTCGTTTGATACCCATATTGAAATGCAATTTTGGGGGTTGTGAGCAATCACATTTTCACGAATAACTCAGTTATCGATAAATTTATCGAAATATATCGAAGTCAAAAGGAATCCTGGGGTCATGCCCTTTCGTTTGATACCCATATTGAAGTGCAATTTTGGGGGTTGTGGGCAATCACATTTTCACGAATAACTCAGTTATCGATAAATTTATCGAAATATATCGAAGTCCAAAAGAAACCAGGTGCCATCCCCTTTCTTTTGATATGCATATTGTAGGGTAATTTTAAAGTTTTTGGGCAATCACGTTGGCACCGATAACTCAGTTATCGATAAATTTATCGAAATATATCCAAGTCCAAATGAATCCTGGGGCCATGCCCTTTCGTTTGATACCCATATTGTGGGGTATTTTTAAGGTTTTTGGGCAATCACATTTTCGCCGATAACTCAGTTATCGATAAATTTATCGAAATATATAGAAGTCAAAATGAAACCCGGGGCCATCCCCTTTCTTTTGATATATATATTGTAAGGCAATTTTAAAGTTTTTGGGCAATCACATTTGCACCGATAACTCAGTTATCGATATATTTATCGAAATATATCGAAGTCGAAAGGAATCCTGGGGTCATGCCCTTTCGTTTGATAGCCATATTGAAGTGCAATTTTGGGGGTTGTGGGCAATTACATTTTCACGAATAACTCAGTTATCGATAAATTTATCGAAATATATCGAAGGCCAAATGAATCCTGGGGTCATGCTCTCTCTTTTGATATGCATATTGTAGGGTAATTTTAAAGTTTTAGGGCAATCACATTTTCACCGATAACTCAATTATCGATAAATTTATCGAAATATATCGAAGTCCAACAGAAACCTGGGGCCATGTAATTTCGTTTGATACCCATATTGTGGGGTATTTTTAAGGTTTTTGGGCAATCACATTTTCGCCGATAACTCAGTTATCGATAAATTTATCGAAATATATAGAAGTCAAAATGAAACCTGGGGACATCCCCTTTCTTTTGATATACATATTGTAAGGCAATTTTAAAGTTTTTGGGCAATCACATTTGCACCGATAACTCAGTTATCGATAAATTTATCGAAATATATCGGAGTCCAAATGAATCCTGGGGGAATGCCCTTTCGTTTGATACCCACGTTGAAGGGCAATTTCCAGGTTTTTGGGCAATCACATTTTTACCGATAACTCAGTTATCGATAACTTTATCGAAATATATCGAAGTCCAAAAGAAACCTGGGGCCATCCCCTTTCGTTTGATACCCATATTGTAGGGCAATTTTAGGGGTTGTGGGCAATCACATTTTCACCGATAACTCAATAATCGATAAATTTATCGAAATATATCGAAGTCAAAATGAAACCTGGAGCCATCCCCTTTCTTTTGATATACATATTGTAGGGCAATTTTAAAGTTTCTGGGCAATTACATTTGCACCGATAACTCAGTTATCGATAAATTTATCGAAACATATCGGAGTCCAAATGAATCCTGGGGTCATGCACTTTCGTTTGATACCCACATTGAAGGGCAATTTCGAGGTTTTTGGGCAATTACATTTTTACCGATAACTCAGTTATCGATAACTTTATCGCAATACATCGAAGTCCAAAAGAAACCTGGGGCCATCCCCTTTCGTTTGATACCCATATTGTAGGGCAATTTTAGGGGTTGTGGGAAATCACATGTTCACCGATAACTCAATAATCGATAAATTTATCGAAATATATCGAAGTCAAAATGAAACCTGGAGCCATCCCCTTTCTTTTGTTATACATATTGTAAGGCAATTTTAAAGTTTTTGGGTAATCACATTTGCACCGATAACTCAGTTATCGATAAATTTATCGAAACATATCGGAGTCCAAATGAATCCTGGGGTCATGCACTTTCGTTTGATACCCACATTGAAGGGCAATTTCGAGGTTTTTGGGCAATTACATTTTTACCGATAACTCAGTTATCGATAACTTTATCGCAATACATCGAAGTCCAAAAGAAACCTGGGGCCATCCCCTTTCGTTTGATATACATATTGTAGGGCAATTTTAAAGTTTTTGGGCAATCACATTTGCACCGATAACTCAGTTATCGATAAATTTATCGAAATATATCGAAGTCCAAATGAATCCTGGGGTCATGCCCTTTCGTTTGATACCCATATTGTAGGGCAATTTTAGGGGTTGTGGGAAATCACATTTTCACGATAACTCAATAATCGATAAATTTATCGAAATATATCGAAGTCAAAATGAAACCTGGAGCCATCCCCTTTCTTTTGATATACATATTGTAGGGCAATTTTAAAGTTTTTGGGCAATCACATTTGCACCGATAACTCAGTTATCGATAACTTTATCGAAATACATCGAAGTCCAAAAGAAACCTGGGGCCATCCCCTTTCGTTTGATACCCATATTGTAGGGCAATTTTAGGGGTTGTGGGAAATCACATTTTCACCGATAACTCAATAATCGATAAATTTATCGAAATATATCGAAGTCAAAAGGAAACCTGGAGCCATCCCCTTTCTTTTGATATACATATTGTAGGGCAATTTTAAAGTTTTTGGGCAATCACATTTGCACCGATAACTCAGTTATCGATATATTTATCGAAATATATCGAAGTCGAAAGGAATCCTGGGGTCATGCCCTTTCGTTTGATACCCATATTGAAGTGCAATTTTGGGGGTTGTGAGCAATCACATTTTCACGAATAACTCAGTTATCGATAAATTTATCGAAATATATCGAAGTCCAAATGAATCCTGGGGTCATGCCCTTTCGTTTGATACTCATATTGTAGGGCAATTTTAAAGTTTTTGGGCAATCACATTTGCACCGATAACTCAGTTATCGATAAATTTATCGAAATATATCGAAGTCCAAAAGAATCCTGGGGTCATGCCCTTTCGTTTGATACCCATATTGAAATGCAATTTTGGGGGTTGTGAGCAATCACATTTTCACGAATAACTCAGTTATCGATAAATTTATCGAAATATATCGAAGTCAAAAGGAATCCTGGGGTCATGCCCTTTCGTTTGATACCCATATTGAAGTGCAATTTTGGGGGTTGTGGGCAATCACATTTTCACGAATAACTCAGTTATCGATAAATTTATCGAAATATATCGAAGTCCAAAAGAAACCAGGTGCCATCCGATTTCTTTTGATATGCATATTGTAGGGTAATTTTAAAGTTTTTGGGCAATCCCGTTGGCACCGATAACTCAGTTATCGATAAATTTATCGAAATATATCCAAGTCCAAATGAATCCTGGGGCCATGCCCTTTCGTTTGATACCCATATTGTGGGGTATTTTTAAGGTTTTTGGGCAATCACATTTTCGCCGATAACTCAGTTATCGATAAATTTATCGAAATATATAGAAGTCAAAATGAAACCTGGAGCCATCCCCTTTCTTTTGATATATATATTGTAAGGCAATTTTAAAGTTTTTGGGCAATCACATTTGCACCGATAACTCAGTTATCGATATATTTATCGAAATATATCGAAGTCGAAAGGAATCCTGGGGTCATGCCCTTTCGTTTAATACCCATATTGAAGTGCAATTTTGGGGGTTGTGGGCAATTACATTTTCACGAATAACTCAGTTATCGATAAATTTATCGAAATATATCGAAGGCCAAATGAATCCTGGGGTCATGCCCTCTCTTTTGATATGCATATTGTAGGGTAATTTTAAAGTTTTAGGGCAATCACATTTTCACCGATAACTCAATAATCGATAAATTTATCGAAATATATCGAAGTCCAACAGAAACCTGGGGCCATGTAATTTCGTTTGATACCCATATTGTGGGGTATTTTTAAGGTTTTTGGGCAATCACATTTTCGCCGATAACTCAGTTATCGATAAATTTATCGAAATATATAGAAGTCAAAATGAAACCTGGGGACATCCCCTTTCTTTTGATATACATATTGTAAGGCAATTTTAAATTTTTTGGGCAATCACATTTGCACCGATAACTCAGTTATCGATAAATTTATCGAAATATATCGGAGTCCAAATGAATCCTGGGGGCATGCCCTTTCGTTTGATACCCACGTTGAAGGGCAATTTCCAGGTTTTTGGGCAATCACATTTTTACCGATAACTCAGTTATCGATAACTTTATCGAAATATATCGAAGTCCAAAAGAAACCTGGGGCCATCCCCTTTCGTTTGATACCCATATTGTAGGGCAATTTTAGGGGTTGTGGGCAATCACATTTTCACCGATAACTCAATAATCGATAAATTTATCGAAATATATCGAAGTCAAAATGAAACCTGGAGCCATCCCCTTTCTTTTGATATACATATTGTAGGGCAATTTTAAAGTTTCTGGGCAATCACATTTGCACCGATAACTCAGTTATCGATAAATTTATCGAAATATATCGGAGTCCAAATGAATCCTGGGGTCATGCCCTTTCGTTTGATACCCATATTGAAGTGCAATTTGAGGGGTTGTGGGCAATCACATTTTCACGAATAACTCAGTTATCGATAAATTTATCGAAATATATTGAAGTCCAAATGAATCCCGGGGTCATGCCCTTTCGTTTGATACTCATATTGTAGCGCAATTTTAAAGTTTTTGGGCAATCACATTTGCACCGATAACTCAGTTATCGATATATTTATCGAAATATATCGAAGTCGAAAGGAATCCTGGGGTCATGCCCTTTCGTTTGATACCCATATTGAAGTGCAATTTTAGGGGTTGTGGGCAATCACATTTTCACCGATAACTCAGTTATCGATACATTTATCAAAATATATCGAAGTCCAAATGAATCCTGGGGTTATGCCCTTTCGTTTGATACCCATATTGTAGGGCAATTTTAGGGGTTGTAGGCAATCACATTTTCACCGATAACTCAGTTATCGATAAATTTATCGAAATATATCGAAGTCCAAATGAATCCTGGGGTCATGCCCTTTCGTTTGATACTCATATTGTAGGGCAATTTTAAAGTTTTTGGGCAATCACATTTTCACGAATAACTCAGTTATAGATAAATTTATCAAAATATATCGGAGTCCAAATGAATCCAGGGGTCATGCCCTTTCGTTTGATACCCATATTGTAGGGCAATTTTAGGGGTTGTGGGAAATCACATTTTCACGATAACTCAATAATCGATAAATTTATCGAAATATATCGAAGTCAAAATGAAACCTGGAGCCATCCCCTTTCTTTTGATATACATATTGTAGGGCAATTTTAAAGTTTTTGGGCAATCACATTTGCACCGATAACTCAGTTATCGATAACTTTATCGAAATACATCGAAGTCCAAAAGAAACCTGGGGCCATCCCCTTTCGTTTGATACCCATATTGTAGGGCAATTTTAGGGGTTGTGGGAAATCACATTTTCACCGATAACTCAATAATCGATAAATTTATCGAAATATATCGAAGTCAAAATGAAACCTGGAGCCATCCCCTTTCTTTTGATATACATATTGTAGGGCAATTTTAAAGTTTTTGGGCAATCACATTTGCACCGATAACTCAGTTATCGATATATTTATCGAAATATATCGAAGTCGAAAGGAATCCTGGGGTCATGCCCTTTCGTTTGATACCCATATTGAAGTGCAATTTTGGGGGTTGTGAGCAATCACATTTTCACGAATAACTCAGTTATCGATAAATTTATCGAAATATATCGAAGCCCAAATGAATCCTGGGGTCATGCCCTTTCGTTTGATACTCATATTGTAGGGCAATTTTAAAGTTTTTGGGCAATCACATTTGCACCGATACCTCAGTTATCGATAAATTTATCGAAATATATCGAAGTCCAAAAGAATCCTGGGGTCATGCCCTTTCGTTTGATACCCATATTGAAATGCAATTTTGGGGGTTGTGAGCAATCACATTTTCACGAATAACTCAGTTATCGATAAATTTATCGAAATATATCGAAGTCAAAAGTAATCCTGGGGCCATGCCCTTTCGTTTGATACCCATATTGAAGTGCAATTTTGGGGGTTGTGGGCAATCACATTTTCACGAATAACTCAGTTAAATATATCGAAGTCCAAAAGAAACCAGGTGCCATCCCCTTTCCTTTGATATGCATATTGTAGGGTAATTTTAAAGTTTTTGGGCAATCACGTTGGCACCGATAACTCAGTTATCGATAAATTTATCGAAATATATCCAAGTCCAAATGAATCCTGGGGCCATGCCCTTTCGTTTGATACCCATATTGTGGGGTATTTTTAAGGTTTTTGGGCAATCACATTTTCGCCGATAACTCAGTTATCGATAAATTTATCGAAATATATAGAAGTCAAAATGAAACCTGGGGCCATCCCCTTTCTTTTGATATATATATTGTAAGGCAATTTTAAAGTTTTTGGGCAATCACATTTGCACCGATAACTCAGTTATCGATATATTTATCGAAATATATCGAAGTCGAAAGGAATCCTGGGGTCATGCCCTCTCGTTTGATAGCCATATTGAAGTGCAATTTTGGGGGTTGTGGGCAATTACATTTTCACGAATAACTCAGTTATCGATAAATTTATCGAAATATATCGAAGGCCAAATGAATCCCGGGGTCATGCCCTCTCTTTTGATATGCATATTGTAGGGTAATTTTAAAGTTTTAGGGCAATCACGTTTTCACCGATAACTCAATAATCGATAAATTTATCGAAATATATCGAAGTCCAACAGAAACCTGGGGCCATGTAATTTCGTTTGATACCCATATTGTGGGGTATTTTTAAGGTTTTTGGGCAATCACATTTTCGCCGATAACTCAGTTATCGATAACTTTATCGAAATATATAGAAGTCAAAATGAAACCTGGGGACATCCCCTTTCTTTTGATATACATATTGTAAGGCAATTTTAAAGTTTTTGGGCAATCACATTTGCACCGATAACTCAGTTATCGATAAATTTATCGAAATATATCGGAGTCCAAATGAATCCTGGGGGCATGCCCTTTCGTTTGATACCCACGTTGAAGGGCAATTTCCAGGTTTTTGGGCAATCACATTTTTACCGATAACTCAGTTATCGATAACTTTATCGAAATATATCGAAGTCCAAAAGAAACCTGGGGCCATCCCCTTTCGTTTGATACCCATATTGTAGGGCAATTTTAGGGGTTGTGGGCAATCACATTTTCACCGATAACTCAATAATCGATAAACTTATCGAAATATATCGAAGTCAAAATGAAACCTGGAGCCATCCCCTTTCTTTTGATATACATATTGTAGGGCAATTTTAAAGTTTCTGGGCAATCACATTTGCACCGATAACTCAGTTATCGATAAATTTATCGAAATATATCGGAGTCCAAATGAATCCTGGGGTCATGCCCTTTCGTTTGATACCCATATTGAAGTGCAATTTGAGGGGTTGTGGGCAATCACATTTTCACGAATAACTCAGTTATCGATAAATTTATCGAAATATATCGAAGTCCAAATGAATCCCGGGGTCATGCCCTTTCGTTTGATACTCATATTGTAGCGCAATTTTAAAGTTTTTGGGCAATCACATTTGCACCGATAACTCAGTTATCGATATATTTATCGAAATATATCGAAGTCGAAAGGAATCCTGGGGTCATGCCCTTTCGTTTGATACCCATATTGAAGTGCAATTTTAGGGGTTGTGGGCAATCACATTTTCACCGATAACTCAGTTATCGATAAATTTATCAAAATATATCGAAGTCCAAATGAATCCTGGGGTTATGCCCTTTCGTTTGATACCCATATTGTAGGGCAATTTTAGGGGTTGTAGGCAATCACATTTTCACCGATAACTCAGTTATCGATAAATTTATCGAAATATATCGAAGTCCAAATGAATCCTGGGGTCATGCCCTTTCGTTTGATACTCATATTGTAGGGCAATTTTAAAGTTTTTGGGCAATCACATTTTCACGAATAACTCAGTTATAGATAAATTTATCAAAATATATCGGAGTCCAAATGAATCCAGGGGTCATGCCCTTTCGTTTGATACCCATATTGAAGTGCAATTTTAGGGGTTGTAGGCAATCACATTTTCACCGATAACTCAGTTATCGATAAATTTATCGAAATATATCGAAGTCCAAATGAATCCTGGGGTCATGCCCTTTCGTTTGATACTCATATTGTAGGGCAATTTTAAAGTTTTTGGGCAATCACATTTTCACGAATAACTCAGTTATAGATAAATTTATCAAAATATATCGGAGTCCAAATGAATCCAGGGGTCATGTTCTTTCGTTTGATACCCATATTGAAGTGCAATTTTAGGGGTTGTAGGCAATCACATTTTCACCGATAACTCAGTTATCGATAAATTTATCGAAATATATCGAAGTCCAAATGAATCCTGGGGTCATGCCCTTTCGTTTGATACTCATATTGTAGGGCAATTTTAAAGTTTTTGGGCAATCACATTTTCACGAATAACTCAGTTATCGATAAATTCATCGAAATATATCGAAGTCCAAATGAATCCTGGGGTCATGCCCTTTCGTTTGATACCCATATTGAAGTGCAATTTTAGGGGTTGTAGGCAATCACATTTTCACCGATAACTCAGTTATCGATAAATTTATCGAAATATATCGAAGTCCAAATGAATCCTGGGGTCATGCCCTTTCGTTTGATACTCATATTGTAGGGCAATTTTAAAGTTTTTGGGCAATCACATTTTCACGAATAACTCAGTTATAGATAAATTTATCAAAATATATCGGAGTCCAAATGAATCCAGGGGTCATGCCCTTTCGTTTGATACCCATATTGAAGTGAAATTTTAGGGGTTGTGGGCAATCACATTTTCACCGATAACTCAGTTATCGATAAATTTATCGAAATATATCCAAGTCCAAATGAATCCTGGGGTCATGCCCTTTCGTTTGATACCCATATTGTTGGGCAATTTTAGGGGTTGTAGGCAATGACATATTCACCGATTACTCAATAATCGATAAATTTATCGAAATATATCGAAGTCCAAAAGAAACCTGGGGCCATCCCCTTTCTTTTGATATGCACAATGTAGGGTAATTTTAAAGTTTTTGGGCAATCACATTTGCACCCATAACTCAGTTATCGATAAATTCATCGAAATATATCGGAGTCCAAATGAATCCTGGGGTCATGCCCTTTCGTTTGATACCCATATTGAAGTGCAATTTGAGGGGTTGTGGGCAATCACATTTTCACGAATAACTCAGTTATCGATAAATTTATCGAAATATATTGAAGTCCAAATGAATCCCGGGGTCATGCCCTTTCGTTTGATACTCATATTGTAGCGCAATTTTAAAGTTTTTGGGCAATCACATTTGCACCGATAACTCAGTTATCGATATATTTATCGAAATATATCGAAGTCGAAAGGAATCCTGGGGTCATGCCCTTTCGTTTGATACCCATATTGAAGTGCAATTTTAGGGGTTGTGGGCAATCACATTTTCACCGATAACTCAGTTATCGATACATTTATCAAAATATATCGAAGTCCAAATGAATCCTGGGGTTATGCCCTTTCGTTTGATACCCATATTGTAGGGCAATTTTAGGGGTTGTAGGCAATCACATTTTCACCGATAACTCAGTTATCGATAAATTTATCGAAATATATCGAAGTCCAAATGAATCCTGGGGTCATGCCCTTTCGTTTGATACTCATATTGTAGGGCAATTTTAAAGTTTTTGGGCAATCACATTTTCACGAATAACTCAGTTATAGATAAATTTATCAAAATATATCGGAGTCCAAATGAATCCAGGGGTCATGCCCTTTCGTTTGATACCCATATTGTAGGGCAATTTTAGGGGTTGTGGGAAATCACATTTTCACGATAACTCAATAATCGATAAATTTATCGAAATATATCGAAGTCAAAATGAAACCTGGAGCCATCCCCTTTCTTTTGATATACATATTGTAGGGCAATTTTAAAGTTTTTGGGCAATCACATTTGCACCGATAACTCAGTTATCGATAACTTTATCGAAATACATCGAAGTCCAAAAGAAACCTGGGGCCATCCCCTTTCGTTTGATACCCATATTGTAGGGCAATTTTAGGGGTTGTGGGAAATCACATTTTCACCGATAACTCAATAATCGATAAATTTATCGAAATATATCGAAGTCAAAATGAAACCTGGAGCCATCCCCTTTCTTTTGATATACATATTGTAGGGCAATTTTAAAGTTTTTGGGCAATCACATTTGCACCGATAACTCAGTTATCGATATATTTATCGAAATATATCGAAGTCGAAAGGAATCCTGGGGTCATGCCCTTTCGTTTGATACCCATATTGAAGTGCAATTTTGGGGGTTGTGAGCAATCACATTTTCACGAATAACTCAGTTATCGATAAATTTATCGAAATATATCGAAGCCCAAATGAATCCTGGGGTCATGCCCTTTCGTTTGATACTCATATTGTAGGGCAATTTTAAAGTTTTTGGGCAATCACATTTGCACCGATACCTCAGTTATCGATAAATTTATCGAAATATATCGAAGTCCAAAAGAATCCTGGGGTCATGCCCTTTCGTTTGATACCCATATTGAAATGCAATTTTGGGGGTTGTGAGCAATCACATTTTCACGAATAACTCAGTTATCGATAAATTTATCGAAATATATCGAAGTCAAAAGTAATCCTGGGGCCATGCCCTTTCGTTTGATACCCATATTGAAGTGCAATTTTGGGGGTTGTGGGCAATCACATTTTCACGAATAACTCAGTTATCGATAAATTTATCGAAATATATCGAAGTCCAAAAGAAACCAGGTGCCATCCCCTTTCCTTTGATATGCATATTGTAGGGTAATTTTAAAGTTTTTGGGCAATCACGTTGGCACCGATAACTCAGTTATCGATAAATTTATCGAAATATATCCAAGTCCAAATGAATCCTGGGGCCATGCCCTTTCGTTTGATACCCATATTGTGGGGTATTTTTAAGGTTTTTGGGCAATCACATTTTCGCCGATAACTCAGTTATCGATAAATTTATCGAAATATATAGAAGTCAAAATGAAACCTGGGGCCATCCCCTTTCTTTTGATATATATATTGTAAGGCAATTTTAAAGTTTTTGGGCAATCACATTTGCACCGATAACTCAGTTATCGATATATTTATCGAAATATATCGAAGTCGAAAGGAATCCTGGGGTCATGCCCTCTCGTTTGATAGCCATATTGAAGTGCAATTTTGGGGGTTGTGGGCAATTACATTTTCACGAATAACTCAGTTATCGATAAATTTATCGAAATATATCGAAGGCCAAATGAATCCCGGGGTCATGCCCTCTCTTTTGATATGCATATTGTAGGGTAATTTTAAAGTTTTAGGGCAATCACGTTTTCACCGATAACTCAATAATCGATAAATTTATCGAAATATATCGAAGTCCAACAGAAACCTGGGGCCATGTAATTTCGTTTGATACCCATATTGTGGGGTATTTTTAAGGTTTTTGGGCAATCACATTTTCGCCGATAACTCAGTTATCGATAACTTTATCGAAATATATAGAAGTCAAAATGAAACCTGGGGACATCCCCTTTCTTTTGATATACATATTGTAAGGCAATTTTAAAGTTTTTGGGCAATCACATTTGCACCGATAACTCAGTTATCGATAAATTTATCGAAATATATCGGAGTCCAAATGAATCCTGGGGGCATGCCCTTTCGTTTGATACCCACGTTGAAGGGGAATTTCCAGGTTTTTGGGCAATCACATTTTTACCGATAACTCAGTTATCGATAACTTTATCGAAATATATCGAAGTCCAAAAGAAACCTGGGGCCATCCCCTTTCGTTTGATACCCATATTGTAGGGCAATTTTAAGGGTTGTGGGCAATCACATTTTCACCGATAACTCAATAATCGATAAACTTATCGAAATATATCGAAGTCAAAATGAAACCTGGAGCCATCCCCTTTCTTTTGATATACATATTGTAGGGCAATTTTAAAGTTTCTGGGCAATCACATTTGCACCGATAACTCAGTTATCGATAAATTTATCGAAATATATCGGAGTCCAAATGAATCCTGGGGTCATGCCCTTTCGTTTGATACCCATATTGAAGTGCAATTTGAGGGGTTGTGGGCAATCACATTTTCACGAATAACTCAGTTATCGATAAATTTATCGAAATATATCGAAGTCCAAATGAATCCCGGGGTCATGCCCTTTCGTTTGATACTCATATTGTAGCGCAATTTTAAAGTTTTTGGGCAATCACATTTGCACCGATAACTCAGTTATCGATATATTTATCGAAATATATCGAAGTCGAAAGGAATCCTGGGGTCATGCCCTTTCGTTTGATACCCATATTGAAGTGCAATTTTAGGGGTTGTGGGCAATCACATTTTCACCGATAACTCAGTTATCGATAAATTTATCAAAATATATCGAAGTCCAAATGAATCCTGGGGTTATGCCCTTTCGTTTGATACCCATATTGTAGGGCAATTTTAGGGGTTGTAGGCAATCACATTTTCACCGATAACTCAGTTATCGATAAATTTATCGAAATATATCGAAGTCCAAATGAATCCTGGGGTCATGCCCTTTCGTTTGATACTCATATTGTAGGGCAATTTTAAAGTTTTTGGGCAATCACATTTTCACGAATAACTCAGTTATAGATAAATTTATCAAAATATATCGGAGTCCAAATGAATCCAGGGGTCATGCCCTTTCGTTTGATACCCATATTGAAGTGAAATTTTAGGGGTTGTGGGCAATCACATTTTCACCGATAACTCAGTTATCGATAAATTTATCGAAATATATCCAAGTCCAAATGAATCCTGGGGTCATGCCCTTTCGTTTGATACCCATATTGTTGGGCAATTTTAGGGGTTGTAGGCAATGACATATTCACCGATAACTCAATAATCGATAAATTTATCGAAATATATCGAAGTCCAAAAGAAACCTGGGGCCATCCCCTTTCATTTGATATGCACAATGTAGGGTAATTTTAAAGTTTTTGGGCAATCACATTTGCACCCATAACTCAGTTATCGATAAATTCATCGAAATATATCGAAGTCCAAATGAATCCTGGGGTCATGCCCTTTCGTTTGATACCCATATTGAAGTGCAATTTTAGGGGTTGTGGGCAATCACATTTTCACCGATAACTCAGTTATCGATAAATTATTCGAAATATATCGAAATCCAAATGAATCCTGGCGACATGCCCTTTCGTTTGATACCCATATTGAAGGGCAATTTTGAGGTTTTTGGGCAATCACATTTTTACCGATAACTCAGTTATCGTTAAATTTATCAAAATATATCGAAGTCCAAAAGAAACCTGGGGCCATCCCCTTTCGTTTGATACCCATATTGTAGGGCAATTTTAGGGGTTGTGGGAAATCACATTTTCACCGATAACTCAATAATCGATAAATTTATCGAAATATATCGAAGTCAAAATGAAACCTGGATCCATCCCCTTTCTTTTGATATACATATTGTAGGGCAATTTTAAAGTTTTGGGCAATCACATTTGAACCGATAACTCAGTTATCGATAAATTTATCGAAATATATCGAAGTCCAAATGAATCCTGGGGACATGCCCTTTCGTTTGATACCCATATTGAAGTGCAATTTTAGGGGTGGTGGGCAATGACATTTTCACCGATAACTCAGTTATCGATAAATTATTCGAAATATATCGAAATCCAAATGAATCCTGGCGACATGCCCTTTCGTTTGATACCCATATTGAAGGGCAATTTTGAGGTTTTTGGGCAATCACATTTTTACCGATAACTCAGTTATCGTTAAATTTATCAAAATATATCGAAGTCCAAATGAATCCTGGGGTTATGCCCTTTCGCTTGATACCCATATTAAAGTGAAATTTTAGGGGTTGTGGGCAATCACAATTTCACCGATAACTCAGTTATCGATAAATTTATCGAAATATATCCAACTCCAAATGAATCCTGGGGACATGCCCTTTCGTTTGATACCCATATTGAAGGGCAATTTTAAAGTTTTTGGGCAACCACATTTGCACCGATAACTCAGTTATCGATAAATTTATCGAAATATATCGAAGTGCAAATGAAACCTGGGGCCATGCCCTTACGTTTAATACCCACATTGGAGGGCAATTTTGAGGTTTTTGGGCAATCACATTTTTACCGATAACTCAGTTATCGTTAAATTTATCAAAATATATCGAAGTCCAAAATGAAACCTGGATCCATCCCCTTTCTTTTGATATACATATTGTAAGGCAATTTTAAAGTTTTTGGGCAATCACATTTGCACCGATAACTCAGTTATCGATAAATTTATCGAAATATATCGGAGTCCAAATGAATCCTGGGGTCATGCCCTTTCGTTTGATACCCACGTTGAAGGGCAATTTCCAGGTTTTTGGGCAACCACATTTGCACCGATAACTCAGTTATCGATAAATTTATCGAAATATATCGAAGTCCAAATGAAACCTGGGGCCATGCCCTTACGTTTAATACCCACATTGTAGGGCAATTTTGAGGTTTTTGGGCAATCACATTTTTACCGATAACTCAGTTATCGTTAAATTTATCAAAATATATCGAAGTCCAAAATGATACCTGGATCCATCCCCTTTCTTTTGATATACATATTGTAAGGCAATTTTAAAGTTTTTGGGCAATCACATTTTTACCGATAATTCAGTTATCGATAAGTTTATCGAAATATATCGAAGTCCAAAAGAAACCTGGGGCCATCCCCTTTCGTTTGATACCCATATTGTAGGGCAATTTTAGGGGTTATGGGCAATCACATTTTCACCGATAACTCAATAATCGATAAATTTATCGAAATATATCGAAGTCAAAATGAAACCTGGAGCCATCCCCTTTCTTTTGATTACATATTGTAGGGCAATTTTAAAGTTTCTGGGCAATCACATTTGCACCGATAACTCAGTTATCGATAAATTTATCGAAATATATCGGAGTCCAAATGAATCCTGGGGTCATGCCCTTTCGTTTGATACGCATATTGAAGTGCAATTTGAGGGGTTGTGGGCAATCACATTTTCACGAATAACTCAGTTATCGATAAATTTATCGAAATATATCGAAGTCCAAATGAATCCCGGGGTCATGCCCTTTCGTTTGATACTCATATTGTAGCGCAATTTTAAAGTTTTTGGGCAATCACATTTGCACCGATAACTCAGTTATCGATATATTTATCGAAATATATCGAAGTCGAAAGGAATCCTGGGGTCATGCCCTTTCGTTTGATACCCATATTGAAGTGCAATTTTAGGGGTTGTGGGCAATCACATTTTCACCGATAACTCAGTTATCGATAAATTTATCAAAATATATCGAAGTCCAAATGAATCCTGGGGTTATGCCCTTTCGTTTGATACCCATATTGTAGGGCAATTTTAGGGGTTGTAGGCAATCACATTTTCAACGATAACTCAGTTATCGATAAATTTATCGAAATATATCGAAGTCCAAATGCATCCTGGGGTCATGCCCTTTCGTTTGATACTCATATTGTAGGGCAATTTTAAAGTTTTTGGGCAATCACATTTTCACGATAACTCAATAATCGATAAATTTATCGAAATATATCGAAGTCAAAATGAAACCTGGAGCCATCCCCTTTCTTTTGATATACATATTGTAGGGCAATTTTAAAGTTTTTGGGCAATCACATTTGCACCGATAACTCAGTTATCGATAACTTTATCGAAATACATCGAAGTCCAAATGAATCCTGGGGTTATGCCCTTTCGTTTGATACCCATATTGTAGGGCAATTTTAGGGGTTGTAGGCAATCACATATTCACCGATAACTCAATAATCGATAAATTTATCGAAATATATCGAAGTCCAAAAGAAACCTGGGGCCATCCCCTTTCTTTTGATATGCACAATGTAGGGTAATTTTAAAGTTTTTGGGCAATCACATTTGCACCCATAACTCAGTTATCGATAAATTCATCGAAATATATCGAAGTCCAAATGAATCCTGGGGTCATGCCCTTTCGTTTGATACCCATATTGAAGTGCAATTTTAGGGGTTGTGGGCAATCACATTTTCACCGATAACTCAGTTATCGATAAATTATTCGAAATATGTCGAAATCCAAATGAATCCTGGCGACATGCCCTTTCGTTTGATACCCATATTAAAGTGAAATTTTAGGGGTTGTGGGCAATCACAATTTCACCGATAACTCAGTTATCGATAAATTTATCGAAATATATCGGAGTCCAAATGAATCCTGGGGTCATGCCCTTTCGTTTGATACCCATATTAAAGTGAAATTTTAGGGGTTGTGGGCAATCACAATTTCACCGATAACTCAGTTATCGATAAATTTATCGAAATATATCGAAGTCCAAATTAATCCCGGGGTCATGCCCTTTCGTTTGATACTCATATTGTAGGGCAATTTTAAAGTTTTTGGGCAATCACATTTGCACCGATAACTCAGTTATCGATAAATTTATCGAAATATATCGAAGTCCAAAAGAAACCTGGGGCCATCCCCTTTCGTTTGATACCCATATTGTAGGGCAATTTTAGGGGTTGTGGGCAATCACATTTTGACCGATAACTCAATAATCGATAAACTTATCGAAATATATCGAAGTCAAAATGAAACCTGGAGCCATCCCCTTTCTTTTGATATACATATTGAAGTGCAATTTGAGGGGTTGTGGGCAATCACATTTTCACGAATAACTCAGTTATCGATAAATTTATCGAAATATATCGAAGTCCAAATGAATCCCGGGGTCATGCCCTTTCTTTTGATACTCATATTGTAGCGCAATTTTAAAGTTTTTGGGCAATCACATTTGCACCGATAACTCAGTTATCGATATATTTATCGAAATATATCGAAGTCGAAAGGAATCCTGGGGTCATGCCCTTTCGTTTGATACCCATATTGAAGTGCAATTTTAGGGGTTGTGGGCAATCACATTTTCACCGATAACTCAGTTATCGATAAATTTATCAAAATAAATCGAAGTCCAAATGAATCCTGGGGTTATGCCCTTTCGTTTGATACCCATATTGTAGGGCAATTTTAGGGGTTGTAGGCAATCACATTTTCACCGATAACTCAGTTATCGATAAATTTATCGAAATATATCGAAGTCGAAAGGAATCCTGGGGTCATGCCCTTTCGTTTGATACCCATATTGAAGTGCAATTTTAGGGGTTGTAGGCAATCACATTTTCACCGATAACTCAGTTATCGATAAATTTATCGAAATATATCGGAGTCCAAATGAATCCTGGGGTCATGCCCTTTTTTTGATACCCATATTGAAGTGCAATTTGAGGGGTTGTGGGCAATCACATTTTCACGAATAACTCAGTTATCGATAAATTTATCGAAATATATCGGAGTCCAAATGAATCCTGGGGTCATGCCCTTTTTTTGATACCCATATTGAAGTGCAATTTTAGGGGTTGTAGGCAATCACATTTTCACCGATAACTCAGTTATCGATAAATTTATCGAAATATATCGGAGTCCAAATGAATCCTGGGGTCATGCCCTTTCGTTTGATACCCATATTGAAGTGCAATTTTAGGGGTTGTGGGCAATCACATTTTCACCGATAACTCAGTTATCGATAAATTTATCAAAATATATCGAAGTCCAAATGAATCCTGGGGTTATGCCCTTTCGTTTGATACCCATATTGTAGGACAATTTTAGGGGTTGTAGGCAATCACATTTTCACCGATAACTCAGTTATCGATAAATTTATCGAAATATATCGGAGTCCAAATGAATCCTGGGGTCATGCCCTTTTTTTGATACCCATATTGAAGTGCAATTTGAGGGGTTGTGGGCAATCACATTTTCACGAATAACTCAGTTATCGATAAATTTATCGAAATATATCGAAGTCCAAATGAATCCCGGGGTCATGCCCTTTCTTTTGATACTCATATTGTAGCGCAATTTTAAAGTTTTTGGGCAATCACATTTGCACCGATAACTCAGTTATCGATATATTTATCGAAATATATCGAAGTCGAAAGGAATCCTGGGGTCATGCCCTTTCGTTTGATACCCATATTGAAGTGCAATTTTAGGGGTTGTGGGCAATCACATTTTCACCGATAACTCAGTTATCGATAAATTTATCAAAATAAATCGAAGTCCAAATGAATCCTGGGGTTATGCCCTTTCGTTTGATACCCATATTGTAGGGCAATTTTAGGGGTTGTAGGCAATCACATTTTCACCGATAACTCAGTTATCGATAAATTTATCGAAATATATCGAAGTCCAAATGAATCCTGGGGTCATGCCCTTTCGTTTGATACTCATATTGTAGGGCAATTTTAAAGTTTTTGGGCAATCACATTTTCACGAATAACTCAGTTATAGATAAATTTATCAAAATATATCGGAGTCCAAATGAATCCAGGGGTCATGCCCTTTCGTTTGATACCCATATTGAAGTGAAATTTTAGGGGTTGTGGGCAATCACATTTTCACCGATAACTCAGTTATCGATAAATTTATCGAAATATATCCAAGTCCAAATGAATCCTGGGGTCATGCCCTTTCGTTTGATACCCATATTGTTGGGCAATTTTAGGGGTTGTGGGCAATGACATATTCACCGATAACTCAATAATCGATAAATTTATCGAAATATATCGAAGTCCAAAAGAAACCTGGGGCCATCCCCTTTCTTTTGATATGCACAATGTAGGGTAATTTTAAAGTTTTTGGGCAATCACATTTGCACCCATAACTCAGTTATCGATAAATTCATCGAAATATATCGAAGTCCAAATGAATCCTGGGATCATGCCCTTTCGTTTGATACCCATATTGAAGTGCAATTTTAGGGGTTGTGGGCAATCACATTTTCACCGATAACTCAGTTATCGATAAATTATTCGAAATATATCGAAATCCAAATGAATCCTGGCGACATGCCCTTTCGTTTGATACCCATATTGAAGGGCAATTTTGAGGTTTTTGGGCAATAACAAATGTACCGTGCGTATTGACACACAATTTCACGGCTGTGAAATGTTATACGAAAAAAAAATGAACATTCTCATGATCCATGTGCGCATAAAAAATCGGTTGCAGATCCAAATAATCATTTTAAAAATATGGTTTCGCTTGAGTTTTCTGCAGCCTAGCCAAATAATTCAGCGTTCGGTATCTATGACAGAGGAGTGTAATGGGGTGTGGTTGCTGAGTGGCCGCGCTCAATCCCGACTCTTGCGTCCTCGTTCGTGCACTCTGGGCAACGTTGAGCTACCTAGGCTCGCGGCAGAAAGAGAGGGAGCCCCGGGGGGGGCCAGTCTGACATACTGGGTTTAAGGGCTCACCGGGGTCTTTTTCGCAGCGTCTGTACACCAAGAGGTGCGGCTGTAAGCGGGCGTCTGTCTTGAAGCAAGCGGCTCGCTATATAAATGTGCAAAACTTTTCCCTCCCAATCCAGGGTGTTATGCGATACCGTGCCCATCGGACGTTTGCAGCCGGGAGGCAAATCGTGGCTGTAGTCGAACGGAGCCTCACTGATACCGGGCCGCCTCAGGGAGTAACTATGGTCTTACCGCGGTATGGGGCTCTGCCGCGGCGGACGACACACTTCCCCTTACACTACCCTTGACCCTAACCTGGCCTTGTCCGGCGAGGGGTCGTACGAACAAGATGAAGAACACACAAAATACAAAGCAATTAACGACTTCGTTTACTCCGCAGCAGAGAAGAACTATGCTGGAGCAAGCGAAAACACATCGCCGGAGGACAAACTCCTCCTCAAAGTTAACTGGGAGGCCGACAGCGATGGAAACTACGGGTCAGTCATCCCCCAAACTGCTATCAAGTAAGAGTGACTTGATGGGAGCAAGCAACAGTGCGGCTGTCTACGCAGTCAAGCAGAAAACGGCGGAAGCTAAACTTCCATCAAGCGCTGGTACGAAACCCAATCTCACATCTGGGGCAATGGTCTCACGACCTGGTTTCAGAGTTTCGAAAGAGAAGGACGACGCCGCAAAGGGAGAGACCGCGATGGCAACTACGAGTCTGAATCCCCCCAAAGAGGCATCTCCCCGACGCTTTGCGTACTGGGATAAAAGAAAGGCCGCAAGGATCCTTAAAAAATATGAGGGAACATCGCAGGAGAAGCTGGAAGAAAGGAAGATGGTGGAGGAAGCGAAAGCTCTGATACCAAATTTCCAGAGGCCCTATGTGCCTAAGAGGGTGAACGGTAATCCCTTCAAACGCCAGAGATCGGACGGAGAGGTAGACCCCCATCCGAAGCGGCATCAGGTCAACCCCGTAGTGGGAAAACTCAGCTTTGCTGAAGTAACCAAGGACAGAATCCTTATAGGTTTCATTGACCGAGGTAACGACCGTTGGTCCATCCCCAAAGACCAGTGGCTGTATGTCCGGAATGAAATGGGCAGGGCCCTCCTCCACTTAATGCGTGAGTCTCCGGGTAGTCCGCCGCGAGGTACTGACGCGGGCTGGCACCAAGGTCAGATCAAAATATTCGCGTGCGAGGATGCAAGAACTGTCGCACTGTATAAGGCAGCAGTTGCAAGACTGGGTGAAGTCTATCCAGGGGCAAGACTAGATGTCGTCGACTGGAAGGACATTCCTGCTCGACCAAGGGCAAGGGCATGGATTCCTGCCGTCCCTGCAGAACCCGAGAATATTCTTGAGGTGCTGCAGGTCTGGAATCCGTCTCTCCCGACGCAGGATTGGGGCGTCAATCTGGTCGATGATGTGGTTGGGCCCAATAGACAGGTGGTTATCACTCTGAATAAGGAGGCGCTCGAGCCCCTTAAACGGTGCAACGGACGAGTGCATTACGGCTTGGGTCAGATCGTGATCCACGTATACCGTGGCGATGCACAGCGCGCTGCTATTCCGGACGCTCCGGAGGACTCGGAGATCGAGGCATCGGAAGGGGAAGCAGAGGAGTCCGACGCGGAAAGTATGTTATCCGCCACGTCAAATGGCGATGGTGCTGCGAACAACTCGGCGATAGAAGAAAGCCTGCTTGACGAAGAAGGCCTCGACGTCACGATCGTGGCTAAACCTGAGCACACTAACGTTGATGCTGCTTCAGACAGCAGGGTTCCCGCCACGCCAAATCGTGCAGGTGCTCTGAACAACTCCTCGTTGAGAGACAGCCCCCGGAACAGGCCAGACCTCGACGACACGCTGGCGGCAGGGATGTCTGAGCTCTCTCATGTTGGTGGCGCTTCAGATAAATCTGCACAAATCTAAAGCAGCCTCGGCTGTTTTAAGCAGTCGTCTTTCTAAAGGCGACGTAGACGTGGTCCTTATCCAAGAGCCCTGGGTCAATAGCTCTAGGATCTGTGGATTGGGGACTAAGGGGTACAAGCTCATCCAAGCCAATGATGAGGGCAAGGTCAGAACCTGTATTTTGGTAAAGTCTGAGCTAAACACCTTTCTATTACCCAACTATTCAAATGGTGACGTTACAGCTGCCAGCTTAACAGTCGGCAGCACCAGCCTAACGATGGCGTCGGTCTATATGCCCTATGACGCCGAAGAACCTCCTCCACAAAAGGAGGTGAAAGATCTGGTGGATAATTTCTGTACGGGCCATCTTATTATTGGAGCTGACGCTAATGCTCATCACGTCCAGTGGGGAAGCTCCGATATTAACGCTAGGGGCGAGTCTCTGTTTGACTACCTATTAACAACTAACCTGGTGGTTTGTAACGTGGGTAACGAGCCTACTTTTATAACTAAAGCTCGTTGGGAGGTTATAGACCTCACTGTTTGTAGCGAAGGCGCTTATGAGTGGGTCAGAAAATGGCGTGTTCTTTATGAGCATTCATTTTCTGACCATCGGTACATAGAAATTGTGTTAGACTTTATTGTTGAGCAGCCAGTTATGAAACGAAATCCACGCAACACTAACTGGCAGCTACATAACCAAATATTAGCTAGGGACCTACCAGTATTACCTCCACAAGCCCCCTCATCAGTGGGAGAACTGGATGATCTGGTAACGACCTTTACAACGGCGCTCTCAAATGCCCTAGAGCAGGCTTGTCCAGTACCAAAACCACGCGGCAAACATAGACCCCACTGGTGGTCTTACGACCTGGATTCGTTCCGTATATCATGCAGGAAGCAATTTAACAAGGCCAAGAGCATCGGTACGGAGCCTGAATGGCTCGAATATAAAGATAAACTGAGGGCCTATAAAAAGGCTCTAAGGCAAGCGAAGAGAACTTCGTGGAGAAATTTCTGCACCGGGGTCGAAAAAGTCGATGATACAGCGAGACTTAGACGAGTGCTATCAAAAACTCAAACAGCCATTAGCTATTTACGGAAGTCTGAAGGATCTTGGACCAGCACGGAAGGGGAAACCCTGGAGCTGCTCCTGAACACACACTTTCCGGGGAACTTGTATGATGCACCTGTAGCATCTGCAACAAACCTGGCGGTAAACATACCCATTACGGAGGAAAGGGTAAGGTGGGCAATCAAAAGCTTTGAGCCGTTCAAGGCAGCTGGGCCAGACGGGATTTTCCCCGCACAACTTATAAACACGCTGGAAATATCAGCTAAATGGCTGGTAGTTCTCTATTCAGCCTGCCTGGCTCTTAATTACATTCCGTGCTCCTGGAGAAGCGCCACGGTAGTCTTTATTCCAAAGGCTGGGAAGGCCTCACACTATGAGCCTAAAGACTACAGACCGATCAGTCTCTCGTCTTTTGCACTTAAAACCTTCGAGAGGATAATTAGCGATTATCTCTCCTCTACTATTGATAGCAACCTTATTTCTAGCTATCAACATGCATACACCAAAGGTAAATCAACGGAAACTGCGCTCCACAGCCTAGTCTCTATTGTTGAAAAATCATTGCACGAAAAGGAGTACTGTCTCGTGGCCTTTCTGGACATCGAAGGGGCTTTCAACAATATAAGGCCGGAGGCTATTAACACTGCTTTAACAAACCTGGGCATAAATAGGTCTCTTATTGGACTAATTGATCAACTACTAAAGGGAAGGAGAATAGTTTCTTCACTGGGAACAGTTGATCTTTCACGCTATGTCACAAGAGGAACGCCTCAGGGTGGTGTTCTCTCCCCGCTCCTATGGAACCTCACCGTAAACTCGCTGCTACGAGACACAAGGTGGGGGGGGGGGGGGCGGGAAGATAATGGCATATGCAGACGATTTAGCTATTGCATATAGGGGCAAATTCCCACAAACCCTGTGTGACTTGATGCAAGTAGCACTGCGAGAAGTTTCTTCATGGTCCTCTCGCTGCGGACTTAGCATCAACCCGGGAAAGGTGGAGCTTGTCCTTTATACCAGGCGGTACAAGATACCACCGCTGAACCTACCAGAACTAGATGGCGTGCCCCTGAACTTAGCTGACAAAGCCAAATTCCTAGGCACAGTTCTAGATAGAAAGCTTAACTGGAAGGAGAATGTCATCCAGCGCCAGAGGAAAGCGTGCATTCCACTTTACACGTGTAAAAGAGCCATTGGCAAAAAATGGGGGCTCAGCCCCAAAATTTGCAGATGGATCTACACTGCGATAATCCAGCCAATTATGCTGTATGGAGTCGTGGTATGGTGGCCTGCGCTAGGAAAGGCAACAAACCTAAATCTGTTAGGAAAAGTCCATAGATCGAGCATGATCTGTATAAGCGGGGCGTTAAGAACAACGCCCAATGAAGCTCTCCAGGCCATTCTTGGCTTTTTGCCACTCGATCTGGAAGGGTACCGGGCAGCAGCAGCATCGGCTCTGCGTCTAAGGGAAACGTCCGTCTGGGGCGCAAGCACTATTGGACACTCCTGTATTCTAAGATCTTACAGCTTTCTCCCTCTGAGCACAGATCGGTGTGCGACCACAACAGTCGGAGATTGTTGTTTTAGAATAAACATTCCCAGCAGGGAAGACTGGGAGAACATAGATCGGTGTCCCGCTACTAATGGCGGCACTTTTATATACACCGACGGCTCGAAGTTAGACGGCAGAGTCGGAGGAGGGGTTTACTCAAGGGATTTGGACCTAGAACTCTCCTTTAGACTACCTGATCACTGCAGCGTCTTCCAGGCTGAAGTTTCTGCAATCATGGACGCCGTGACTTGGATAGGTGAACGCACCATTGGACAGGATATCTGTATTTTCAGCGACAGCCAAGCGGCCATCAAATCCCTTGGCTCTTACTCGTTCAACTCTGAACTGACGCTCAGCTGTCGTCGATCTCTTCAAGAGATGGCCCAACAGAACCGCGTGAACCTCACATGGGTCCCGGGACACAGGGACATTGAGGGAAACTGTAGGGCAGACGAACTTGCCAGGCAGGGCACGACCAAGCAGATTCTTCAAGATAAAGAGCGCATAGGTATGCCGTTTGCCACGTGCAAGCTAATGCTGAAGGAGCATACACTCCGCGAAGCCAACGAAAGATGGCTACAAGCCCCAGGGTGCCGGATATCCAAGCAAACCTGGCCAAAATGCGATCTTAAAAGATCTAGACACATATACGCCCTAAAAAGGAAGGAAATCTCCATATTAATAGGTGTTTTAACCGGGCACTGCCTTATTGGTAGGCACGCAGCAAGGCTAGGCGTTCCCTACCGACGATGCTGCAGGAGTTGCAAAGATGATGAGGAAGAGGAAACGGTGGAGCACCTCATCTGCAACTGCCCGGCCTTAAGCGGAGCGAGAAGGCGCTCTCTGGGAGTTCCCTTCCTGGTTAGCTTAAGCCAGGTCGCGGAGCTAGACATAAAGGACTTGATGGCCTTCATCAAGTTATCAAAATGGTTCGAGGAGGGGTAGCGGTGTCGGTTAGGAGTGTCAGTCCCGGGTTTCGGCTATATGGAGAGTCCCGACAGCACTGGGATTTTCCATATGGCCGGGCCCCGGGACTGACTTTCCCAGTGTTTGGTGGTATCACAACGGGCCTTTTATTACTGGCCTAGGTGTGCCTTTGCGGCAGCCACTTCTACCTACCTACCTACCATCTATGACAGAAAAACACATTGGACATTATCTGCCATCAAGAAGTGCCCTTAAGTTAAAAATTAGAAGACAACGGAACAGTTTAAAATGTTTTAAAGAGCCAACTTGTGTTGAAAAAATAGACATTCCTTTATTATCACTTTATGTTTTGGAAGGTCAACTATTTATTTTAAGTAAGAAAGTTTTTAAAGTTATGGCGAATGCATTCTTATTTTTGGAACAAAATCTTCGCTGCAGTTGTTAAATGAGAGCGACTGCTGGATTATGGACGGTAAATTTGACGTT
This sequence comes from Campiglossa producta, assembly GCA_964058755.1. Taxonomy (NCBI): domain Eukaryota; kingdom Metazoa; phylum Arthropoda; class Insecta; order Diptera; family Tephritidae; genus Campiglossa; species Campiglossa producta. The sequence goes on along the minus strand of CAXKVI010000006.1, from coordinate 30,291,594 downwards.
GTTCCAACGATGATGAGGCAGCTATTTTCCATACACGGCTGAGTAGAAATACAAATTGTTCCGCTGGTTTTCTGTCTTATGACCAAAAAATCAAAGTCAATGTATATTTCTTAAATATACACGGAGGGAAATCTATGGATGGAACATCCATAATTATTGATATCACATTAAATAAAAATTGATATTTCTGTCCCATCAATGAATATGGATGTTTCATCAATGCTTTTTTGATAAATCACTATTGAAATGGTATCCATATAAACTACTGATAAATTCTAAATAGTTTAAAAAAACCAAATTTTATATAATTTGACATCTGGTTTCAGTGGGACTCGAACCATGCTCCTCTGGCACGTTAGCCCAGTATTCTACCATTCGGCTACGGCATATTATACAATTTTTAGAAAAATGTTCAATCATAAGAAATTCAAAAAATCTTGAATTTAAAAAAACCGCTCCAACAAGTTGTAATATTGTTAGAAAATCCATAGTAAAAATTGTTGAACTATTATGATTATGCGTCCCAGAAAAATTTACATTTCGCCCATATATATTAATACGCTGTCTCTACCATTATTACTATGCAGTAAATATGGATATGGATATACCGACAATAGAAATTCATATCACGACCATAGATATTGACATGCCGTTCTAATATATTAGTATTCTATCCATAAATATAAAAAATAGTACAACATATCGAAATGGTTGACATGTCATTTTACTTTTAATAGGGAGCAAATAATATTTGATAACTCGCTCATTCTGAATGAATATTGCATCAAACTCGTCGCTATCAATAGTGATATTGTCACAACATTCAATGCATTTCTCTCAGTGTAAGCGGAAAAAATTTCCAGAATTAATTCTGGAAAACGTAAATTCCGGAATTATGAAAAACCAGAATTTTGAAATACAGCCAAAAAAGGCGAAGGAAGTGCGGAATTCCGATTTCCAGAATTTTGTCGACCCAGAATTTTGATTCCGGAATTTTGACTTCAGAATTTTAACTTTACAATTTTGACCGTTTCCGGACCATCTGCTAGCGTCGCATCGTTTAGTAGCTTGCGGGCAGCCAAAAAGACAACATCGTACACTGATAAAAATAATTGTCCTGAAATTGAGGAAACGTACTACTTGGCTTAAAAAAAAAATATTTTTCCTATTTTTAGGGAAAAAACTCTGTTTTAGGGACAAATCTACTTAGTTTAAAAGAACATTTCTTCTTGCCATAAGTAAATTAATGTACTCATTTCAGTATTAAAAACATTTTTACTAGTTTCAATCAATTTACAAGTTTATTAAGTATAAAACTGTCCTTAAGTTCAAAATAAATAAATATTTCCTTATGCTGAAGACATTTTTTTTCAGTGATATCAAGGCAGTGTTTAACTTAATTTAGGACCATATTTACTTATTTTCGCTGTCGCCGCCAAAAACGTTCTGCCCACGTAATTTTTAAAGAATTTTATTACATATGAAGTATACAACTATCCTAAAAATTCAAAATAAGTCAATATTTCCTTATGTTGGGAGGCAACGTGAGTAAGAGTGGTGAAATTCCATAAACAGAACAAAGGTGTAATTAGACACTGTCAAGCGTAAGTATTCAATAGCTTCATGGTAGACATCGGAGTTTACCATTCGAAAAGTTGTGAGTTCGATTCTCGTTGTAGGCAATATAAGAACTGTGTAAAATAATTTTTTTTTTTAGTTTAAAATTACTTAACTACCATTTAACTACAAGCCCTACTTAAAAGTAAATTTAAGTATAACAACTTCTTTCTTTTAAGGCAGTGCGGCCTTGGTGCAATATTGTTCCCTTCATTTACTTGAGTTTGTATGGAGGTTTCCTTACTTTTAGGAAATCATTTTTATCAGTGTATGCGCGTACTCCGTTTTCATGCGCTTTTATACAACGTCGCACAATGTCATATGAAAAAATGATATGATGTCCAATGCTTTCGAACAACTTCAATGCTAAGCTATTTCCCCTAAAAGAAATTTTGAGTTTTCCCATAAAAACATAAATGAACTAACCCAAACAAAAAATTAAGAATTATTTAGAAAACAAAATATTTATATATATATATATATATAATTTGAAGGTGTAAGATGTTAGATGTAGGGGGAATGGTGTAAGATATAAGATGTAGGGGGTAGGGTGTAAGATATAAGTGGTAGGTTATAAGATGTAGGGGTTTAAGATAAAAAATGTGATAATTCTTCCCTTTTAGTTTCGGTTAGTTTATTTATGTTTTTATGGAAAAGATCAAAATGTCTTTTTAGCGGAAATAGCTTAGTCCCTGAAAAAGATGTGCGGCATAAAAGACATTGCAGTTGCTGGAAAGCAATGGGCATGCATAAATTCGAAAAATGTACACACATACGTTCTTGCTTGCTCGCAAGCTATTGAACGATGTGATGTTAGCAGATGGGCACTCAACTACTCGTTTATCACTAACACTACTGCAGTTACTAACATTGCTGCAGTTAGACTTTTGGTGACCGCTGGTTTCAAGTCTTACTTGCAAATTTATCCGGCAATACCCCCTTTAGCTTGCATTCCCTTTCGCACATAAGTCAACCCAAGGCAGGATTGCACTAACAAAATAAGCAGTAGAAAGAATAAAGAAAAAATAAACGAAAATATTTAAATTGTTAGCGAAGCTACATAATTTCTGTTCTCCTAGTTAAAGTACTACGATTAGGTACATATCAACAAAAAATATACGGACACACAAATTGGGGAAAAAGCTATAGTCCAGCATCCAAAAAAAATATTTATAAACAATAATAATTGCAGTGAATTTAACATTGTAGAAAAAAAAGCACGAAACAAAACAAACCCTATTGTTTACCTGCATTGCTTTTCTTCTCTGTAAGGTATACAAACATACAAGCACACGAACGAGTTATGTATGTGCATTCTCCCTCTCACCATAAACTAATTCCCTAACTCTGCCTCCTCATTACGCACTCAATATGTACTCATAAGTACTCTCGATTTACTTCCAAAACGTTTATCTATTTGATTGAACGCTTAACGGTATCATTAAAGAGCCTAGAAAGAGATTGTTATATCATAGGGTACAAAAGAATGTAGAAATAAAGAAAGAATGACAAACAGTCAGTCAGCAATAAAACGGGTGCTTGTTCACTACGGGTGCTTTTCACTTAACAGTTCTGGCGACGAGGTTAAGTACGTAATACCTGAAATGAATACTTTAACTTTCGAAGCATTTGACCGCAAAACCTCAACATGGAGTCGTTGGGTTAAACGGTTTGAAACGGCGTTGGTAATTTAGGAAGCAGACTTAGAAAAACAACGAGCCTTTCTTCTTCACTTTTTGGGAGCTGCGGCATACGATATTCTTTGTGACAAGGTACTACCAAAAGTCCCAGAAGATATGCAGTATGCAGAAATTGTTGCTGCGTTGGAAGAATATTTCAATCCTAAAGGCAACGAAATACTGGAAAGCTACCGTTTCCACCTTAGAAAACAGAAAGAAGATGAATCGTGCGCTGATTACTAGGTTGCCCTACGAAGATTGTCGGTGGGGTGTGGATTCGGCACATTTTTAGACACTTCTTTGCGCAACCAATTTGTTTTTGGTTTACGCAGCCAGAAAATCCAAAGTCGGTTGCTTGAAAAGAAATCTTTAACACTGGCTGACGCAATACAATTAGCAAACGCATACGAAACGGCAGAAAGAGAAGGAGGAGAGCTGCATAAAAACAGCGGGGGTGGAGAGACAGTAAATAAAATTCAATACAGAAAAAATCGAGTGAAAAAGTCTCAGAACGAAACAAAGAAAGAAAAACATAAAGAAGAACAAAAAAATAGTAACTCAAAGAAAAATTGTTATCGATGTGGCAACGCCGACCATACGGCCGATAAATGTCAATACAAAGAAGTGACATGCAATTTTTGCAAGAAGAAAGGCCATTTACAAAAAATGGGTTTACAACGTAAAAAGAAATCATTAAATATGATAGACGAAGAAGACAATACAAGAGTGGAGTGCACAGTAGAAGATTTATATCACGTGGACACTAAAGAAGGCAAAGAATTACGTGATAAAGTGTTCTGCAAATTAAAGGTTAACAACAAAAATATGGAGTTCGAAGTTGACACCGGATCACCTGTAACAATTATAAACGTAGAAGAAGCCAAAAAGTACTTTCCCAAGGAACGTGTCATGACCACGAACACGGAGTTATATAGCTATTGCAAAACAAAATTGGGATGTTTCGGCTATATCTGGGTCACCGTAAGCTCTAATACTAATCAGGTAGAAAGAGCTAAAATGTACATTGTTCAATCGGATCGAAAACCGTTGTTAGGACGTGAGTGGCTACGGTCAATCAAGCTTGATTGGTACTCCCTATTACAAAAAACAAAATAACTATAGTGTTAACACTATTACTGAAAGCAATAACGCTGGGAATCGTTTAAATAAAATTTTGCATTTTTGCAGTCAGCAAGAAAACGCGTGCTTGTTCACTTCGTTGTGCGGGTGCTTTTCACTTAACAGAGATCTTAACAAAAGCTCTAAGTTAGTTAGTATTCATCGTGTTATGTTATAGTTAGCATCGCCTCATTTTAATCATTGTTATGCCAAGTGTAAAAACCAAACAAGTTTAAATAAAAACTAATTAAAGAGTTATATAAAAAATATATAACAAAACTTTAAATCTTTTTATTATTTATTGATTCGCTCGCGTGCACCGACGAGGTAAAAAACGGAGTAAAATAAAACTTCAAACTTTCAAAAAAAAAAGACATAAAATAGTTTAAAAAATTAGCTTCGAACTTTCAAAAAAAAATATTTTAAAAGTTACCTATGTGCTGAACAAAAAAAAAACCATTGTATAATGGTAAAAATACAAAAAATAGCAAGAAAATCAAAAGCATACTGTTAAATGTGTATAGTGATGTATCTTTGTGCTGACCAAAAAACCATTGTATAAAAAATTGTAAAAAAAAATTACAAGGAAACTACATGAGTTGTGCGACAATTTAAAATACATATGTAGTTACAGAAAATTTTCTTTAAAATGCAATAAACATCCAAAATTAAAGTAAAAGACTAAAAAAAGAAAACGGTTTCATAAAAGGAAGTAATTAAAAAGGGGCCATACTTAAAAACTCAAAGTAAGCTAACGAAAAGTTTTTCGGTATACCTACAATAAAGCAAAAAAAAAAATTGTCAAAAGCGCATAACTTCATCAGCTATTGCGACTGTACATATATTGCGGCGGAAATCATAGAAAATAAAATACCGCAAGCACATTTAAAAATGATGAATTTATCATTAATAAGTGACTTTAAAGATTTTACTTCTGTGATTAGAGTATGTTATTTTCATTCTTAATCATCAGCCAAGTGTGCATGAAAGAGTTGGAGGTAAATTTATTGGACCTGGTTAAATTTGGTTAGTAAAATGGTAATACTATCCCTTAGGCACACTTTTTCCGATCGTATTTATTACCCGGAAGCCTTTCAAGGAACTTTTAGTACAAATTTAGGTTAAGGCTGCTTTACATGAGTCGGTGTCCTATTCGATTTGACGTTCGATCGTATTCAACCATCAAATACAAGTTGTCGATCGGTCGAGTTACTTTTAACACAGTGGAAAAATCGACCAGGTAATCGACACTTACTTTGGGGCTAGAATACTAGAAAACGGCTAGTCGGAGAAAATTTTAGGCTATGCATCTTTTGAAGGGAATCCGAGTTCGTACTCTTAATGTGAGGTAAAGTCTGTGAAATCTAAACTAGCGATGATAGACCTCTAGAGTTTAATGTTAAGATCTGTGATTTTTACAGTAATATTTTTTCACCTTTCTGAAAAATAAACGCAATATAATTTTTGAAAAAAAAAAACGAAATTTTTTTTTGGCCCCGTCGAATGTGTTAGTTTACTTTGTAATTTTTTATTTGCATTAAAATTTATATCCTCCTTTTTCGATTTTTCTACTACCATTTCCATGGCGAAAGAAAAAAAAACATTCCTACTTTTTTATTCGCAAACGAAACCCGTACACATTTTCATATTGGGAGTGTCAATAATAAACGTCAAGGGAAGAGCAAACCTTCTTCTAATTGAACCATGCGTAGGGACTATAAATTGATTGGCACGTATTTTTTGTTTTGTCATTTTTTCGATTTTCTTGGGAGATATGATCTGTCAAAGTTTGGAATTTTTCTTGAAGTAATGAAAGCATGTACCTACTCAATCCATCACACAAACTTCAACTTGAGCTCATTTGAAAACTAATGAATCAGGCTTTGCTTTTCTTTTTTAATTTTATTGTAATAATTGCATTTTTAACATTGCAACTGCACAGTGTTACCCACAACATTTTTAGTTCTAAATAATAGCATTCGATTGGTTATTAAATTCTCTACAAAATCAACATATGTATTTCAAAAATGGGGTCTACATACGGACTTTTACTAAAATACATATTCATAAGACTAACTCTATATTTTTGTATGAGAAAAAGAAAAAAATTAATCAAATTTTTTAACAAGCTTTTTGTGTAGTATAACAAGTGAGATTTATTAGAAAGGAGGGAGATCGAACGGCCTTGAAATCTAAACTAATGATTATTTCAAGCAGAAATTCTGCGACTTCATTCTCCCTACTTGGTTAATGTGTTATGTTAACTAAAATACCACTATCCTTCTTTTGGTAAACATATATATTGCATAGTAGACTAGGATGAAAATTTATTTTATGACTTTGACTTGACAAAATAAGAAACAGAAAATAGATTGACGCAGTTACATCCTTGCATATTAGTGAAACGTACGAATAGTAATAAAATTACTCTAATAATTTCTAAAAAGCGCTCGCTCAATAAAAATTGGATAATGCCTAAAACATCAGAGAGAGAGGAGAGGCGATAGATTCTTCAATCCACATAAGCTGAATCCGCATCCAAAAACACTTTTTTTTTTAATTTTTTTTAACAAAACAATTAGAAAAACAAATTTTCAAGGGCTCCAGCTTCGAACTTCGAAAGCCCGCAACTTAGTTTTAGAGACTAACTTCTCTTTAAGAAAGTTCATTTGGTCCAATACCAAGCGGCTGCTGTACAATGCAAAACTATTATTAACGTTATGTATGGATCATTCAGCTATAGCTAAATTTTCTCTTTTGGAATTTGATACTGAGGTCAAAACGTGTATTTTGTAGCATTGCTCCACAACCTTCCATGAAAGTTTTTCAGGGTACTCTTTGGTAAAAGAAAATATGTTCCCACAAAAAGAAACGGTGTTCCGATAAACGGATTTCGGGCTATAACTTCTGTAATTAAAAAACTACTTACGTGAAATTTTTGTAACTTTTGTTATTTTTACATGGAAAATGTCGATATTGAAAATCAGTAGGGGTATTCGCTCTTAAGTGTATGTGAAGTTACCAGGGTCTAGAAAGTACACAAAATACAATTGCAATAACAAATCACTCAGAAATTGATGTTACACTATTATCACAACCCTACAACATTTGCAGATGATTGTAGAAATCAAGTGGTGTAAGTGTGAGATCAGTGTTAGCTTTTGACAGTTGAATTTGTGGTTATGTTTCTCAAATTAATAGATTTTTTGTTCATACATATGGCAACGTTTCCCATTTGTTTTCATTTATTCGTGCGCAAATTCTGAAATTGCAATGGAGGTTCCAGCAAAAAAAAAAATAAAAAGGAATAATTCCATTAGAAAGTGGAATAGCTCAGAAGTAGAAATGCTTCTAGATTATTTGGAAGAATCCAACGGCTTTGAGGTAAGTAAATTCGGTTTATAACAAGTATTTTACTATAAATGGTTTTTAGAGTGGTTGAAAAATTTTTTTTTTTGGAAAATCTAAAACGCTACCCCGAAATATGGTTCCTTGTGACAAAAAAAGAGGCTGCTATTTTTTTTTGTTTTTATACCTTTCATGAACATGAAATGGTATTATACCTTTGGTCCGATGTTTGTAAGTATGAGAAGAAGAAGAGATAGAACCATCAATAAGTATACCGAAATGATCAGCATGACGAGATGAGTTGATTTAGCCATGTCCGTCTGTCTGTCTGTCTGTTTGAACGCAAACTAGTCCCTCAGTTTTTGAGATATTTGGCTGAAATTTTGTATGCGGCCACCATTTTCCAATATAGGAATCATTTGTCGGAACCAGCAAGATCGGACCGATATTACATATAGCTCCCTTACAATCGATTGTTCCGATAAACGGATTTTGGGGTATAACTCCTGTAATTAAACACGTAGGAACGTGAAATTTTGTAAGTGTTGTTATTTTTATATGTGAAATATCGGTGTTGAAAATCATCGAGATGGGATAAATATTTCACATAGCTCCCATACAATCGATTGTTCCGATAAACGGATTTTGGGCTATAACTCCAGTAATTAAACACGTGAAATTTTGGACGTATCGCTATTTTTATATGTGAAGTATCGATGTTGAAAATCATCGAGCTGGGATAAATATTTCACATAGCTCCCATACAATCGATTATTCCGATAAACGGATTTTGGGCTATAACTCCTGTAATTAAACACGTAGGAACGTGAAATTTTGGACGTATTGCTATTTTTATGTCTGAAATATCGATGTTGAAAATCATCGAGATGGGATAAATATTTCACATAGCCCCCATACAATCGATTGTTCCAATAAACGGATTTTGGTAGATAACTCCTGTAGTTATATAGGTAGGAACGTGAAATTTCGTAACTATTGCTATTTTAGAATGTGGAATGTCGGTGTAAATCAATGAGATTGGACCAATATAACACATCGCCCCCATATAATCGATAGTTCCGATAATTTCGGTATGAGCTTAAGTTAAATTCACACAGGCTGTCTCCGAAATTTAAGGATGGGGGTGCGAGGCTAGCGACCCTACGACCCTCTAAAGTTTTTATTGGTCAAATTTTCGATCACAAGCGATACTAGTTCATATAAATCGATGTCATAAATCCATCAGTGACGAGTTTCACACAGTCGAATTAGTTTTCAAAAATGCACCGCCATATTGGATCCACCATTTTGAATTAAAAAAAAACCGATATCGCATTCGTAATCAGACAACTCATAAACCCCCGAGTACCAAGTTTCAATAAAATCCAATTAGTTTTCAAAAAAAATCACCGCCATATTGGACCCGCCATTTTGAATTTAAAAAAACTGACATCGGATTCATAATCAGCGATGTCATAAACCTTCTAGATGAGAAATATATCCAAAATACCAATGCGCAATGAGATCAGTGTAGGCGTTTTAGTTGCACCGTTTTCTATTTCGAAACATATTTTCAGGAGTTAAACCCTTTCTACTCATCCAAGAAGGCTATTGAATTGCAGGAATATTCGCCAATGAAAACAGAATAACTACACACAAATACCCAAAATTTTACTGCACTTAAACATGTTAAAATGAAATTAAAATTGCAAGTATCTCATTTTTTTTTTTAAAAAACGAGTAGCGCGACCTCTAAACCACCTTTAAAACAAAAAAAAAATATCAGCCTCTTTTTTTGTGATAAAGAACAATAATTGGGGGTAGCGTTTTAGAATTTCCAAAAAGTCCATATTTGTGAACCATTCTAATGGTTTTGTTGTGCAGGTACCCACTGCGCAAATTTATTACAGATAATTTTTAGATTGCAGTGGAATAAAATGCGCATGGGACTTGTGTAAGTGGAAGGTCCGCAACCTATGCACGTCATATCAAAAGGCTGAAGATTGGCGTAATTCAACAGGCGCTGGTCTTTTATAGTCTGACCAGGGAATTTTGTCTATTAACAGTAAGTAGTGCAGGCTAAAAATCTCTCTTGTATTGACTAAATATTTTATTTCTATGTACTAGCCAAACTGCTGAAAAAATGTCCATATTTTCAAGGTTGAAACAAATTTTTGGAACAAAATATGCTCATGAGAGTGCGAAATTTATTATAGAGACTGATTCTTCTCAATGCGCTTCCCAACCTGTCATAATATGCGACGAAGACACTATAATACACAGTAAAAATAAAAGTCTAACTTTAATACCTTTTTGGTGTTTATATATAACAACGCCGAAAAAGTATTAAATTAATACCATGTTCGGTCTGATTTCTCGTGAGAGAGGAATTCAGTCGAAGATTCTCTCAGGCAAAAAAAAAAAATATTACAGTTTTATTATATTGCCTTCACCGAGAGTCGAAATCACAATTTATTGAATGCTCAACGCAGATGTCTACTATCAAGCCATCGAGTACTTATGATTGTCAGCGTCTAATTGCACTGTTGTTCTTAATGTAGTATCGCAATAGCGACGAACCGTGTGCTCTGAGCAAACAAACCACCGGACTTAATTTAATGCTAAAAAGTAATTAATTTAATTCTTTTTCGACTTTGTTTTAAAACAAATAGTACCTAAAACATTATAATGAGAGAAAGCGCTAGGGAGACTGCGCTTTAGTAGTATTTTGGTATTATTTTAAAACTATTTGGAATTAAAAAAAATTCAGAGTCTTAAACTAATACTATTTAGTATTAAAACTCAAATTTATTTTCAAAAAGGCTTAATTTCAATACCGACTGGTATTAAAAGCATAGCTGTTAAATAATGATTACGATTAGTAATCGGTTAGATTATTTTCTAAAAAGAATTGTAATGATTATTTATTGTGCGTTTGAAATATTGGGATTACGTAATGATTACGATTATAAAGAATCAAAAAATAATCATGATTACTGTAGATTACTGAAAAGAATCAAAAATAATCAAAAATAATCAAAATAAGTAATTGATTCTTTTCAGCGATTCTTTTTGATTATTTTTGATTACTTTCAATCCAAAATACCAAACAACTTTTGGATTGAAAGTAATCAAAAATAATCAAAAAGAATCGCTGAAAAGAATCAATTACTTATTTTGATTATTTTTGATTATTTTTGATTCTTTTCAGTAATCTAGGGTAATCATGATTATTTTTTGATTCTTTATAATCGTAATCATTACGTAATCTAGTTGGGACCAAGATAATCGTAATGTAATCAATTATTTCACTATCAAATAAAAAGTAATCAGATTACTAATCATTACGATTAGTAATCAAAACTTAACAGGTATGATTAAAAGTAAACTTTCATTTTTTTGAAATATCCAACTCATCCATGCCTGAGGCACCGCCGTCTGATGCAAATATAGGACCCAAAAATCCAAAAATGAAGAAAATAGATGAATTTGCTGAAAAAATGAAAGCATCGGCACCTAGAACGATGTCTCTCAAATTGCTGCAGTACAGAAGGAGCGGAAAGATCTTCTCAAAAGCAGAATCGAACTAGAAAAGCTCAAAACTGAAAAGGAACTAGAAATTTCTGAGAGGAGGTTGAAGCTCGATGAAGAAAGGAATTTGAGGGCATTAAAAGAGTTAGAGTTGGAGAGGGAGTAGCTGGCTTTGAGACTGGAAGAAACTAAAAACTAAAGAAGCTAAACTTAAACTTGAGCTTAAATATAATTTGAAGAAATGGGTTATACTGTATGCCATCGGCCCTATGGAAAACTTACACAGTTCATTATTTGCGAAGCCTATAGCTCGTAACTAGCGTGGAAAACTAGCACAGTTCCTTGGTTGCACAGAAGACTAACACCGTTGAAAAATTGGAATGACTTAGTTCTCGACGCAAACAACTAAAGTGTATAGTCTTCGATAAAAAAGAAAAGTGTTGGTTGTCGATGTAAGTAGCGAACTGTGTTAGGCTTCGATGCAAAAAATGGGCTTCGAGAATTTCCCTTGGCAAATTGAAGTGTGTTTGTTCTCGGTGGCATTTACACGATGTAATGTCTGCAAGCTATTATGCATCTATAATGCCCTGCAACAAAATTGTGAAAGTTATTTCAATACTAATCCCTTTTGATATAAAAATGAGGTATAATTTGCCTGGCAATGTCCTAGGAGAGGACCACTTCCTTTTGTTTTCGCTCTGCCTACATAAAAGTAGATACTCCCAAGGGATTTCTCCATAGACTATTCGCACGAAACGCGAGATAGGGAGTATGTCAATTGGACCACATTTTTATATGGAGAACACCTTCCACAAATTTTGTACAGAGTGGCTTGTAAATATCGACACTCATCAGAACCATGCACCTGCATTTTTGTTGCATTTTAAACCCCTATAACCACCCCCTGGCTGCGCCACTGACTTGCTGTAATGATTGATCAGTCACGTATTCTTCTGCATTTGGTGGTGTCAATAAAACATTGTGCAAGATGCAGCACACAACAAACCATTTACATGCTAGTTGCTTACTTTCTTCGTTATGTAGTCGCATTCGACTTCCAAATTTTTCCTTGAGACTTCCAAAGCAGTGTTCAATTCGAACGCGATATTTACTATGCCTTAAGTGGAAGGCCACACGTTTATTTCTGTCTAATTGTTGCGAATTATTTCGGTAAGTAGTAATGATGGTCTCCGAAAGTGGATATGCGGAGTCACCGGCTAACCATTGTTGTGAAGAAAAAAATCTCTCCTTTTCCTTGTAAATTGCGGAAGAATGAAATATTTGCGCATCGTGAGCGCTACCACAATGGCCAACAACTACACTACGAATTCGAAGAGAGTGATCCCAAACCCCTTGCGCTTTAATTGAGTTTGCATGTGTCCTTGAAAAATATGCAATATGATTTTGCACTGGCTTTTCCGCAATTTTCAGCTCTGTGGCGTCAATATAGAAAATACAGAATTGAAGCTCGCTATATGTCGATCCAACTATTTGTTCTCGTTCTGCTATTGAAGGCCATTTTATGAACTGATCTTGTAACTTCAGGAACGCTTTGAATACTCTTTTAGTATTTTTTGAGATAACGCCACCATCGCTTATTCCAAAAATAGTGGCTACTTTTATTAATGAGGAGCTCTCTCCTGATGACCCAAGCCGAAATAGAACTACAGCTAACTGAAGCTGTACTAGAAATTGTTCGCATGAGTGCGATTTTTTAAACTCTTCATCGTCACGTATTAGTCCCAAAAGAGTGGCAAACTGTTGTCGATTGACTCTAAGCATTTGTAGGAAGCGGTTATCGTCCAATGATGTCAGAATGTCATTTCGCCATGTAGCAGATTTGGGTATTATACGGTCAATCCCACGGCGACATGATAACACAACAAAGACATCCTCCAAGAGTGTGTCCAGCGTTTCATTAATAGCTTCGTCATCATCACCAAAATCTGTGAGAGTACGGTTTTATGCTTACAGTTTTATGTTATATTAAAGCAAAAATTGCTTACCTTGCATATAATCAATCTCATCTAATATATTTTCGCTAATAAATTGCACAATTTTATCCTTCTCTGTGCTTCTTGGCATTTTGCGTGCGCAGTTTTTTTATCAAAATAAAAATCAGCTGATTGTTGTAACCGCGTGATAACAAGGTGCGGTCACACTTATCTAAGTTACACTTACAATTGTACATTGCATACACAAAAGAGCGAATACCCCTAGTAAGATCGGACCAATAGTACTCATAGCTCCCATACAATCGATAGTTACGATAAACGGATTTTGGGCTCCTGTTATTAAAAAGGTAGACACGTAACTATTGCTCTTTTTGTGTGTGCAATGTCTACAGTAGGGTTGACCTAATTTGCCACATAGCCCCTATACAATTGATTGCATCCTTTATATATCAGCGTATTATAGAGCGTCACTCCTTTACAGTGTTATCATGCTTCAAATAACGTGACTCATACTCATGAAAGGTATAAAGCCTTCGGCACAGCCGAAGATAGCCTTTTCCTTACTTGTCCCTTCTTAAAATTGTACAAGCAAGCTCTTAAACATATGAAAGGGAATGATATTGCATGGTTTGCACAGAATTTAAAACTAACAAGTAAGAAAAGCTGTCTTCGGTGGTGCCGAAGGCTAAATACCTTTCATGAATAAGCGTCACGATTTTCACTGTTTGATCCCAGTACAGCCTGTGTGAATTTAACTTAAGCTCATACCGTGGCTATGTGAAATATTTATCCCACCTCGATGATTTTCAACATCGATATTTGACATATAAAAATAGCAACACTTACAAAATTTCACGTTCCTAGGTGTTTAATTACAGGAGTTATAGCCCAAAATCCGTTTATCGGAACAATCGATTGTATGGGAGCTATATGTAATATCGGTCCGATCTTGCTGCTTCCGACAAACGATTTCTATATTGGAAAATGGTGGCCGCATACAAAATTTCAGCGAAATATCTCAAAAACTGAGGGACTAGTGTGCGTTCAAACAGACAGACAGACAGACGGACATGGCTAAATCAACTCATCTCGTCATCCTGATCATTTCGGTATACTTGATGGGTCTATCTCTTCTTCTTCTCATACTTACAAACGTCGGACCAAAGTTATAATACCATTTCATGTTCATGAAAGGTATAAAAATGCATAATTATATCTATCCAATTCATAGTATTAGCTCTCAATGTTATAATACAAAAAAAGCTTGTTAAAAAATGTGCGTTACATTTTTTGGTTTTTTTTCATACAAAAATATAGAGTTGGTCTTGTAAATATGTATTTTAGTAAAAGTCCGTATGTCGAACCCATTTTTGAAATATATTGATTTTGTAGAGAATTTAATAAGCAATCGAATGCTGTTATTTAGAACTAAAAATGTTGTGGGTAACACTGTGCAGTCGCAATGTTAAAAATGCAATTTCAATTCAATTCAATTTATTAACATTTAGGTTGTAACTATAAGATAAAGTACATCATCAGAAATAAATGTCAAGATAAATAATAGAGAAATAAGAACAAAACATAAGACTTTGACACTGCAATTCTTATAAAAATAAATTAACATTAATTTATAAACTTATAACTAAATAGATTAGGCCTGTGCGCTTTTTTGAAAGAAAAGAGGAAAAGAAGGAGGGAAAGGAAAGGACCTGTAATAACAGAAGGAAATAAAAGAAAGGAAATGTAATAGGAATGCAATTGCCATAATCACTGAGAACAGAAGTAATCTAGGATCACGCTTTTGTAGTTACTCCAACTCAAACCAGCTGTGAGAGAAACAGGAAGAGAGTTCCAGAGCCTTACAGCATTAACGAAGAAAAGCCTCGAAGAAGATAAATATACATATCTAGGTAAAATTAGCTTTTGATGCCTGCAAGACTGGGAAAATTTAAGTTTTTCGTGAAGATATTTAGGAGTTTTGGTTGTAATTAACGTAAAAATGAATATACAGTTGCGTGCAGCAATATACTCAAAAATGCTGCAACCAAGAATTTTTCGCTTCCAGGAAGAGATGTGGTCATATTTTCGTAAGCCGTAGACATAGCGGGTAATATTATTATAAACAAAATCAATTTTATGACGGGAAGCAGAATCAAATTGACTGTAAATAAGCTCAGAGTATGTTATATGAGGAACAATCAGTTGGATAGCTAACTTTTTCCTAGTCTCCAAAGGAGTAAAAGAAGCAGACATCCTCAATCTACGTAAAACAGAATAGACATTACCAACAACTTTATTCACATGATCAGTACAGCTCATCTTAGAATTAATCACAAAGCCTAAATTTTTAATTTTATCAGTGAATGAAAGGGCACTATTACCAACGAGTAGCTTAGGAATATCTTCAAAATATACAACACTATAACTGATGGGCAATACATATGACTTATTGGCATTCAGACACAGATAGTTTTCAGAAGCCCACTTAGAGATTGCAGACAAGTCACTATTTATTTTACAACATAGATCTTCAACCAAACCAATTCGACTAGACATATACAGCTGAATGTCATCAGCATACGCGTGGACATTTACATGTTGACATACAGAGAACACATCATTGACAAACAGACTAAACAAAATAGGACCAAGAACAGAGCCTTGCGGCACGCCGGAGGAAACCAAGCATTCTTTTGAAGTAGACTCTTTACATACCACCTTCTGAGTTCTCCCCGCCAAGTAACTGCTCATAAGCTCAACAGAACTTTTGGAGAATCCAAAATAGCACTCAAGTTTTTTACAAAGGAGGCCATGATTCACCGAGTCAAACGCCTTAGAAAAATCAAGAAGGCACAGGAGAGTTAAGTCATTATTATCAAAGTGCAGTCTGATGTCGTCAAGAATTTTTAACATAGCAGTAGAGCAGCTATGTTTAGGTTTGAATTTTGACTGCAGAGGACTAAGAAGGTTGTTCTGCTGAACATGCGTCATAATTTGAGCTGCCATTAAATACTCACACACTTTCGCAAAGGCTGGTAGAATGCTAATGGGCCTGTAGTTACTAGGTTCCACAGCTTTATTTATTTGGGCAACAGGAATAATTAATGCCTTTTTCCACTCAATTGGAAAGCAGGAAGATGTGAAGCAGTGGTTATATGTGTGAGATTTCCTAGAATAAATGGCAGCACAAGTTTAGCAAACTTCAGAGAAATCCCATCTTCACCAACTGCATTGGACTTGATTCCCATTATGGACTTCAGTACTTCAAGTTCAGAAACTGCCTTGAACTCGAATTTACTTCCGTGATAAACAATTTGCGTACCCAGAGAAACAGGACCATCCGGACACGTACTAGAACTAATAAAATAATCGTTGAGAGTATCAGGCTCAACATGACATTCAGTTTTTTGTTTACCGTGGATATTGAGACTCCGCAGGTTACGCCATAGGGCTCTAGATGGTAGAGATGGGTTTAGCTTAGAGTCACAGTACTTCTGCTTTGATTTTCTTACAGTGGCGGTGGCATTGCTTCGAGCGGTTTTGTACTGCAGCCAAGCGAATTCAGTTTTAGTTTTTTTCCATCTAGAGTAAAGCCTATTACGTTCCTTTAGAGCAGACCTAACTTTATGATTGAACCAAGGAAAGATGTTATTGGTGACTCGAGCTTTTCGTTCAGGGACGTGACTGTTGTAAAGCCTGGACAAGTTTTCATTTAGAAACCCAAGTTTCGCATCCACCGTGGCAATACACCAACACAAAGTCCAGTCAACACTATACGCATCAAAAAACAGCTCGTCAACATTTACTGACTTCAAGTCACGATACAGAGTGGTAACAGTTTCGACAGGGCAATTAAACATGACATCAAGTGTACAAAAAAGAAGATCATGGTCAGATATAAAGCTAATTTGGTCAAAGATAAGAATATGGTCAGGTCTAGAGGTGATGAAGAGGTCAAGCAAACTTGGAGCCGAATTGCGAGCATATCTTGTTGGCACTTCTTTATTTACTACTATTAGACCAGCAGCTGAGACATTGTCAAGAAATTTATTTGCATAGGAGTCGCTGAGTAGAAGGTTTATATTGAAGTCTCCACAAATAACAAAACGCTCGAAGTCAATCACGAACCGAGATAGCTCAACAAAAAAAAGATCTAACGAGTTACATTTAGGAGGGTTATATACACATGAGACTAATACCTTATTCACTTTGTCTGATACTTCAGCGATGATAAATTCCATTTCAGAGTTTTTAGATTCTGCTAGAACCCTTATTTCTAGCGTGGACTTGCAATATATTGCAACACCTCCCCCTTTTTTTAGCAGTTCGGTCAACACGAGTAATACTATAGTTAGGGATATCATAGTAAAAATCAGATGTGTCAGGAGAAAACCAAGTTTCTGAGACACAAATAATATCAACATTTGAATTGACAAAGGTATCCCTAACATAGTCCAGTTTATCATGATTTAGGCTACGGGCATTGAAATGTACCACACATAGTCCATCAGCTTGCTTACATAATATATTAATTAATGTCTTATGGCTTTCGTTATTGCTGAAGGCAGATTTCTCACAAGGGGTTTAAAACCATGGGATGAAGAAGGAGCAAACACAAAAGGTGCACAGTACGTCAGAAATACAGCGACCATAACAAAATGCATTTTTGGAAGGGTAAGTAAAAAAAGAGAAAAGAAGGTTGAAAAAAGAGGGAAAATGAAAAGTTTACGAAACAAGTGACACAGCTTAAAAATAGATACAAACATATGATCAACGAAGTCCAAAAGATAACAAAATACATACATAACATATAAAAACAATTTCAGCGCTCATTTCCCAATAACAGCATTCACTTCAGCTCTGCTGCTCACCATTTTTGCCTCTTCACCTGGCTTTAGGCGTACAAAGACTCTACCTCGCATAGAGTATACCGACGCTAGCTGCTTCTTCCGCCTAAGCTCAGATGCGAACGTCATTACTTCTCTCAGTTTTTTTGGCAGACTTTCATGTAAGAAAATGGAACCATAGCCCACCATATCAATATCGGAGAGCGCAAGCGATCTCTTCTTTGACTTACAGAGAACAGCGATCGATCTGAGAAGTTGGTTTCGATCATTTGCAGAGCACAACTTGACTACAATAGGGCAGGCACGGTTGGATTTTTGCTGCTTGTTGTTGCTTTTTATGCGGAAGGCATCTCGCACCATCGGAGCTTCGTGTTCAGCAACTCTGCATATTTTTGCAAAAACTTCCGGCAAACACTCACCTGCTGCTTGAGGAATACCAGATATTATCAAATCACTGGAGACAGCGCTGCTTTCAAGTACGTTGAGTTGGTTCTGAGCTGCAATCAATTCGCTGCGAAGAGTGAGAACATCGCTGCAGGCATTTTCAACGGCAGTTACTCTTTTCTCAATTGCCGCTACCGTGAGCTTAAGATTCGCTGTTTCAGCTGCTAACTCACTAATCCTCTGCATTACGCGCTCTTCAGAACTCACCATTACTGCAGTCAGCTCTTTAACAATTTCGTCTCTCTGCTCATCCAGCTCTTTTCGAGTCTGTCAAGTGCAGAAGAAGACGATGTCATAGGGGTTTTCGGGGGTGACATCTGTCCTCTTGGCGGGTTTCTCCGTGACGTTGTTGTTGTAACAGGTTTCATTTTTAGTTTTTATTTCAGCTTTGCTATTGAAACTTTATTATAATAAAATAAAAAAGATGCCAGATACAAAAAAATTACTAAGAAACGCAAAGCCTGATTCATTAGCTTTCAAATGAGCTCAAGTTGAAGTTTGTAGCATTAGTACAAGATATATGATGGATTTAGTTTAAGAAAAATTCCAAACTTTGACAGATCATATCTCCGAAGATTTTAGAAATTTTCGATATCGAAAGTGGGCATGTTTGGAGGGCGATTTTATCCATTTTCATCAGGTATACTCCCAACGATACTAGTATGCTTTTTGCCAAATTCCATCGTTCTATCGTAATCAGATTAAGAGTTACGACCAGTCAAATTTTCAAAAAATACCTCCCTTAAAAGTGGGCGGTGCCACGCCCCCTATAAAAAATTCATGGGAAAATCATAAGAGAATTACCAGGGGGATTCACCTATAAAATTATATCAATTTAGCCATTTCAGCTACGGAGATATGTCAATTTATGTGATTTTCGAAATTTTCGATATCGAAAGTGGGCATGGTTGGAGGGCGATTTTATCCATTTTCATCAAGTATACTCCCAACGATACTAGTATGCTTTTTGCCAAATTCCAACGTTCTATCGTTATCAGTTTAAAAGTTACGACCAGTCAAATTTTCAAAAATGCCTCCCAAAAAGTGGGCGGTGCCACGCCCCCTATAATAAATTTATTGAAAAATCATAAGAGAATTACCAGGGGGATCCACCTATAAAATTATATCATTTTAGCCATTTCAGCTACCGAGATATGTCAATTTGTGTGATTTTCGATATCGAAAAAGGGGGCGTGGTTATCATCCGATTTCGCCCATTTTCAATAGCAACCTACCTTGGCCAAAAGGTAACCTGTATACAAAATTTCATGCAAATATCTCAATTTTTACTCAAGTTATCCTGTACACAGACGGACGGACGGACGGACATGTCTTAATGGACTCCTCTTTTCAACCTAAGAACTTTCATATATGGAACTCTATATCTATCTCGTTTATTTTGTGCCGTTACATACTACCGTTATGTGAACAACATTAATATACCCTTGTACTAGTACTAGTACACTGGGTATAAAAATCGGAAATCGAGAAAATATGCTAATTTTTGAAGCTAGAATACTGGAAAACGGCTAGTCTGAAAAATTTTGCTCAATGCAAATTTTGTATGGAATTCGATTTCCTTCCAAAATATGTTCAAGTAAATGGTGTTTTACAACAATGGTTTATACCAAATATGAGGTAAAGTCTGTAAAATCTAAACTAGCGATGATAGACCTCTAGACTTTATTGTAAAAATCTGAAAAAATTACAATAATTTTTTCGCCTTTCTTAAAAAGAAAATCAATAAAAATTTTGAAAAAAAACGAAATTTTGAATTTTTGGCCCAGTCTAATGCTTCTACTCCTGACTGGCGCTATAAAATAATTTTGTAAATAGTTGTGCTAGGAAAATATTAAAAAGAAAAAAATTAAAAACCACCCCAAACATTATCTGCTGGCTGCGCCCCTGTTCATTCAGACACTTTTGATATTTCGGACTCGCTTTTTTATTAACAAAATAAACAAGTAAGGAAGTCTAAGTTCGGGTAAGCCGAACATTAAATACCCAGTGTATGGAAACTATAGTAGTACCTATAAGGTATATATTTTCTATATATATTATAATCTGGGAAAAACGAACTCAATAAATTTATTAGTTAGTTTATAAAATTAATATTTATTTATGCTACGGTATAACATATATGTACATTGTTCGTGTGCCCTCAAAATCTTACTTCTAGTTGAATACATTTCTTACTTACGCCCAATTTGTGGGAAAGTTTTAAATTGAAAAAAATACGTTTGGGCCAGTTTTTCGAAATTCGAATTATTTTCAAAGTTATAGCTATCACCACTTTTCGAAATTCCTTACTTTTTGATGATTTTCTCACGATTGACAAACATTATTCGCAATTTTTAACTTCTCCATCGTGGTCAGATGGCGCTTTTGTATGATGTTGTTGGGCATTCCATTAGTAACTATTGGCAAATAAAAATTTTTTTGGCACTTTAAGGGGGCGGGAGTTATTTACATTTTTTTTTACAGACTAGTAAATTTTTTATGAAACTTTGTTTTTCTCTACGTACTGTGGACTATGAAGACAAAATATGTAAATAACTTCCGCTCCGTTAAAGTGCCAAACAATTTTTTTTTTGTTACAGTTACTAATGCAATGCCCAACAACATCATATAAAAGCGCCATCTCGCCACGATGGAGAAATTAAAAATTGCGAATAATGTTTGCAAAAAAAAAATTGTTTGCAAAAATTGGAAATGTCCTTTTGTAGAAGATACCATCTTTTATATATATTTAAAAAATTAGCAAAATCGGTTTGACCAATCGTGAGAAAATCATCAAAAATTGAGGAATTTCGAAAACTGTTGATAGCTATAACTTTCAAAATAATTCGAATTTCGAAAAATTGTATACGTATTTTTGTTTAATCGTTCTGAGCCATACTACCAACTTTCAATAAAATACATGGCCGTCGAAAAAATTATAGGTGGCTCACTTAACAAAATTAACTCATCTTTTAAGACTCGTTAATAGTAGACAATTCCTTACAAATTTAACTACAAATTATACTATAATTATACTATTTTAGTTATTTACCTTACCGAATTATGTCAATTTATGTGATTTTCGAAATTTTCCATATTGAAAGTGGCCGTGATTGGGAAGCGATTTCGTTTAATTTCAACAGTTATACTTCCTATAACTCTAGTATACCTTGTGCCGAATTTCACGATTCTACCGTAATCAGTTTAAAACTTACGACCAGTCTTTTAGGTGATTTTCTAAATTTTCGATATCGAGAGTAGCCATGGTTGGACGGGGATTTTATCCAATTTCATCATGTATACTCCCAACAGTACTAGTATGGTTTGTGCCAAATTTCATCGTTTTACCATAATTTGTTTAAAAGTTACGACCAGTCGAATTTTCAAAAATGCCTCCCTTGAAAGTGGGCGGTACCACGCCCACTTTTTAAAATTTAACAGAAAATCATAATAGAATGATAAGAGAGATTCACCTATGAAGATATATCATTTTATCAATTTCAGCTACCGATATATGTCAGTTTATGTGAACTTCGAAATTTTCGATATCGAAAAAGGGGGCGTGGTTATCATCCGATTTCGCCCATTTTTAATAGCAAATCATAATAGAATGATAAGAGAGATTCACCTATGAAGATATATCATTTTATCAATTTCAGCTACCGATATATGTCAGTTTATGTGAACTTCGAAATTTTCGATATCGAAAAAGGGGGCGTGGTTATCATCCGATTTCGCCCATTTTTAATAGCAACCTACCTTGGCCAGAAAGTAAGGTTTAAATCAAAATTAATTCAAATATCTAAATTTTTAGTCAAGTTATGTCAGTTTATGTGATTTTCGAAATTTTCGATACCGACAAAAGGGACGTGGTTATAATCCGATTTCGCCCATTTTCTCTAGCGAGCTACCTTGGCCATAAAGTAATCTGTATACCAAATTTCATGCAAATTCCTCAATTTTTACTCAAGTTATGTTAATATGTATGATTTTCGATATCGAAAAAGGCGGTGTGGTTATCATCCGATTTCGCCCATTTTCAATAGCAACCTACCTTGGCCAAAAAGTAACCTGTATATAAAATTTCATGCAAATATCTTAAATTTTACTCAAGTTATCGTGTACAATTCTATCGTAATGAGATTAAAAGTTACGATCAGCCAAATTTTCAAAAATCCCTCCCTTAAAAGTGGGCAGTGCCACGCCCCCTATAAAAAATTCATGGAAAAATCATAAGAGAATTACCAGGGGGATTCACCTATAAAATTATATCATTTTAGCCATTTCAGCTACAAGATATGTCAATTTGTGTGATTTTCGAAATTTCCGATATCGAAAAAGGGGGCGTGGTTATCATCCGATTTCGCCCATTTTCAATAGCAACCTACCTTGGCCAAAAGGAAAATATTAAAGAGAAATAAATTAAAACCCACCCCAAACATTATCTGCTGGCTGCGCCCCTGCTCATTCAGACACTTTTGATATTTCTGACTCGCTTTTTTTATTAACAAAATAAACAAGTAAGGAAGTCTAAGTTCGGGTAAGCGGAACATTAAATACCCAGTGTATGGAAACTATAGTAGTACCTATAAGGTATATATTTTCTATATATATTATTATCTGGGAAAAACGAACTCAATAAATTTATTAGTTAGTTTATAAAATTAATATTTATTTATGCTACGGTATAACATATATGTACATTGTTCGTGTGCCCTCAAAATCTTAATTATAGTTGAATATATTTCTTACTTCTTATATACTCCTCCCAATTTGTGGCAAAGTTTTAAATTGAAAAAAATACGTTTGGGTCAGTTTTTCGAAATTCGAATTATTTTCAAAGTTATAGCTATCACCACTTTTCGAAATTCCTTACTTTTTGATGATTTTCTCACGATTGGTCAAACCGATTTTGCTAATTTTTTAAATATATATAAAAGATGGTATCTTCTACCAAACGACGATTCTAACTTTTGCAAAAAAATATTTTTTGCAAACATTACTCGCAATTTATAACTTCTCCATCGTGGTCAGATGGCGCTTTTGTATGATGTTGTTGGGCATTCCATTAGTAACTATTGGCAAACAAAAATTTGTTTGGTACTTTATAACTCCCGCCCCCTGAGTTATTTATATTTTTTTACAGACTAGTAAATTTTTTATGAAATTTTGTTTTTCTCTACGTACTGTGGACTATGAAGACAAAAAATTTAAATAACTTCCGCTCCGTTAAAGTGCCAAAAATTTTTTTTTTTTGTTACAGTTACTAATGCAATGCCCAACAACATCATACAAAAGCGCCATCTCGCCACGATGGAGAAGTTAAAAATTGCGAATAATGTTTGCAAAAAAAAAATTGTTTGCAAAAATTGGAAATGTCCTTTTGTAGAAGATACCATCTTTTATATATATTTAAAAAATTAGCAAAATCGGTTTGACCAATCGTGAGAAAATCATCAAAAAGTGAGGAATTTCGAAAACTGTTGATAGCTATAACTTTCAAATTAATTCGAATTTCGAAAAATTGTGTACGTATTTTTGTTTAATCGTTCTGAGCCTTACTACCAACTTTCAATAAAATACATGGCCATGGAAAAAATTACAGGTGGCTCACTTAACAAAATTAACTCATATTTTAAGACTCGTTAATAGTAGACAATTCCTTACAAATTTAACTACCAAATTATACTATAATTATACTATTTTAGTTATTTACCTTACCGAATTATGTCAATTATGTGATTTTCGAAATTTTCCATATTGAAAGTGGACGTGATTGGGAAGCGATTTCGTTTAATTTCAACAGGTATACTTCCTATAACTCTAGCCGAATTTCACGATTCTACCGTAATCAGTTTAAAACTTATGACCAGTCTTTTAGGTGATTTTCTAAATTTTCGATATCGAGAGTAACTGTGGCATGGCGGTTGAAATTTGAAAAAGAAAGGCTCATTATGAGTATATAACCTGCAAAAACATATTTATGTCAAAAACTATAATTTAAAATTTAGCGAGAGGAATAAACTTTCAAATGCGAAGTGAAGAAACAAAAGGCCATGAACCAATTACTACAGATCATTTGTTATCAAATAATGTCACGGTTTTGAGAGTTTCACTGACTTTTCTCTTCACACTTTCATTGGCGTTTTTTTTCGAAATTTCTTTCGTCGCGATTTTTAAAATGTGTTTAAATTGTGGTTAAAATAATATTAGACAAGTAAGGAAGTCTAAGTTCGGGTACGCCGAACATTAAATACCCAGTGTATGGAAACTATAGTAGTACCTATAAGGTATATATTTTCTATATATATTATAATCTGGGAAAAACGAACTCAATAAATTTATTAGTTAGTTTATAAAATTAATATTTATTTATGCTACGGTATAACATATATGTACATTGTTCGTGTGCCCTCAAAATCTTACTTCTAGTTGAATACATTTCTTACTTACGCCCAATTTGTGGGAAAGTTTTAAATTGAAAAAAATACGTTTGGGCCAGTTTTTCGAAATTCGAATTATTTTCAAAGTTATAGCTATCACCACTTTTCGAAATTCCTTACTTTTTGATGATTTTCTCACGATTGGCCAAACCGATTTTGCTAATTTTTTAAATATATATAAAAGATGGTATCTTCTACCAAACGACGATTCTAACTTTTGCAAAAAAAAATTTTCTGCAAACATTATTCGCAATTTTTAACTTCTCCATCGTGGTCAGATGGCGCTTTTGTATGATGTTGTTGGGCATTCCATTAGTAACTATTGGCAAAAAAAAATTTTTTGGCACTTTATTTTTTTACAGACTAGTAAATTTTTTATGAAATTTTGTTTTTCTCTACGTACTGTGGACTATGAAGACAAAAAATGTAAATAACTTCCGCTCCCTTAAAGTGGCAAAAAAAATTTTTTTTTGCTTACAGTTACTAATGCAATGCCCAACAACATCATACAAAAGCGCCATCTCGCCACGATGGAGAAGTTGAAAATTGCGAATAATGTTTGCAAAAAAAAATTTGTTGCAAAAATTGGAAATGTCCTTTTGTAGAAGATACCATCTTTTATATATATTTAAAAAATGAGCAAAATCGGTTTGACCAATCGTGAGGAAATCATCAAAAAGTGAGGAATTTCGAAAACTGTTGATAGCTATAACTTTCAAATTAATTCGAATTTCGAAAAATTGTATACGTATTTTTGTTTAATCGTTCTGAGCCTTACTACCATCATCATCATCATTTATTGGCGCTTAACCGCCTAAGCGATTTTGGCCGTTTCGTATCAAAGCACGCCAGTCATTCCTTTTTAGCGATAACGGACGCCAATTGGAAACCCCAAGGGAGTTCAAGTCATCCTCCACCTGTTGTTTCCATCTCAGTCGAGGCCTCCCCCTTCCTCTGCTGCCGAATTCAGGCGACGATAGGAAAACCTTCTGTGCTGGAGCTTCTTTGTCCATTCGCATAACATGGCCCAGCCAGCGGAGTCTTTGGGCTTTAATTCGCTGGACTATGGTCAGATCTGCGTAGAGCTCGTACAGCTCATCGTTAAATTTCCTTCTATACTCGCCGATGGCATCACGGGAAGGACCATAAATCTTCCGGAGAACTTTTCTCTCAAATACTCCAAGGGCCATCTCATCTTCTCTTGACATTGTCCATGAATCTGAGCCATACATCAGGACAGGTATGATGAGAGACTTATAGAGCGTGATCTTTGTTCTTCGAGAGAGGACTTTACTTCTCAATTGCCTACTCAGTCCAAAGTAGCACTTGTTGGCAAGAGTGATTCTCCGCTGGATTTCTAGACTGATATTATTTTCGGTGTTGATACTGGTTCCCAAATAGACGAAGTCCCTCACAGTTTCAAATTTGTAACTATCAACAGTGACATGGCTGCCAAGGCGCAGGTGCGCCGATTCTTTCTTTGATGACAGCAAATACTTCGTCTTGTCCTCGTTCACGGCAAGACCCACTTTTTTCGTTTCCTTATCCAGTCCAGAGAAGGCAGCGCTTACGGCGCGGTTGTTAAGGCCAATGATATCAATATCATCGGCATACGCCAGCAATTGCACGCTCTTGTAAAAGATTGTACCATTGCGGTTTAGCTCTGCTGCTCGAATTATCTTCTCCAGCATCAGATTGAAGAAATCGCACGAAAGGGAGTCGCCCTGTCTGAAGCCTCGTTTGGTTTCAAATGGCTCAGAGAGGTCCTTCCCGATTCTGACGGAGCTGTTGGTATTGCTCAACGTCATTTGACAAAGCCGTATAAGCTTTGCAGGGAAGTCAAATTCAGACATGGCGGCATACAGGCAACTCCTTTTTACGCTGTCAAAAGCGGCTTTAAAATCGACAAAGAGATGGTGAGTGTCGATTCTCTTATCATGGGTCTTCTCCAGGATTTGGCGTATCGTGAAAATCTGGTCGATGGTAGACTTACCAGGTCTAAAGCCACACTGATAAGGTCCAATCAGTTTGTCTACGATGGGCTTCAGCCTTTCACACAACACGCTAGAAAGAACCTTATATGCGATATTAAGAAGACTAATTCCGCGGTAGTTGGTGCGGTTAGCGGGATCGCCTTTCTTGTGGATTGGGCAAAGCACACTTAAATTCCAATCCGGAGGCATGCATTCGTCTGACCATATTCTGCATAAGAGCTGATGCATGCTTTTTACCAGCTCTTCGCCTCCGCGTTTGAACAGCTCGGCGGGTAGTCCGTCTTTTCCAGGCGCTTTGTTGTTTTTGAGCCGGGATATAGCTATCCTCACTTCATCATAGTCAGGTGGTGGGACGACTTTTCCATCGTCAGGGATTGGGGTATCGGGTTCGACGTCTCCCTCGCAATTTAGCAGTGAGGAGAAGTGCTCCCTCCATAATTTAAGTACACTTTGTACGTCGGTTACCAGGTCGCCATTATTGTCCTTACAGGAGCTTGCCCCGGTCTTAAAACCTTCCGTCATCCGCCGGATCTTTTCATAGAATTTTCGGGCATCATTCCTGCCAGCCAGCATCTCAAGCTCCTCACACTCACGCCTTTCGGCCTCACTTTTCTTTTTTCTGAAAAGGCGTCTCTCTTCCTTCTTTGCCTCACGATATTGTTGCCATACACTGCGGGTTGCGCCCGTTCGCAACGTCTCCTTGTAGGCAGCGTCCTTTTTTTTCGAGGCAGTTTTGCATTCCTCATCGTACCAGTTGTTCTTGCGGGCTCGCTGGAACCCTATAGTGGCCTCAGCGGCGGTACGCAATGAGTGAGAGATATGCTTCCATTGCTCGGTTACATCGTTAGGTCGAGGATTGCCCTCTGCTAGCAGGTGTGAGAGTCGAGTTGTGAAATTGTCAGCTGTCTGTGTCATGCGCAGCTTCTCGACGTCAAACTTTCCTTCCGTTACTGTGCGCACTTTCTTCGTTGCACAGAGGCGTGTGCGTATCTTGGCTGCGACAAGATAATGGTCAGAGTCAATATTGGGACCACGCAGTGTACGCACGTCCAGAACGGTGGAGCTATGTCTGCCGTCAATCAAGACATGATCAATCTGGTTTCTAGTTCTTTGATCAGGGGACAGCCATGTGGCTTGGTGTATTCGCTTATGCTGGAACCTGGTACTACTGATGACCATATTGCGAGCAGCGGCGAAGTCAATCAACCTAGTGCCATTGGGGGATGTTATATCGTGGAGACTGAATTTTCCAACTGTGGGACCAAAGACTCCTTCCTTGCCCACCTTGGCATTAAAGTCGCCGAGCACGATTTTGATATCATGCTGTGGGCAGCGATCATAAGTCTGTTCAAGTTTATCGTAGAAGGAGTCCTTCTCTGCGTCGTCCGTCTCCTCAGTCGGCGCATAGGCGCAGATAAATGTTATGTTGAAAAACCTCGCCTTGATGCGGATCGCAGCGAGACGCTCGTTCACAGGAGTGAACGCTAATACTTGGCGGCGAAGTCTCTTTCCCACCACGAATCCTACACCACGCGCTTTGCCGCGTGTCTGGCCACTGTAGTATACGTCACAAGGACCGATGGTCGTCTTTCCTTGCCCCGTCCATCGCATTTCCTGCAGGGCGGTGATGTCAGCCTTTGCGCCTACGAGGACATCAACCAGTCGGGCAGCGGTACCGTCCCTTGAAAGGGTCCGGACATTCCCGGTACATGCCTTACTACCAACTTTCAATAAAATACATGGCCATCGAAAAAATTACAGGTGGCTCACTTAACAAAATTAACTCATATTTTAAGACTCGTTAATAGTAGACAATTCCTTACAAATTTAACTACCAAATTATACTATAATTATACTATTTTAGTTATTTACCTTACCGAATTATGTCAATTATGTGATTTTCGAAATTTTCCATATTGAAAGTGGACGTGATTGGGAAGCGATTTCGTTTAATTTCAACAGGTATACTTCCTATAACTCTAGCCGAATTTCACGATTCTACCGTAATCAGTTTAAAACTTATGACCAGTCTTTTAGGTGATTTTCTAAATTTTCGATATCGAGAGTAGCTGTGGTTGGTTTTATCCAATTTCATCATGTATAACTCCCAACAGTACTAGTATGGTTTGTGCCAAATTTCATCGTTCTACCATAATTTGTTTAAAAGTTACGACCAGTCGAATTTTCAAAAATGCCTCCCTTGAAAGTGGGCGGTACCACGCCCACTTTTTAAAATTTAACAGAAAATCATAATAGAATGATAAGAGAGATTCACCTATGAAATTATATCATTTTATCAATTTCAGCTACCGATATATGTCAGTTTATGTGATTTTCGAAATTTTCGATATCGAAAAAGGGGGCGTGGTTATCATCCGATTTCGCCTATTTCTAATAGCAACCTACCTTGGCCATAAAGTAAGGTTTAAATCAAAATTAATGCAAATATCTAAATTTTTAGTCAAGTTATGTCAGTTTATGTGATTTTCGAAATTTTCGATACCGACAAAAGGGACGTGGTTATAATCCGATTTCGCCCATTGTCAATAGCAACCTACCTTGGCCAAAAAGTAACCTGTATATAAAATTTCATGCAAATATCTTAATTTTTACTCAAGTTATCGTGTACACAGACGGACGGACAGACGGACGGACATGCCTGAATAGACTCCTCTTTTCAACCTAAGAACTTTCATACATGGATCTTGATTATTTTGCGCCGGTACGTCGTACCCTTATGTGGACAAAATTATAATACCCCTGTACTAGTACGCTGGGTATAAAAATGCCTCACTTAAAAGTGGGAGGGGCCACTCCCACTTTAGAAAATGTATCAAAAAATCATTATATAATGACCATGGGGATTCACCTATAAAATTATATAATTTTATCCATTTCCGTTAGCGAATTATGTCAATTTAGGTGATTTTAGAAATTTTCGATATCGAAAGTGGGCATGGGTGGAAGGCGATTTTATCCATTTTCATCAGGTATACTCCCAACGATACTAGTATGCTTTTTGCCAAATTCCATCGTTCTATCGTAATCAGATTAAAAGTTACGACCAGTCAAATTTTCAAAAATGCCTCCCTTAAAAGTGGGCGGTGCCACGACCCCTATAAAAAATTCATGGAAAAATCATAGGAGAATTACGAGGGGGATTCACCTATAAAGTTATATCAATTTAGCCATTTCAGCTACCGAGATATGTCAATTTATTTGATTTTCGAAATTTTCGATATCGAAAGTGGGCATGGTTGGAAGGCGATTTTATCCATTTTCATCAGGTATACTCCCAACGATACTAGTATGCTTTTTGCCAAATTCCATCGTTCTATCGTAATCAGTTTAAAAGTTACGACCAGTCAAATTTTCAAATATGCCTCCCTTAAAAGTGGGCGGTGCCACGCCCCCTACAAAAAATTTATGGAAAAATCATAAGAAAATTACCAGGGGATTCACCTATAAAATTATATCATTTTAGCCATTTCAGCTACCTAGATATGTCAATTTGTGTGATTTTCGAATTTTTCGATATCGAAAAAGGGGCGTGGTTATCATCCGATTTCGCCCATTTTCAATAGCAACCTACCTTGGCCAAAAGGTAACCTGTATACAAAATTTCATGCAAATATCTCAATTTTTACTAAAGTTATCGTGTACACAGACGGACGGATGGACGGACGGACGGGCGGACAGACGGACGGACATGTCTTAATGGACTCCTCTTTTCAACCTAAGAACTTTCATATATGGAACTCTATATCTATCTCGATTATTTTGTGCCGTTACGTACTACCGTTATGTGAACAAAATTAATATACCCTTGTAATAGTACTAGTACACTGGGTATAAAAATGAAGTGTTTCGTGTGTTGGTGTAAGGATTCTTATGAAAAGGAGATGTCGGGAAAAGTGGGTGCAGTTCTGAAGCCTAAATATCAGCTAGCACGCCAAAATATGCAGCGACCTCTTTCTTCCTGAAGATTTTAATAATCTTTTAATTTAAACGGTAATCGAGCCTGCTGTTTAGTATCCAATGCTGATATACTATCCACTAAAACACGCCCTCTAGATCACAACGTAAAATTAGCGCTTTATGAGGAGATTTTCACAAAATTTTGTTTATAAACATACAAACATAAAAATAAAGTCACATTCAAAATATTTGTTTGTTTGTTTCCGTTTTTATTTTTTCATAACCTTTCAGACATTTAAATCGAAGCAGACATGTTTATAAATCCGTGACGTCACAGTTTTTTTTTAACCCTTTCCCGCCGGCTGTACTTTTAAAAGTACAGCAAATTAGGCTCTTTTCCGTGATTTTTTTAGGACACACATTAATCGATTCCGACTAATTTGCCAATCCTGTGGTTAGTTGACAGTCCATTCTAAGCAATTAATTTTTTTTACCGTTATTGGGATTACATTGTGTCACCTGTTATGTGTCAAAGTCAATCAGTTAGAAAAAAAAATTTTTCTTTTAAGAGTTGTACATCTGTGAAGTGATAAAAAAGTAAACTGTGACTATTTAAATATCTTTATTTATTGAAAACGTGTATAGAAAAGTATTAGTAAGAATACTAAAAACAATATTTTTGCGATAAGTTCAGTTTTATACATTTTTTTACGCTCCAAAATTTGGTGTACTTTAAAAAGTACAGCCGGCGTATATAGTATTCATTTTTTGCTTTTTTCTACCGTATTCAGAAATTTCTGTAGTACAGGACAAAAAAACTTTCCGTGAGAAAAATAGCTTTAGAGGTCTCCAAGAAGCAGTTGAGGATCTATTGTGTTATAATTATGAAAGAAATGATGTTACAAATTCGGATTTAATCATCACTTCCCTAGGGCAAGACCCCCAAATTTAAACTGAGGAGTGTACATACTAACGCCGGCTGTACTTTTTAAAGTACAGGTTAGGAAATGGGCGTGGCATAAAAAAAAAATTAAAAAAATATTTTTTGGCATCTAGAGGCCAAAATTAGCTGGTCCATGAAAAATCATGACAATCGGTCCACGGGTTCTATACCCCGACGTTAATGGGTTAATTGCGAGATCTTAATGCGAACAAAACTGTGACAGTGTCAAATAGCCATAATTTTAAGTTTTTTAATGGCGTTACTAAAATAAAACATTTACTCCAAATCGGTATCATCTTTTATTGAATTTATTTGATGTCCAATATGTAGTTTTTTAAACTTTTGGTTGAAATATGCCATTTTATATGGGATCCCATAAGAATTTTTGCGTCAAAATAACTGTGCAAGGCTTATATTGTGTCCAAATATTGATACACTAAAATAAATTCAACGAAATATACTGTTTTTGAAAAACAAAACTTTTGACTTTTCCATGGTTTTCTCGGCCTATGAACATCTAGGACAAGACACGAGCCAGTCCAGTCATTTTAATCAAAAACTTATACACACAGAAAAACAGTGAAAAATGGAATTACGCCCTTTTGTTTGGTCAGCCCTCATGTTGGCTTAGCAGAAATGCAGAAAAGTTTGGTATTTTTTTTTTTATTATAAGGCCTTATTACACCGCGACCATTTATACGATCTATTGTGTGACCTTTCAGCTTATTGCTGTATGCGGAGGTTCATTATAAATTTATTTCATATTACGAATGGATTGAGAGTGACCCCACCTAGGTAGCAGACTCTCTTGATAACGCAATGCATTCGCAGAGTATATGAACCGGCGTTTCATCGTCCAGTTCGAAAAACCGACAATTGTTGTATCTGATAGATTCAGCTTACTCAGGTGATAACGCAGACCGCAATGTCCCGTAAAATACCTGCTTAAAGCATCAGCAGGGCGCGGTCTCATTGCACCTGTTATACCCACACCGACTAGCCGATGCAGCTTACTTAACTTAGTTGCCGCTGTTCTTTGAGCAGTCTTACTACAAAGACTGCTTTATTTGGGTTGGTTGGTTCGATGATACTGGAGTTACATCTCTTCAAGGACTTTTCTTCCCGGCATTGTGAGAGTCGAACTCACAACACTGTAGTGACTTGTATACTAGAAGGTCTAGCACCTTAGGCCACTACCCAGCTTGAAGGTAAACCCTTCTCAGTGTCCATTTATGCATATATTTATACTTCCATATAGAATATTTCTTTAATTTCAATACTAACATATATGAAAGATTTGCGAATTTTAGGACTTCGTGTGAAACCTATGAAAGAATTTTCTATGCTTAATTAAGCACGAATATTTTTCCATTTATAACATTTAAACTCTTTGTTGCTTTTGACTTGTAGTTTATTGCTGTAAATACCGACGGTATTTACAAGCAATTTTCGGGTTTGTATGAAAATGTGTTTTTTGAGAAAAATTTACCTACGCGCTGCAGGAACCAGACAAGCCGACATATGTTTCGATGATACTGGAGTTACATCTCTTCAAGGACTTTTCTTCCCGGCATTGTGAGAGTCGAACTCACAACACTGTAGTGACTTGTATTCTAGAAGGTCTAGCACCTTAGGCCACTACCCAGCTTGAAGGTAAACCCTTCTCAGTGTCCATTTATGCATATATTTATACTTCCATATAGAACATTTCTTTAATTTCAATGCTAACATATATGAAAGATTTGCGAATTTTAGGACTTGGTGTGAAACCTATGAAAGAATTTTCTATGCTTAATTAAGCACGAATATTTTTCCATTTATAACATTTAAACTCTTTGTTGCTTTTGACTTGTAGTCTATTGCTGTAAATACCGACGGTATTTACAAGCAATTTTCGGGATTGTATGAAAATGTGTTTTTTGAGAAAAATTTACCTACGCGCTACAGGAACCAGACAAGCCGACATATGTTCCCTGTAGGAAAATCGGAGTAGACTTAGTCCACACCACAAACTGCACTGTAGAGGTTTGTAAGTAGTCCAAAGTTTGGTCCAAGCACATATAAAATTCTATTTACGTTTAACATTGTATGTCCTAGGCACGGACCAATTGCCCCCTACTGCATTACATTGTAACCAAATTTAGGTCAAATGACACTTTGTGCATTACAATTGGAGTAGACTTCATTTACTTACGATAGAAATACCCGAAGGCTCCCTACATCGAGGGTTGTTTAAGAGTACTCCGAAAGAAAGTAGTTCCGTAAATAATTCGCATATAATTATATATGTATATATGTACAAAGGTAGTTGAATTCATTTTATTTAATATCATTTTAAATTAAATTCAATTCCTAAAACTAATATATTTTTAAATTTACTAAAGTGACCTAAAGTGTCTTTTTTTTTGGCGAATTGAAAGCATTTGGCCATGTAGCTCTCAATATCCCGAATTGATTCGTCACTCTCCAGAGCTCCTGGTTGGGAAAAAGTGCATTTTTAAAATTAAGTTACATAAAAGTAACTAAAATAAGAGTGCCAAAGTTTTACCTTTTAATACTTTCTAAATGTTTGAATACATTTTAAAGTCCTTTTTTCCATGCGTACTATTTAGGTTATATTGCATCAAAAGGTCTTCCGAAATTATGAGCGTAAAATTTTTCGCGAGATTACGCCTAATAATATTTCGCACAGTCTTTATCTGAAATAATAAAGCAATTTATGTTTTATACATATGTATGTCGAATACTTTTAATTCTATTTTTTCGCATCTTATAAATAAACGCGCATGCTGATGGAAGGG
>CAXKVI010000006.1:30194806-30256755 GCA_964058755.1 Campiglossa producta | reverse complement strand
TACATCTCTTCAAGGACTTAAAAAGTGTTACAATGTTTACTTATGTAAAATTAAAAAGAACATTATTTGCAATCCGAAGACATTTTATGGTTTCGTAAAAGCTAAACGCAGGGTAAAAGGGTTTCCTTCATCTATGAAATTTAAAGATAAAATCTCTAGTGACGACCTAGAGATTGCCAACTTCTTTGCTCAATTCTTCAAGTCCAATTACTCTTCTGGAATAAATTTATCATCTAACGGATACCCTTATTTACCACACTCCATTAACTCAATCCATGTTCCTCATTTAAACCCGGAAGATGTTTTATTACACCTAAAGGCCTTAAAGGTGTCCTTCAAATATGGCCCCGATTTAATCCCGACATGCTTTCTTAAAAAGTGGGCTGAATACATCTACCAGCCTTTAACACAGTTGTTCAATCTGTCTTTACAGTGTGGGATTTTCCCAACTTCATGGAAAGAATCTTTTCTTATACCTCTTTATAAAAGTGGAAGCAGGTCCTCCATAGAAAACTACCGTGGAATAGCAAATCTCTCCGCCATTCCCAAGTTATTCGAAGCCATCATTACCAATTATCTAGCATTTTTGATCCCAACACTGATTGCAAGTTCTCAACATGGATTTTGTAAAGGCAAATCAACCATAACTAATTTACTTGAATTCACTACCTACGTCTCGAATGGGTTTAGAAATAATTTAAGCACTGACGTTATATACACCGACTTTAGTAAAGCATTTGACAAAGTTTGCCACGCTTTACTCATACATAAACTTGATCTCATAGGCTTTCAACCTGGTTTTACTCGTTGGATCTCCTTCTATCTTTGTGGTAGAACACAACGTGTAATTGTAAAAAATAAGTTTCCAAATGCCATTGATGTCTCTTCTGGTGTCCCTCAGGGCAGTCACCTCGGCCCGGTTTAGTTTTCATAAACGACATGTGTACAACAATAAAGTACTCTAAAATCTTGTTATATGCTGACGATGTGAAACTATTTAAGTCATATGCGTTGACCGAGGAACGTTCTTTGCTTCAAACGGACTTAAACCACTTAGTTACTTGGTGCAACGTAAACACGTTAATGTTTTTGTTGACTTGG
Organism: Campiglossa producta; assembly: GCA_964058755.1. Lineage (NCBI taxonomy): Eukaryota > Metazoa > Arthropoda > Insecta > Diptera > Tephritidae > Campiglossa > Campiglossa producta. Next base: position 30,255,654 of record CAXKVI010000006.1, on the reverse strand, counting down.
GTGTGATAATGAACTGGAAACTTAGTTTCAATCCTCATATCGAGGCTACTGCCAATAAGGCCAGAGGTGTTTTAGCGTTCGTGAAAAGGTGGTCAAAAGAATTTAGCTACCCTTATATTACTAAGACCCTTTTTACTACATTAGTTAGACCAATATTAGAATACTGCTCGATTATATGGAATCCACGTTATCAAATTCATATAGATAAGCTAGAATCTATTCAAAAACAATTCTTACTTTTTGCATTGAGAGATCTACTATGGGATCCTTCGTGTAACCTTCCACCTTATACTAATCGCTTGAAACTTATCAATCTCCCTACCCTTGCTAGTCGTAGAGAAATGCTAGGTGTAATATTGATATGTAAACTCCTAAACGGGTGGATTTCAAGCCCTTCTATTTTGAACGAAGTTAACTTTAATGTTCCCTCTCGAGCCTTAAGACATTTTAAACCTATTCTTCTGAAGCAATGTAGAACCAACTATCAATTACACGAGCCGTTCCAGTGTTTGTGCGAAAATTATAACTCTCATTCAGACACTTTTGATATTTCGGACTCGCTTTTTATTATTAAAAAAACTATCCTATTCTCTCTTAACAATTGATTTCTACGTAGTATCAATTTATGTATTTTTATTATCTATTTATTTTCGTATTGCACTCAGCTGATGAATTTTTCTCTGTAGCTGAGCAGTTTGAGATCTCGACGCTTAACAAACCTCCGCCTTTCAAACACTCGGCAAATTTAATCCGCGCGTTATGCGGATGCGCCCCTCGTGTCGGTAGGGCGGGATGGTGGGTAAAATCCGTTGGGCATAAAAATAATAATAATAATTACCACGGTTCATTACATTGATATTTTGACTAGATACTAATAAACTCCAGGAGGTGATCCCCCCTGTTATTTATGTTCGTACTACCCCAAGCTGTGTGGTGGAAGTTTGCGTCACAGCAGAGGGCGCATGGGATACCCTTCTGTTCGCAATACTCAATGACAGATTTGGATTCAGCAGTTAGGGCTGTTTCCTCCTCACCCGGAAAATAAGCTGATGCCAAAATGGCCTCTTTTTCGCCTCTTGGGGTTGAAATTTTTGCCCAAACTACAACAAAATCAGCCGTCATGAACTGTAGGAGCAGAACAAACTCCAGTTTCTTGTTTAGAAGCATCGCCGCCCTGGGACGGGAACCGGTGGCATAGATTAATTTACCGTCAGTACTGCTTAAAACTTTTACAGAACCATGTAAAATCCATGGTTTTTGAATGAAGGCCACTCCCGGACCTTCTCTGCTGAATCTTCTGCTAAGAACATCCGAAGCTGCCTTGACATGGTGAAGATTCACCTGGAGGCATTTTAGACGCCTCGAACTGCGAGTGTTTGCTGGGAGGGCTGACATTATAAAGATTGTTTGCGGTTCCTATCAGCCACCGATGACTTTAGGTTGCCGCTGAGCAAAGCATCCCATTAGATGCCTGACTTTGGCCAGTTTTTTGTCGACTCCGGGTCTAGAGTTCTCACTACGTAATTTATTTGTTTGCCGGCTTTGAGAGGGCGGTGAAGTCTCGATAATCGTAGCTTTTGTTGTGGATTCCAGCTGAAGCTTAGCTTGTACATCCTCCAAGCCTTGCGTCACTTCTCCCGATTTTGAGCTGCAGGCTGTTTGTTCTACATCCTTCTTTTCGACCGTAACATTTTCACCACTGCCGCTGGCTTCATTAGCTACCTGTGGCAGACACGGTTTAGTTTTAAGCCGCAGTTCACTTTGGCATACGCCAAACTGATAATATTAAGTATTATGGTGACGGATTGTTTCAGCTGACATCGGATCTACAGCTATTGCGATTTCCGCCACTGTGGCCCTACTTTTCCGATTGAGGTTTCTCCAGTATCTGGTGTCTAGGGCCGGGTTTTCAACAGAAATAACTCTGAGGATATGCTCGTTTGAGGGGCAATCGCACTCTTTAAAATACCCAACAGAGATAATGCGACAGGGTACTTCCCCATCCGAGACTACCTTCAGTTTCGTCCCCTCTCAAGGAGTTAGTTTTGGAACGATGTCTTTTAACCACTCTGCAGTATTAGAATCATCGCAGACAGACAGTGGCCATGTGCGAATATTAATTAAGATAAAATGTTAATTTTTTTGGGACATGTTCAGTCTAATATCAACGTCAAACTGGGTTGGGAAGATTTTGCGCTTAATATATGTCACACTTTCTCATGTCACAACTTTACCACAGCTTTTCTTCTAAACTAGGTGTACTTTTTCATTGAAAATTAGAACAAATTAGACCTTGGTGGCATACATCTAACTTACAACGGAAGTCAAAAAATATTAAGCCATATTAAAATGAGAATATATTAAACGTGAAATGTCACAACTTTTTATTCTACTGGTTTTGATACAATTGTTTTTACAAGTATATATAAAATGAAACACCATGAATAATCTGTCATCAATTATAGTTCGTGTAAGTGAAAATGGTGATCTGTTACCAGAAAATAATGGTCAACCTTCACATAAAACCCTCCGGTAAACTGACTAAGCGGCAAATCTAAGAGCGACGAAAAAATCAATTTTTTAACGAAAAAGACTCGAAACGCCCGAATTTCCCAATTTCAATAAAACACGAAGTACCCACAACGAAAACTTCACTTTATTTTAGATACTTTATTCCATTTTTTTATTTGATCTACCTTTGTTTAATTGTATTTCTTTTAATTTTTTTAAATTTAAATAATTTTTTTATTTTATTCAAATTTACTTTATTTTCTTTACATTAGTTTATATTAATGGATTTTGCTATACTGCATTTTTTAAAATATACTTTTTTGTTTTATTTTATTCTATTTTATTTTGTTTTTATTTTGCTTTGTTTTATTTTATTTCAAGCCATTTCTTAATGCTATTAGATTTTCCTTTATTATACCTTTCATGAACATGAAATGGTATTATAACTTTGGTCCGATGTTTGTAAATATGAGAAGAAGAAGAGATAGACCCATCAATAAGTATACCGAAATGATCAGGATGACGAGATGAGTTGATTTAGCCATGTCCGTCTGTCCGTCTGTCCGTCTGTCTGTTTGAACGCAAACTAGTCCCTCAATTTTTGAGATATCTGGCTGAAATTTTGTATGTGGCCACCATTTTGTAATATAGGAATCATTTGTCGGAACTGACAAGATCGGACCAGTATAACATATAGCCCCCATACAACCGATTGTTCAGATATAAGGTTTTTTGGCCAAAACTTCCGCAATTAAAAAGTTAGAAACGTAAAATTTTGCAACTCGAGTAATTTCTATTTATGTAGTGTATATAGTGAAAATCAACCAGATCGGGCAAATGTAACATATAGCCCCCATACAACCGATTGTTCAGATATAAGGTTTTTTGGCCAAAACTTCTGCAATTAAAAAGTTAGGAACGTAAAATTTTGCAACTCGAGTACTTTCTATTTATGTAGTGTATATAGTGAAAATCAACAAGATCGGGCAAATGTAGCATATAGCCCCCATAGAACCGATTGTTCAGATATAAGGTTTTTTGGCCAAAACTTCTGCAATTAAAAAGTTAGGAACGTAAAATTTTGCAACTCGAGTACTTTCTATTTATGTAGTGTATATAGTGAAAATCAACAAGATCGGGCAAATGTAGCATATAGCCCCCATACAACCGATTGTTCAGATATAAGGTTTTTTGGCCAAAACTTCTGCAATTAAAAAGTTAGGAACGTAAAATTTTGCAACTCGAGTACTTTCTATTTATGTAGTGTATATAGTGAAAATCAACAAGATCGGGCAAATGTAGAATATAGCCCCCATACAACCGATTGTTCAGATATAAGGTTTTTTGGCCAAAACTTCTGCAATTAAAAAGTTAGGAACGTAAAATTTTGCAACTCGACTACTTTCTATTTATGTAGTGTATATAGTGAAAATCAACAAGATCGGGCAAATGTAACATATAGCCCCCATACAACCGATTGTTCAGATATAAGGTTTTTTGGCCAAAACTTCTGCAATTTAAAAGTTAGGAACGTAAAATTTTGCATCTCCAGTACTTTCTATTTATGTAGTGTATATAGTGAAAATCAACAAGATCGGCCAAATTTAACATATAGCCCCCATACAACCGATTGTTCAGATATAAGGTTTTTTTCCCAAAACTTTTGCAATTAAAAGTTAGGAACGTAAAATTTTGCAACTCGAGTACTTTCTATTTATGTAGTGTATATAGTGAAAATCAACAAGATCGGGCAAATGTAACATATAGCCCCATACAACCGATTGTTCAGATATAAGGTTTTTTTGGCCAAAACTTGTGCAATTAAAAAGTTAGGAACATAAAATTTTGCAACTTGAGTACTTTCAATTTATGTAGTGTGTAGAGGAAAATCAAGAAGATCGGGTAAATATAACATATATTTAGCCCCATACAACCGGTTGTTCCGATATAAGGTTTTTTGGCCAATACTTCCGCATTTAAAACGTTAGGAACGTAAAATATTTCACCTTTAGTACTTTCTACATATGTAATGTGTATAGTGTAAGTCAGTACAATTGAACACGTATAATATATAGCCTCCATACAATCGATTGTTCCGATAACTCGGATCCTATTATTTTGTAAGTTTTTTTTAAATTATAACAAAGATGTGTAATGTGTATAGTAAATATAGTTAAAACAGGCTGTACTGGGGATCGAACAGTGAAAATCGTGACGCTTATTCATGAAAGGTATATAGCCTTCGGCACAGCCGAAGACAGCTTTCCTTACTTGTTTTTATTGTACTTTATTTATATTTTACATACTTGATTGTATTTTGAATTAGCTCCTTTCATTTTTTTTTTTAATTTCACTTTGTTTTATATTATTTGGTTTTAAATTATTTTTTTATTTCTATTGTTTTTTTTTTTACTTTTTAATTGTAATTACATTTTTTATTATTTTTAATTTATTTTATTTTATTATTATTTCTTTTATCTTTTTTATGTTGTTTACTTTTTTCATTTCATTTTATTTTAATTCAGGCAACTTTTTTTGGCATCCTTTTATAAAAAAAAAATTAAAAAAAAAAAATAATAATAATAGTAGTAGGTAGGTAGAAGTGGCTGCCGCAAAGGCACACCTAGGCCATTAATAAAAGGCCCGTTGTGATACCACCAAACACTAGGAAAGTCAGCCCCGGGGCCCGGCCACTTTTTGCTTACAGCACCCATTTTATATCAAGAACGAATGCAATTACCTATTGTTTGTTTTTGACACTTCGTTTTCGCCTCAACATCCGATAATTGTCAAAGCGAATACCGATTAACCCCCATCATTACGTAAGAGTCAGCTGTTATCGGATTGGCTATCGTGTTGGCCATTGTTCGCCATTCAGAATAGCAACACACCGACGATGATTGTTTTGGGCACGATATCGTCAAGGATCATGAATGGTGGTCTGCTACCAGAAAATAATGGTCAACCTTCACATAGAACCCGCCGGTAAACTGACTAAACGGCAAATCCAAGAGCCACAAAAAAATCAATTTTTTAACGTTTCACTTATCTTCTAATATTAAATATTTGTGTATCACCTGTTATTTAGTGTTAATATATAAACACGTGAGCATATTGTTCATATAACATCGCAAAACGGCAAAACAGCAAAACTATTCATCCCATTAATGTCCGGCATCGAGACTGCGGTCAAAAATTTATTTTTGCTACCATTAATTAAAAAATTTTTGGGTAAGTCTTTATTTAAACACAAATAAATAAAAGAATGTATTGTTTCATTTTCCAGCAAATAGGCGTTCTCATAAGGGCACTCTAGATATGAAACTGAATAATTTACTTGCGTTCAAAGCAGTTTATGTCATACTTGTAGCAAAACTATATGTTTTCGATATTTAAAATGCCTTTTTGCGATATTTGAAGAAGTGTATGGGTACAGTGGGCGTTAATGGGTTAAGTTGTAGCTCAATGCGAATCAGGGGCTATTTTTATACCCCATTTACACTGTATATACTTTCAAAAGTCATTTATCGTACCATTGACATTTCACAAAAAGTCGATGTGAAATATATCAGTTTCCAAGGAATCAACCAAGTAAGATTTCGAAGATAATTGTGTAAAATATTCACTGCAATAGTAGCTATAATTTAAAAATGAATTGGTTTAAATAATTGTTATTAAAATATAATTTTTTTTGTAAAAATTATTCTGAGAATATATCTATTGTGAAGAGATAACGTTCCCCTAATACAAAAAAAACTTCGTCCAAACATAAATGTCAAACCAGTCGTGAGCTATGAATTTTTCTTTAAAATTCTATATTATTCAAAATCTTGAAAACCATGCGGAATTTCGAAAAAAGGTTAAAAAGTTTTTTTGTTCTGTCTTAAGCTACACAAATTTATGGTTTTTAAAAATCCTCAAAATTTTTTTGACACAGCTGATATGGTTTGACTCATCCTCTATTCGAACACCTAAAGAAAAGACGCTTGTAAAACTAACATTTCTGCTTTATCAATTTAAAATTTCAGCAAAAAATATCGTATTAATATTGAAAATTATCAAAGAATGTTTTTCTTACTTCGAAAATTCTTCTTTCAAGAATAATTTTGTCCGAATTTAAGAACGCCCAGGGCTGTTTCAAGAACAATTTATTCTTAGGGTTAGTTTGTTATTCTTAATTTGAATTCCAATTTTTTCTTAAACTTATACTAAAATTCTCAAAACAACATTTAAGTTTAAGAAGTTGTGAGTTCGATTCTCGGTTAAGTCAATATCATTTTTTTTATATAAAAAAAAAAATTTTAAATAAAATTATTTTTTCAGAGGTCCTATACTGACTTCTTTGAGAATCGAACTCAGGTCCCTCGAACACTTAACCAGGGTGGTTACTCTGCCATCGTTTACTTTTTCTTGCCACTTTCTAATTACATGTTTGTTCTAAATGACACGTTGCTTCTTGTTGCCTCCACCGGGAATCGAGCTCACAATCATTGTCTGCTGCACGGACGTCTCTACCACGAAGCTATCGCGTATTTATGTTTGCTGCTGTCTCATTGCAGCTATGTTCTATTGTTATTTTGAGACAGGGTAGTATATTTTCAAGAAAAAGTGTTCTTGAGTTAAGACCACAAAGTGTTTGATTATTTCCTTCATTTCATATCACCTGCATTACAAACCAATGTAATTCGCAGATAGTTTATGGAATTTTCTTAATATAAGTAAATTTTTCTAACTTATTGATTTGAGTATGTAATAGATATGTTTTAAGAACACTTTTTCTTAATTTAAGTACTTTATTCCTATTTGAAGCTTTTTGCATCTTATTTATTGATTTGAGTATGTAATGGTTTTGTTTTAAGAATAAAATTCTTGATATAAGTAGTTTATTCTTATTTGAAGCTTTTTGCATCTCAATTTCAAAAACGAGAACAAAAAATTCTTATTCTAAGAATATTTAAGTACGCAAAATTCTAAAAATTTTAAGAATGGAAAAAGATAAATTTAATTCCGATCGGACTTAATTTTAGAATTCTATTTTTTTAAATGATATAATTTTATAGGTGAATCCCCCTGGTAATTTTCTTATGATTTTTCCATAAATTTTTTATAGGGGGCGTGGCACCGCCCACTTTTAAGGGAGGCATTTTTGAAAATTTGACTGGTCGTAACTTTTAAACTGATTACGATAGAACGATGGAATTTGGCAAAAAGCATACTAGTATCGTTGGGAGTATACCTGATGAAAATAGATAAAATCGCCATCCAGCCATGCCCACTTTCGATATCGAAAGTTTCGAAAATCACATAAATTGAAATATCTCGGTAGCTGAAATGGCTAAATTGATATAATTTTATAGGTGAATCCCCCTGGTAATTCTCTTATGATTTTTCCATGAATTTTTTATAGGGGGCGTGGCACCGCCCACTTTTAAGGGAGGCATTTTTGAAAATTTGACTGGTCGTAACTTTAAGGGAGGCATTTTTGAAAATTTGACTGGTCGTAACTTTTAAACTGATTACGATAGAACGATGGAATTTGGCAAAAAGCATACTAGTATCGTTGGCAGTATACCTGATGAAAATGGATAAAATCGCCCTCCAACCATGCCCACATTCGATATCGAAAATTTCTAAAATTACCTAAATTGACATAATTCGCTAACGGAAATGGGTAAAATTATATAATTTTATAGGTGAATCCCCATGGTCATTATATAATGATTTTTTGATAAATTTTCTAAAGTGGGAGTGGCCCCGCCCACTTTTAAGTGAGGCATTTTTATACCCAGCGTACTAGTACAGGGGTATTATAATTTTGTCCACATAACGGTACCGCCGCAAAATAATCAAGATCCATGTATGAAAGTTCTTAGGTTGAAAAGAGGAGTCTATTCAGGCATGTCCGTCCGTCTGTCCGTCCGTCCGTCCGTCTTTGTACACGATAACTTGAGTAAAAATTGAGATATTTGCATGAAATTTTATATACACACAGAGCAAAAAGTCACATAAAATGCCCTCTAAATCAGAAGGATTTCTCTATGGTATTTTTCCAATAAGATGCCCGTCTTATTATGACTGGGTGTCTCTTTTTAATAAAACTGAGTAGATAATCACATAATATTAAGAAGATTTTCTTTTTAATATTTCAAATTAAATAAACAAAAAATGAACGCTCAACCCTGATGTCTAGTCAGTCTAGTCTACAATACCATGCCATCGTATACTTAACTTGCCAACATCTAATTACACCTTTGTTCTTTTTGCCTCACCACATGTCCACTTGCCTTATTGCCTTCACCGCGAATCGAACTAAGAATTATTAACTGCTGAACGGAGATCTCTACCATGATGCTATCGTGTGCTTGTGCTTGGTAGCGTCGAATTACACATTCGAAGAAGGCATACCTGAATTTGAATTAATAAGGTATCTTCTAAAAATATATAGTCTTCCTTTTCAATAAATTCAATATGAATTTAGTGAAAATAAAAGGATGTTCTCATTAATTTACTTTAAACAGGTTTTCTCATAAAAACAAGCAGATTTCTTCTAACTTTTGACAAAAGTACATAAAAAATTCATAAATAAGAAGCTAACTCCTTGTTTTTAGCTGATTTCCTTTTCAATAAATTTGAGAAGAAATTCAAGCTAAAATTTAGAAGATTTCCTAGCACAAATTTCTTCAAATTTGTCCCCACTCGCTCTCCCCGACCAAAAAAGCTTTTTTAGACGTCGATCTTTTTGATTATAGGTGAACTTTTTGGATCTGTGCAGGTTACTTTTTGGCCAAGGTAGGTTGCTATTGAAAATGGGCGAAATCGGATTATAACCACGTCCCTTTTGTCGGTATCGAAAATTTCTATGGGATAAGTAATCAATTTAATCGCGTTGCTCCATGAAATGGTAAAACCTCGGATATAAAACTTTGCCAGTGGTCAAACATATCGCTGGCTTCGTGAGCAAGTGTCGTAAGTCCATTTTTTTTTTTTAAATGAGATTTTAATGCAAAACGATTTATTTATAACTGTACTTTCGTTAAAAAAAATGGACTTACGACATTATTAGCGGCCGCCGTGGTGTAGCGTTTAAGTGTTCGGCGTTCTACACCAAGTCGTGGCGGTTCGATGCCCGACAAAAGTAACATCAAAAATTAGAATTTTTCTAAACGGGGTCGCCCCTCAGTAGTAGTTTGGCAAACTCTCCGGGTATATTTCTGCCATGAGAAGCTTCTCAGCAAAAAATTCATTTGCTTTGCAAGTGCCGTTCGGAGTCGGCAAAAAACTGTAGGTCCCGCCAACTTGTAGGAAAACTCAAAAGCAACACACCACAAGCTGGAAAGAGAAGCTCGGCTAAAAATCTCGTTAGAGGTTATGATAACCTGTTGATAATTCGCCGCCATTAGTAGTTTTAACTCAAAATTTGGGTTTTTTGAGTTATGACAATGTTGCAGCAAATGAACGATATGTATACATGATGGTCATGTTCATTTTACGTTTCATGTCAATTACACGTGAAAACGCGTTCAATAATACATGATGGGCATGTCCATTTTACGTTTCATGTCAATTATACGTGAGAATGCCTGCAATAATACATTATGGTCATGTTCATTTTACGTTTTCCTGTACGTTTTTACGTTTTTTTTTGTGCACATCCATTTCACGTAGAAGTGATATTTTCGAAATTATAAAATTGACATTTTTTCTTTTCAGTTGCATTTGGTAAACAAAAAATGTTAATTTTACGGTGGTTTTTTATTTTTTTTTTATTTTTAGAATCATGTGGTATCATAACGGGACCTACTATGTCACTGTCACTACCGATTCCATGATCGCTTGAATTTCTTCGTCCGATAGCTTCGAAAATTTCACAATCGAAAATGTACAGCAATTTAATCTTACTAATATTATAAACGTAAATGTAGCGATGTTTGGATATTTGGATGTTTGGATGTCCAGACGTTTACTTCTGTTCCTCAATAACGTGAGAATGGCAAGACGGATTTTGTTGAAATTTGGTAGGCAGACAGCTAATAGTCTGGAAGGAGGTATATGCTATTTTTTTTTTAATTTTGGGGGGTCCGGCCATTCTAGGGACCGATACTTTTCGATTTTTTTGTTTTTCCATATAACTCTGAGTACACTTGACCTAAACTTATGATATTTCGCACCTGCATCTGTAGAAACTTCCAACAATATGGGTATCAAACGAAACTGGAAGGTGCCAGGTCTCATTTGGACTTCGATATATTTCGATAAATTTATCGATAACTGAGTTATCAGTCGAAATGTGATTTCCGAGAAACCTTAAATTTTCCCTACAATATGGGTATCAAACGATAAATTTATCGATAACTGAGTTATCGGTGAAAATGTTATTGAACAAAAACCTTAAAATTACCTTACAATATGAGTATCAAACGAAGGGGAATGTCCCCAGGTTCCATTTGGACCTCAATATATTTCGATAAATTAATGGATAACTGAGATATCGGTGAAAATGTGGTCGCTCAGAAACCTTAAATTTTCACTACAATATGGGTATCAAACGAAAGGGGATGGACTTCGATAAATTTATCCATAACTGAGTTATCGGTGAAAATGTTATTGAACAAAAACCTTAAAATTACCTTACAATATGAGTATCAAACGAAGGGGAATGTCCCCAGGTTCCATTTGGACCTCAATATATTTCGATAAATTAATCGATAACGCTCATAAACCTTAAATTTTCCCTACAATATGGGTATCAAACGAAAGGGGATGACCCCAGGTTTCATTTGGACTTCGATATATTTCGATAAATTTAACGATAACTGAGTTATCGGTGAAAATGTTATTGATGGGAGTTTAGCATCCGCCGTTGTCCGCTTAGCTGCGTTGGCAACCGCACTGGTGCTAGCTCCCATCAAGTCAATCTTACTCGATAGAGGTTTGGTTGACCGACTCGTAGTTGCCATCGCTGTCGATCCCCCCCTTGATTGTGGAGCGGAGGTTGTTCTATGGCGTTGCTGTTGCTTTCTCGCTTGCTCCTCCATAGCTCTCCTCTACTGAGGAGTGAAATTTGGCGTTGTTTGTTTTTTAGGGTTTTCGTTTTTATTTACGTTATTTGAGTTCATCTTGTTCATACGACCCATCGCTGGACAAGGCCAGCTTAGGGTCAAGGGAAGAGTAGGGGAAAATGTGTCGTCCGCCGCGGCAGAGCCCCGTACCGCGGTAAGGCCATGCTTACTCTCTGAGGCGACCCGGTATCAGAGAGGCTCCGTTCAAATACAGCTACGATTTTCCTCCCGGCTGCAAACGTCCAATGGGCACGGTTTCGCACAGACATGTTAATAATTGATTAGTAATCGGTAATGATTAGCATTTCATTGATTATTTTTTGCCACTTAATGATTGATTACCAATACCAATGATTTTTTTAATTTTTTTTAATTTTTTTTTTATTTTTTTGATTTTTTTTTTGGATTATTTTAAAGTTTTGTTGTTAAAAGTATAAACATCTGTGTATCTTTGTATGCAAATATATTTATTTATTTATTTATTTCAATTACACAGTCAATGGTAACAAAACCTTACAGACTAGAAATACAAATTTTCTTAAAGATAAACTTAACAAAACTTAAAAATAATGTAATAAAGAATACACATTCATCGTAGTATATTATTAAGTAGCGATTTAAAAATTGATTTGGGCAAAGAGAAATCAATGTCTAAAGAATTGGAAATAGTATTGAATTCAGTCATTGCCCTTAAGATGGGAGCGTTAGAGGCATAAAGGGTCCGAACACAGTCCGTGTAAAATATATTGCTGTTACGAAGAACTCTTTGTGGGATGTGGAACCGGATAATTTCCAGGAGACACGGTGCGTCAATTGTACCGCTAATAATGTCAAAGACAAACGACAACGAAAGAATGGTTCTCCTGCATTGAAGCGATTGAAGGTTTATGAGTGCACATCTGGCAGTATAGGTAGGGATCGGTTCAGTAAACCTAAGAGACCGTAATGCGAAACGAACAAAAATTTTTTGTACTCGTTCAAGCCTCTTAATATGGCATTCATGATACGGCCTCCATATAAAGCAAGCATATTCAAGCTTAGAACGAACGAGCGAAGTGAACAATACTTTAGGAGTGTATGGATCAGTAAAATCGGAGCTAAAACGTCTGATAAAAGCTAATACTGAATATGACTTAACAATGACAGAGTTTAGATGGGTAGTGAATAAGAATTTTGAATCAAAGACTACACCTAAGTCTTTTATCTCGTTAAGAGTAGAAAGGCGGGAACCGTCAATGGTATAAAAAGTGGGAGTGGAACCCCGCAACTTTGAAAAGGTAACTTGGAAGCACTTTCCAATATTCAGCGGAAGGCTGTTCGCATTACACCAGGCAGCAACATTGTTTAGATCAGACTGAATCTTAACTGAGTCGGAAGACTTTGAAATTGTAGAGAAAACCTTTAAGTCATCAGCGTACAACAGAAAGTTAGCATGTTGAAAACAAGTTGAGATGTCGTTAATGAAAATTACAAACAACAAAGGCCCAAGAATGCTCCCTTGTGGCACCCCGGAAGTGGCAACAAAGGAGTTGGATTGCGCGTTATCAATGACAACTACACAGTTCCGTTGATCGAGATATGAACTAATCCAAGATAAAAATATCGAGTGAAAGCCAGTGCTGGCTAGTTTAGAAAGCAAGATCGAATGGCTGACTTTGTCGAATGCCTTTGAGAAGTCTGTGTAAACCGTATCGACTTGAAGGCGGTTATTGAATGCTGACTGGCAAAATTCAGAAAAAACCAGTAAGTTTGTTACAGTGGATCTACCAGACATGAAGCCATGCTGATTGTCACTAATAATGCGCCTAACGGCAAAATACATTTTCTGTTTAACAATGTATTCGAATAGCTTCGAGATTGTTGAAAGCTTGGCAATGGGCCTATAGTTGGCCACATTGTTTTTACTACCACTCTTAAAAACTGGGCTTATGAAAGTAACCTTCCAGGCATCGATAAACTCACCCTGCTCGAGTGATTTGTTGAAAATTAAGAGGAGTGGAGTTGCCAATGCCAAACAATTTTTGAGTAGATAAGACGATAAGCCGTCAATATCTGTTTGAGTAGATGTTTTTATACTCCGTATTCCATCGATAACGTCATCCAGACAAAGAGTCAGCGATCCAAAATTGATAGCCGAGCCATCTTTCAAATGGAAGCCTGTAGGGATATCCGACTGCTTAACGAAATTGGAGCGGAAGAAGTCCGCAAAAAGATTAGCCACCTCAGAAGGTGAAGATGCATGTTCTCCGTTATAAAATACCGAAGTAGGAATACTCGAACAAGTTTTTTTAGACTTTACATAGGTCCAAAAAGTCTTCGGGTTTTCTTTAATATTAGATTCAAAAGTGCGAACATACCTTGAGTGAAGTCTCTTGCTTAACGCTTTGAATTGAGAGGAATATCGAAGGTACTTGACCTTATGTGTCATGAACATCGTGGCCTTATACCTTTTAAAAAACCGATTTTTCAGATTCTTTAGCCGTTTTAGCTTTAGATTATACCATGGAACTTTATAGCAGTGCTTTTTCCTTAGAGGTATATTATTTATACAGATTTGTTTCATAAGATTTCTAAACATATTGAAACCCTCAGTGAGATCGCATCCCAGAAAAAGGGCTTCCCAATCAATAGAAGAGACCTCTTGAGCGATAATATCAAAATTACCACGTTTGAACGAAAAACTAGAAGCTTCATTATCAGACCCGATACTATGAAAAGTGTAAAACTCAATACCAATAGTAAGCGGAATATGGTGTAATCCAACGCAAGACAGAGGATCAACACATTCTTGCAAAGTATGATTAAAATTATCACTAACAAAAACGAGGTCGAGGGTTCTACCTAATTGATTGGTAAATCCATTTACCTGGGATAGATTAAGACTTAACAGATTGTCAATAAGACACAGATTGTCAATAAGACACACCTTACACTTTGGGGCTCATGGATTTCTAGAATGAACCTTGATCGCTAAGTATATGTACATATGAGAAAAAATGCCAGGTTTGATGGTTATATGCGTTGTAGTGGTGAAAATTTGTCCCTTTTATATCTAAACGGGTAGTGTCGTGCATTTCTCGTTTAAAACCCTATGGGTACGGTCGGATGGTTCTATTCGAACACTTATAAGTATGCTACACAAATTAAAACGTGGGCATACCAACTACATATGTATGCCCAAAAGAGACTAGTAATGATCAATTGATCAAAAATTAAGTGGTTATTATCCATAGAGAGAGGTCCGGGATTAATAACTTTCGGCCAAAATGGACGACGTAGTCATTTTGTTGGAGTAGAGAATAGTAGAAGTAGAATCGTTTTATTTTTATTCATTTTTGTTTAAGTAATGCTATTTAGTAATATTTGTGAATAATATGTAAGTAATAATGTAATGACAATTAAAGAACAATAACACAAATAGTCAACAATAACGGTATTCAGTTTAAAAATAATTCATGTAGGTGGACATGAGTGCGTATCGACACGCAAATTTTCGCCGTTCACTCATATAAAGTATTTGTGTTGAGCGTACAGCAGATACAGCACGCCAATACTTAGGAGTTAAAATTTGATTTTAACAATGTAAGTGCTTCAAAAGAAATGTCAGATAATGACCCACGCTTTGGAGCATTAATAATTTCAGCAAAAGAAAACAGCCTTTCAACCGGACCGGACGATATTAATGGTGTGTTGAAAAATAGTGCAGCCTCTTTTAGAACACCTCTTGTTTGCCATATGTCACCTCCAGTTGCTGAATCACCCATATAACTATATAATTGCGTTTGCACAACATATTTCAACGCCTCCGTCGTTGTTGTTGGGATTGCACCGTTACTTCTTGCTTCACCTATACATTTATATGTTTGTGCAAGTGAATATTTATGTATGAACATATTTTTCTACAACAGTACTGGAAAAAAATCAAAAAATCAAAAGTAATCAAAAGTAATGATTTTTGATTACTTTTGAATTTTTGATTTTTTTGGAATTTTTTTAATTTTTTTGATTTTTTTTTATTTTTTTTTTTTAATCAATTGAAAAAATAATCATTAAAAAGTTATAGTACATTGATTTTTTCTTGATTTTTTAATTTTATTTTTATTTTTTATATTTTTTTTTTATTTTTTCTAATCGTAATCAATTAGTAATTGCTTTTTCTTGAAAGCAATTAAAATAATCATTAGTAATTAAAAAAATTTTCTAATCAATTAATTACTAATTACTAATCAAAATTAACAGTTCTGGTTTCGCATAACACCCTGGATTGGGAGGGGCAAGATCTTTGTCGTCGCGCCAGAGAGGCTAGGCTGCTCTCGTGATGAAGTGCCGTACGGAGCTATGATCACAAGGGCAGCTTAGCCCTGTGGCTATCGACTTAAGACCTCGTACCGCGGCAAGGTATCCACTAGAGCGTATCACGGTGTATGGAGGAAAAAAAAGTTGAAAATGTTCCCCCCCAGTTTGAACACTTACGTTATGAGGTTTTCAAAAAAAAAATTTTTAATTTTTTTGTCACCCTGTAAAAACAGCGAAATTTGTTTTTTTCTATAATTTCTATATTTCTCGTTCGATTTCCAAAAGTGATACATTTTTAGAAAGGTTTTCATCAAGGCAAGATTTCATCCATAGAAACTTTTAGCCCTTCATGCCAAGTTCAGTTTTTATTCTATTTTTACTAAAACCAACACACTGTATTTGAAAAAAAAAAAAAAATTTTCCCCGGAAAACTAAGAAAAAAAGGGCTAAAAGTTTCTATTGATGAAATATTGCCTTGGTGAATACCTTTCTAAAAATGTATCACTTTTGAAAATCGAACTAGAAATATAGAAGTTATAGAAAAAAAAACAAATTTCGCTGTTTTTACAGGGTGACAAAAAAATTAAAAAAAAATTTTTTTAAAACCTCATAAGGTAAGTGTTCAAACTGGGGGGGAACATTTTCAACTTTTTTTGGTGATACGCTCTAGTATCCACCCTTCACGAGGGATAGATAGCCACATCATCTAATCCATCCACTTGCTTTAACAATTGTCGGCAAGCATTCTCCTCGAAGGTATCTCCTTGATCATTTTTTGCCACCAGTTTAAATTTTTTGGGCCAAATAAGAGCTTGTTCTCCAACTAATGGAACCAGTCCTTGCCAAAATAAATAATTCACATACCCCTGCAGCATAATTGGGATTTTCAGTTTTAATTACACCGATTTCAGCTCCACCTATCGGAATTTTTCAAGAAAATATTTATTTACATAGTGGTAATACATTTACCGAATTTCAGCCAAATCGGACCATAAATGCGATTTTGGAAAATATATCGACCTACGCGCCACCCAACGGATTTTTTTTTTTTTTTCATAATACATATTGCATTGTCATCACGACCTGAACTGAAAATTTTAAAACCCTAGCTCAACAGGAAGTTGGTTAAAATCGAAAGCAAAAATCCGCGCAACCATCTGCATATCAATAGATATGTAATAATTATGACCTTCAGCTTTAACTTTACTTACCACGCGGCGAATTCCGTTCTTCTTTCTAGGCAATAAGGCCAATCGACTAAACTTAATATACAACGGTATATGGGAATTTTGCAAATAAAGCAATATTTTTGATTTTTTTTTTTCGTATAATGCATTGTTAGAAAAACCTGAACGATGGTGAAAATTTCAAAATACGAGCTCAACGGGAAGTTAGTTAAAAAAAAAACAAAGACAAATCTGTGGAAATGAAATTTTTCAAATATTTCTACCCATGCGCCACCTATCAAAATTATTTTTTTTTGTTATAGTGCGTTGGGGTACCAAAATAAACGATGATGTAAAATTCAAGATCCTCAAAGGGAAGTTCGTTGAAAACCGAATTAATCCACACCGAAAACAGACCTTCGTATTTCTTATATTGAGCGACTCACGTGCCACCTTTCGGGTCCAATTTTTTTGAACCGTTTGGAAATTGATTGAGTAATACACACGCTAAATAATTAGGACGTTCAGTTTTTATTACGCCGATCTCAGCTCCACCTAGCGGATTTTTTAGGAAAATATTTGTTTTCATGGTAGTAATGCATCTTCTGAATTTCAGCCAAATCGGACCGTAGATGCGATTTTTGAAAATACAGCGAAAATTTGAAATGGTGAAAATTTCAAGACCCTAACACAACAGGAAAAATCCTAATAAAAATATTTTAAAAAGATATGTACTGCTTTTTCAATTTTTCAGAAATTTGACATTAGTTTTCCTGAAGGAATTCAAAGGTTTCCAACTGTTTGTTTTTTGCTTGCGCAAGGCGCACACCTAGTATATGTATATTTGTATATCCGGACTATTTCGGGAACCGCTTGACCGATTTGCATGAAATTGTGTATATAGATGGTATGATTGATTCTAGGACTATCCACTTTAATTGGCGCTCGGGAGGTATAATCTCGCAATGAAATGATAAATAAACACAGGCAGATTGATTAGAATTAATAATCACAATAATTAACGTTTTATTGTTTGTTATTATTTATGTACAATAATTTAACTTATGCTATGGATACACACACGGAGATTACCTCCAATAAATCTTCTTTAATCAGATTCAAATTTTACCCTGATATACACAAAATTGAAGATAACCAATCGCGCCACCTAGTGCTTTGTGTTGTATTACTTGCTATTTAAAACTAGATGTCACTGGGAATTGCTTATTTTATAGTTTGTATATTTTTGGTAGTTGCCCTTACTATTTCTAGCGGTAAACTGCAAGAAATATGTCTTTTCTTGCAGTTTTTGTTTATTTATGTGAAGAGTGTTGCCAGCGAACATTTCGTTGTGGCCGCTCAAATCTTCTTCATTTTTTATAATGAAGATTATGCTCAAGTTAACTCCCAAAAGCGGAGATAATTCGGAATTTGCGCTAATGTATCACCCGTATTGGAAAGTAGTTGGTGAGTGTGACAGAGGCAGAAGGTAGGTCCTTTCTCTTCGATAGTGAAAATCGAATGTTATTGGAAAATTGATCTCGGCTCTGCCGGACCGGAGATCGCACGGAGGTTTTCCACTGGATATTGGATATCCAAAGGAAAACTCTGTTACCCGTGTTTTCTTTTGTGTATGTGTGCATATACATGATAGCGTTTGCATGTATATGCAACATTATAAATATTAGCATTAGGCTGTACCTTTTGTTCATAATAAATATTTTAGGCTCCGACCTGAACATGCCGGCCCCCTTGCGATAAGCAATATCTAGAAGAAAAGGAAAACACCATGCCGGAGTTGTCACGCTCACTTAAAGCTAATATTAAAATTTCACTTAATTTCAATTGATGTGAATTTGTTGTCTGAATCTTCATCGGACTTGTCTCAGGTGATCCGTTGCTGTAGAAATTCATAAAACAACATTAAGGCTGAAAACAAGAACGGGTTATATTTCAACGCACTTTTTTTTTTTTTAATTATAATTATTTGTGAGTGGAAGCTGGCTCGGTCGTGTGGCCAGTCTTCCCTAGTATTGTTACGAGCGGCAGTATGGTCGGAGAGGCCGTGTGTCCGATCCATGCTCGTTTTTATTGTTTATTCTGTTATCATCTGGACGAAGAGGCCGAGTGTTCGTTCCAGATTATGCTATGCTTTATAATTAAATTTTTGATTAATGACAATTTTGTTGCCAGATCTTTATAATTATAGGCCGATAAAGACTAGACTTTTTTTAATTTGTTAATTTTTCACCTTTTATCTTCATATTTGTGGCTGATTTGTCACAAACATGCCTGCCACCCACGAAACATTTCGCAATTTGATAATTTTCATGTTTTGAAAATTTTGCGATTTTTACTAATAATTTTTTGGGATATGAAAAAAAATTATTTCCGCTCTCTGATTCATTACCCTGACACTAAGCCGTGTTTTTTGACACCCCATTCGACCATATTGGTGAATTTTTTGCAAACGAGTAACCGGTGAACCGGGTTTTCACTCGTAACTTTTGAACGGGTACCCGGATTTCGATTCGGGTTTCGGATTTGTGATCGCGGCACGAATACGCGTCGTTTGATACCACACTTTCCCATATCGGCAGAAATTTTTTGACAACTTGCTTGCTCAAACACTTACAAACGAAATTGTAGTGTGTACGGCCCTTAAGGTTAAAAGTGAGTGGTGTATAGTAACACTGTGTGGGCGAATGAATGACAGTGGATGGCAAGTAAGACGAAAATGACAATTGAATGAAAATTTGTCATTACATAATAAACATGAGGTAAGTAAAGTGTAAAAAATTTGTAAAATTGTAAATTATGTAATTTTCATGTATTTTACTAATATTTGCTTCTCTTTTCAGATATGATAAAATGATGGGAAGTGCTAAGGGCACCAATAAATGCCGTGGAGGCTAAAAACCTGGAGATTGTTGGCGGGGTACTGCAGATGCGCTGCAGCCCCAAAGCCGTACTTTTCTGCATGGCATGCCGGTGGTGCTGAGGAGCCGGACCCACCTTCTGAGGTTTTCCCGGGGATATACGTGAGTATGTGAAATACAAAGCGTAGGTAGAATTAAAAAATTGCAATCAAGTTGCATTTTTTCATGTGGTTGTTTTAATCACATTAGGCCGTCCCCAAAATTGTGAAAAAAAATTTTCTTTTTACTGGGGATGGCTAAAAAAATTATAAATGGATATTGCACGATTGGGTGCTTCCCTGGTAAA
The DNA here is from genome assembly GCA_964058755.1 of Campiglossa producta. Classification (NCBI taxonomy): domain Eukaryota; kingdom Metazoa; phylum Arthropoda; class Insecta; order Diptera; family Tephritidae; genus Campiglossa; species Campiglossa producta. The sequence goes on along the minus strand of CAXKVI010000006.1, from coordinate 30,235,397 downwards.
CCACTCTGTAAAAAATATTTTTAAATTACAGCTTACGGTTTTTTGGCCATAACTTTTCACTAAAACAAAAATCTAAAAAAGCGCTTCCGGATTCGTGATCCTGAGGCCAAAACCCGTCTCCCATAAGCTCAATATGTCTTCACTATTTTCCTTTTAATTTTCAGTGAAGACATTTTAGAAAAAATATTTGGAAAAATTTTTATTTTACCCACTAGGGTGTGCCAAAAAAATAAATTTCACTGTGATAAGAAAATGCACAATAGGGTGTGCTGATATGTTTATATGTGAAATATTTGTCTAATTAAAACAACTTGACGTATTTTTCATTTCGAGTAAACTTTACAAAATTTACAAGAGTGCGATTATGTTGGACATTGCAAAGTTTTGTCAAGTTGGTAGAGTTAGTGAATAAATTCGAGTTCGCTTCTTGGCAAGCAGCGGTGGTTCAGACACCGCGGTCGAAGTTATGATATGTGGTGCAAGAAATAAAACATGAAACGAGAATTCCTCGATTAATACACTGCCCGTTTATTGTACAGAAAATGGTGTCAACAAAGTGATTTAGGTTACCTTAATTATGGCGTGGGGAAATTCCTGGGGCTGCGCTGATCTCTGAATCCGTACTCTGTTGGTGAACCAACACATGCACACCCACCTGCATGTATATGTGTGCTGACAAAACATGAATAATCATGCATACGTACAGGTGGGTGTGCTTGGAAAGTGACATTAGGGTGTCACTATTTTTAATATTTTAGGCATCGGGGCTAAACATGCCGGCCCCTTGCGATACGCAACATTCTGACCAGCCCCGGGATTTCCATCACGCCCTCTCTTATTCTAGGCTCTTAAACCTATCGTGGGGTGCTGAAGAAACTTGAAAATACAAAAGTTGTATATTTCTTGCCATAATTGAGAAAAAGAGAAAAAATAAAATTGGTTTTTTTTTTTTTTTTAATTAAAAGTTATACTTAGAACTAGATTTACACCTAAACATACATGCTAGTAGCACCCGAGAGCACCCACCCAAAAATGGTGCTCTGGGCCACAAACGTGCCGAACGACGGTGGCAGTGTGCTCGGTAGGACGACGTCGGCGTAGACATCGCCGCCGGGTACGAGCTGGATTGGCGCAGATATGTAAAAGTGCGGATCAGCCAGCCGGATATGCTCGTAGGGAGCCGCCACTCTTGCGTCGATGGTCAGGGCTGGGCTGATCCGCTGCAGGCTGTCGACACATACGGCATGCGTAGTCATAGTCGTGTGGTTTCCGTGTTTCCCTCGGACTCTGAGAAAGTAACCGTGCTCGCCGCCAGAGTGGGTGGTGGGCAGCCCTAACGCTTCCGCCAGGCCCCGGTCGATAACTGTGCGGGGGGAACATGCATCGATTAGCGCACGCATGTAAGTAAACCCGCCCCCGACCTCCAGTTTCACGAGCGCGGGCGGCAAAAGCGTAGTCAGGGGCGCAACGACGGGGCCACCCCGGCGAGAGCCCGATTCAGTCCGTCTCGAACCCCGCGGCTGAGGGGCCAGTCTACGGGCTTCGGCTTCGTTTGTATGGGGATTGCGAAGCTGGCGCGGCTGAGGGGCCAGTCTTCGCTTGCGACTGTTTCGATGCGCGCGGCAAGGAGGGCTGTTGTCGCGTTGATGATGTTGTCGGCGCTCGTGTACTAGGAAGGGGCGGAACCGCTGCAAGTCCGACACCCCTTGGACCGGTAGGAACGGCCGTGGTTCCGCTGCCGGTTCCGAAATTTCGTCATCTTCTGGTATTAGCCCCGTCTCAGATGCTTGGATCGACAGCACCTCGTCACGGCTCTCTTCCTCTCTTTTGGACTGCTCTTCTAGCCACGCTGTTTCTACCATCTCCACCTCGGTGAATTGCTGATACCAGCTTTTATATTCCCTCGGCTGGGGCGGCTGGTCGTCCGTTGGGAGGTGGATTGTAATGTGGTGGTTGCCACCACATCGTCGGCACCTGGCGTCGCTGGTGCATTCCCTTGTCTGATGCACCATTGACAGGCATTTGCCACAGTATCCCGCCCGGATAACATCCTGTAGCCGTTCTAAGGGTGCCATCCCGTGATAACGGTCACATGCCCGCAGGGGGTGGCTTTCACCACAAAGGGGGCATGGTTTTGGGTACCGGGCGGCCATACGTGCGGCGCGTTGACGAAGGGAAGTATGGCGAGTCATGCTGCCGAGGACCGAAAAGGGTAGAAAAAAAAATAGGTTTGAATTATGCATACGGTTGCTTTTTTGCTAGAGCTGCGCACAAGCACGCGTTTTCGGTACTCGATTGTGTTACCGATGCTGGTAGAGAGTGGTTGAGTGGCGGTTTTATTTTTGTTGTTTTGTGGGCAAAACAGTCCTGCTCCCCGAAAAAAAAGAATATTAAATAATTTAAATAAAGAAAACGCAAAAGTGTTTTTTTTTCTAAAATATTATTTATTTTTTTTCTCGAAAGCGATTTCAAACAACTTTATTTTTTACTCCATATTGTTTATTCCTCTGTGATTTTGGCCGACCGAGTGAGAAAAGTGATTTTCTACCTTGTATCTAATGATTCGGTATGTGGTACCAACTTTTGGTACAACGGGTTTTCGGTACCCGTTTCTAACGCAACTGCCACCACTGACTTAGTGCGCATCACTAATTTGTAGATGTACATATTTTTTGCAAGTGAATGAATGCAAACGGGAATGTGGGACCGAACCACACATCCATTGTGTTTTTTTTTCATGCATTTATTTCCGGTTGGCACGCGTGGATTATCAGCAATCAATTCCTAGAAGGTGAGTAAAATTTTGTTTTAATTGTACAAATTTATCCCTAACCTATCTCAACCTTTTCAGGTGGTGCTGCAGGTATGAATTCATAAAATCAGGTGGCTCATGGAGTGGACCTGGACATGGTGAGTATGTCTTTTTGCGCTGGTGGCCATACCATACTTGTTTAACGAAATCGAGCGTATTTTCCAAAATACTCCACTCTATGTAATTATTTTGGAAGCCTTTCTACTGCTCTCCGTTATATTTCTATTACTAGTCAAACGTAATGGTCGTGGCAAACGATATACCAAAGAAGAAGAAGATGAAATTATTGCAAAATATCAACCAGAGCCTCTTACAGCTGAAACCGATCCAAATCATCCATTGCTACAAACACATTTAGTACAATCAAAAGTGGGTAAACGTGTTGTAGTTGATGGACATGATTGCTTGAATTTGGCTATACATAATTATTTGGATCTACTAGAGGATGACAAAATATTAGAGAATTCTTGTACAACTTTAAAGAAATATGGTGTAGGCGCATGCGGCCCACGCGGGTTCTATGGCACCATGGATGTACATTTAGATTTGGAAGATCGTTTGGCCAAGTTTATGGGCATGGAAGAGGCAGCCGTTTATTCTTATGGATTTTCAACAATAGCAAGTGCTATACCGGCATATGCCAAGCGCGGTGATGTTATATTTGTCGACGAGAGAGTAAACTTCTCAATACAAAAAGGGTTGGATGCTTCGCGTAGTACAATATATTACTATACACATAATGATATGAACGATTTGGAACGTTTGTTGTTGGAACAGCAGCGACGTCATCTAAAGAATCCCAATAAGGCGGCTAAAACACGACGATTCCTAGTGGCGGAAGGTATCTAAGTTTTGAAAATTTTTTTCATAAGAAGCGGATATACTCAAAGTCCTGTATTCAATCCATACAATCTGAGAAGTAGATCGTTATTTCACATAGCTATTCCGAGCTTTCGCACCACACTCTTTCGTAACTTCTACGCCACAGTATCTTGCAAATTATTTCTCAAATTACCCGACGATATACAGCTAATTAGATCTGCCTAAATTATTATTTATTCATCAACTTTTTATAAATATACATATTTAGTTTTATTTAATTTAATATTTTTAACATTAACTTTTACTCATTTTATTTGCAATCACATTTTGTATTGTACTTATGCCCCCACCTTCATGTAACATTTATAACATGACATTTCCATTGCTCTTTATTGTAGCATACTATGTCATTAACTATTTTCTTAATAAATTTTTTATTTTAAGATTATGTATTTGTTTTATTGTACATTTTTATGAATTAAGAAAATAATGAATAAACATACATACATACATACTGGCCAACTATGCCCACTACCAGCTTTGATAGCGTTGCGTGCTAAATATAAATTACGTTTGTTTTTGGATGAAAGCATATCTTTTGGCACACTCGGCAAAACGGGACACGGGCTTACCGAACACTTTAATGTCGATCTCATTATGGTTGGCATGGAAAATTCTTTAGCTACGATTGGCGGTTTTTGTGTTGGCTCACATTTCATTGTTGAACATCAACGTCTCTCTGGTTTGGGTTATTGTTTCTCTGCTTCATTGCCACCACTATTGACACAAGCTGCAATCTCAGCATTGGAGCGTTTTGAAAATGAACCAAAAATGTTTATAGAAGTGCAACAAATAGCACGCCAAGTACAAGAAGAATTTGCAAAATTTACAAAATTCCAACTGCATGCGAACGAACTCTCACCCATTAAGCATTTATATATTGCTGATGATGCGGCTGTGGAATGTGAATTGCTTAACAAAATTGCCAATAAGTGTGTTGCCCGCGGTGTTGCTGTCATTGAGACACGCTACCTAGAGCATTTGGAGAAGCATCCTGTGCGTTATAGCTTGCGCATTACTGTGAATCGCTTGCTCACCGCCACTGAGGTCAAACATGCTTTTGATGTTATTGAAAGTGTAGCGACTGAAGTATTGTCATGAAAGTTATGAAGGTTGGTTGGAGTGAATATCTTTGACATTTTTATGACCGAAAAGTTTCTAAAAATTTATTTATTTTCATGACTGAAATAGGAATGCAAGCGATTCATCGATGTTAAAACGTGTTTGATGCTAATTGCACAATGGCAACAGCTACGTGATCTTTTGTATGCATGATGATGGAGACTTGGTAAGTTGAACGATTTTTTACCGAGCCCCTGTATGTTCCCCCACCTTAGGTCTTCCCCCTCTCTCTATCTGGGCCACAACGAGCTCGATTTTTCGTTCAATTTCACGTTGATTTTGAAAGTTGCTTGCAAAATTGCATGCAACAAAGTTGGTAGTACGGGCAGTGTTGCCATTGGGGACCCTAAAAGGTCAATTTGACCCCTTTTTTTAGACATGTGACAAATCCGTCATATGTATGTATGTATAGGTACATTAAAATAGCCGTTGAACTTTTTCAAACATCTGATCAACTACTTTAAATTGGTCGAATTTCGACCACGGGATATACTAGTTATTATTATTATTTATTCATATACTAACTAATGTTAGTGCAATTGGGGGTGATATCTGCGTCGACGCAGATCTACTTTAATATTCGATGGCAGATTGGTTCGTCCGCACAGGTTCGTGTCCTGTCCGCGTTAGGATTTCTTTGGCCTCTTTGTGGAGTGCAGCTTATTGTCTGTTGCAGGTCGGGCTCGCCCATCTGCGTTAGGTTTTCTGGTGTCCTCGTTATGGTTGACGAGTGAATGGGGAAATTTTGGGTGAGGGATTTGGCAAGGTAGGGATACCCGGAGTGGAGGGGATTGGATGGTTAAGAGGAGGCGTCGGGACTCGCACCGTCCATCCCATCTGTCGGAAGCAGGATCAGTTTGACCAACGGTCTTCTGACCTGACCCTTCTCGCTCATGAGGTCGACGACACGTACTCGGTTATCTTCGCCGGGGTGTACGTTGGTGACTCGACCGAGCCTCCATTCGTTTGGAGATAAGTTGTCTTCTTTGATGACAACGAGATCCCCTACCTTAATGTTCAGTTTTGACTGCTTCCATTTCACTCGTTTTTGAAGTTCGGTCAAGTATTAAATTTTCCATCGTTTACAGAAGGTATGATGAAGGGCCTTGAGCTTTTGCCATCTGTTGATCATGGAAGCAGAGCTTTCATGTACATTTGGTTCTGGTGGAGCCATAAGATGACTTCCAGTGAGGAAGTGCCCAGGGGTAAGTGGCTCTAGGTCTGACGGGTCATTGGACGCGGGACTTAAAGGTCGAGAGTTGAGGCAGGCTTCAATCCTACATAGTAACGTATGGAACTCTTCATGCGTGAACTTGTGGGCTGAGGCTACATTCTTGAAATGGCCTTTGAAGCTTTTAACTCCTGCCTCCCAGAGTCCCCCCATGTGTGGAGCCCCTGCTGGAATGAAATGCCAAGTCATTAATTGATGACTGTATTTTGAAATGGTTTGATCTCGAGCTTCCGAGATAAAGGCCTTAAATTCGGATCGTAAAGATCTTGACGCTCCGACAAAGTTAGTCCCATTGTCGGAGTAAATGTTTTTCGGACATACTCGTCTAGCGATAAAACGCGAAAGGGCTGCTAGAAAGGATGGGGTACTAAGATCACTGGTCGCTTCCAGATGGATCGCTTTGGTGGTAAAACAGACGAAGAGGCAGACGTAGCCCTTTGAAAGTCGACACCCTCTCCCTCGGAAACTTTTGATATCGAATGGTCCTGCAAAGTCTACCCCGGTATTAGTAAATGCGCGGGTAAAGGTGGTCCGCTCACGGGGTAGGGTACCCATAAGTTGTGTTTGCACCCGTTTCTTGTAAATGGTGCAAATCTTACAGTTGTGGATGATGGCCCTAATCATGTTCTTGCCCTTCGGAGTCCAGTATTGGGTACGAATAAGACGGATCATTAGTTGGTTTTCTCCATGGACAGAGACTTTGTGTATCATTTGCACAATCAGACGCGTTAACCTACAATTACAGGGGAGTATGATTGGGTGACGCTCGTTGTAAGCGAGGTCTTCCGACGCCCCAAGACGACCCCCGGCCCTGATAATGTCGTCATTATCAACGAACGAGTGAGTGGCAATATCTCGCTTTTCCTGTCGATGACTGTTCCCTGTTTCAAATTCACATACTCCTCAAAATAATAATGCTTCTGATATAGTTTGATCAAAATTTGAGTCGTTGTCTTTATCTCATCGGATGAGATTAGGCACGACCTTTCCTGAAATGAAGCCTTTGGTGTGGGATGTGTTCTTCGAAGGAATCTCATAATATATGATAGTACCCTCAAAGCCCTCGGTAAATCTGAAAACCGATCTAGAATCTCGACTCCTTTTCGCTTTGATATTGCATAGGTTTGCGCTCTCTTTTCCTCCACGGAGGTATGAAACTCGGTTTCTTGTGCAGGCCACCCTGAATTGTCTTCTTGTAACCAAGAAGGTCCCTGCCACCACAAAGAATTGTTGACCAAATCCGTTGCCGGTATTCCTCTGCTTCCTAAATCTGCGGGATTCGATTCCGAATAGACATGATGCCAGTCCTTACTTCCGACCAAGTCGATGGTCTTGGTTATCCTGTGTGCGACGAATGTTCACCAGGAACATGGTGGTTTCCGTATCCATGCTAAAACGATGGTGGAATCCGTCCACAAATGTTGTTTTACTTGCCCTAATTTTATGTTTCGGAAAATCGATTACATTATCTCCGCCAAAAGTACAGCTCAGCAGAGTTCCAAGCGCGGCAGTGAAATTGTTTTTACCGACGCTACTCTAGTTTTGGCTAGAAGAAGATTGACGAAGATCTGGTCATCCTTTTTTACGCGCAGGTAGACGGCTGCAGCATATGCTTTTTCCGACGCGTCACAAAATCCATGGATTTCGATCATCTTCTGGTGAAAACTTTACCCATCGGGGTATCCTTATTTGGTCGATTTCGTGGTAGTCCATTTTAAATTTCCGCCATCGTTCCAATGTGCTGGACGAGACTGGCACGAGACTGGCTCATCCCAATCGGTTCCTTCTAACCAGATATTCTGCATCAGAATTTTGGCTACAATAACCTTTGGTGCAAGCTATCCTAAAGGATCGAAGAGCTTGGCGATGGCGGATAATATTTCTCGTTTCGTGAGCTTTTCGCCTTCTTCCAGTGACCCTGCTTTAAAGTAGAATAGGTCGGAGTGGGCATTCCATCTGATGCCCAAAGCCTTAACGGTGCTGGTGTCTTCGAACGCCAAGAAGTCCTCGGTCAGCCGATCCGATTTTGGGATGTCGTTGAGAATCTCCTCGGAATTCGATTTCCATTTCCGAAGTGGGAATCCAGCGGAGTGTAATACCTGCCGAATTTCGTCTCTCGCATGAATGGCCGATGCGAGTGTATGTCCCCCCGCTAATACATCATCCACGTACATGTTTTCCCTTAGTATATTCGATGCTATTGGGAATAATGTCTCGACGTCGTCCGCTAGTTGCATAAGGGTTCGTATTGCAAGATAAAGCGCGCAATTCACCCCAAACGTGACTGTATTTAACTCATAAAGACCTATGGGTTCTTGTGGAGATGTGCGGTAGACAATTCTTTGAAATTTGAAATGATTTTCGTTCATCCAAATTTGTCTATACATTTTCTCTATGTCACTATCAAAGACATACTGATATAATCTCCAACGCAATATAAGCACTGGGAGATCTGCTTGAAGCACTGGTCCTGGCAGGAGAATGTTGTTAAGACTTGTGCCGTTTGCCGTTGGGCTTGAGGCGTTAAAAACGACCCGCACCTTTGTGGTGGTAGACTCCGCCTTTACTACGGCGTGATGGGGCAAAAAATAGTTATCAGGTGAATCGGCTGGTATCCTGGTATTAATTTTCCCCATATGACCTAAAGTCTCATATTTAGACAGGACTCTTGTATACTCTTTCTCTAATTCCGGGTCCTTCGCTAACCGTGTCTCATTCCTAAAGAATTGCGAACACGCCCTTTTAAGAGACCCACCTATATTTAGTTTATCAGGGTACTCCTGTCTGAATGGTAGCGCAACTATATATCTCCCATCCTCGTTTCTATGCGTAGTTTCTTTGTATATTTTCTCGCAGTATTTGTCATCTGCGTTTGGGCCTTTATGTCTAGGCAGATTTTCCAACTCCCAGAACGCTGTGAGTTGTTTGTCCAAAGCGACTTCGCTGTAAAAGGACACTATGTTGGTTATTGGACTCGATGACTCTACGTGGCCGGTGAGTATCCAACCGAATACCGTTTCTTGGACCAATAGTCTATTGAAGACATTCTTTTTTAGCCCACTTAGTATTATTTGCGGCTATACATCTCCGCCGAGTATGATGTCAACTTCCTCGTTGACATAGAAACGTTTGTCTGCCAAAACTAAATCTGGAAAAGCCTGCATAGTCATAGCGTCGATATGGCAGGATGGCAGATTTCCAGTTAGTTTCGCAAGAATTAACACTGAAGTTGTCAAGCTGAAGTCCGGGTCCACTGTTGAACGCAGTTCAATGTTGGATGCCTCCTTGACTTGGGCCGACACGGCATTCGTTATACCCGATACACGGGCATTCATTTTCTTTGCCGGTAAATTTATTCTGCGTTTCAGTCGTTCTGTCATAAAGGAACACTCTGACCCAGAATCTATCAGTGCTCTTGCTGGGAAATCAGTACCATTATGACGAATGGTTACTCTAGCTGTTCCTAGCAGCACACCTGCGCATGAATGAACATGGCAGGAATTAACGTTTCTATCATTTGCCTCCCGTCTCCCTTGTGCTTGCGTAGAAGTGGAAGCATCATGATCCATATTGAACTGGGTGGCGTTTATTTCCTGATTCTGACGCAAATGTAGGAGTGTATTGTGACGAGAGTGGCACTTGCTGCAGTAGTATGAGCTTGGGCACTTCGTTACGGTATGTGCTGGGGATAGGCAGTTCAGACACCCCTATTTGGTTTTTATATAATTAACTCGCTCTTCCGGTGTTAATTTCAAAAAACTGGGGCATGGTCGTAATCTATGGCGATTAGATCTACATTTGGTACACAGCACTTTTGTGACCTTTGCTTGGTACGCCAAGCCTTTTTGTAGGGGTTTCGTTCGCCTTTTTCGCCGTTTGCGGTTTTTGGCCTTGTGAACTTGCACTCCCCACAAACCCAGACACTGTTTCGAGTGTCTGGAACCGATTCGACAAGAATTTGTCCATATCCTCCCATTTGGATATTTCTACTTTATGGTCTATGCTTTGTTCCCATAGACTCAGCGTACTTTGTGGCAACTTTGTCGAGCACAGATAAGTAATGATTGCGTCCCAATTCGACGTGTCAATTTTATGACTTCTTAAAGACGCAAGGCAATTATTTATCTGCCGTTGCAGGGTTTTAATCGCGCTACCACACTAACTCTCTAACTTCTCTAAATTGAACAATATTTGTAACTGCGAGTTCACTAGGATACGTTTAATTTCGTATCTATCGCATAAATTTTTCCAGGCTGTATCGAATCCCTCATTCGTGAGTGGACTTTTTTCTGCTATATCCCTCGCTTCCCCTTTGGTCTTATTGACGAGATGAAATAATTTCTCAACGGGCGTTAGGCGTTTGTTGAGAATATATATAGCCGTGAACATATCCCTAAATGTTGGCCATGACAGATAATCGCCCTTGAACACCTCAGTATCGCATGGAGGCAGGCGGATACTATGTTCACGTTCAGATGGTTCTACGGGGGATTTTTCGGGTTTGGTAAATGTCTCTTGGCGTGTAGCCATGTTTGACATGCAGCGTAAGTAAGTTGCGTATCTGTTTTTGTACTTCTTTTACAGAAGCTATATCGTCGGAGTCTAACTTTTTTGAGCCCATTAGCTCATCATACGCCGCTTTGGCTTTCTTCCACATAGCTTTTAAGTCGTCTTGTTGCAGACTTAGTGTGTGTTTGGAGTGAGTGGCCACATCTGCTCCATTGTAGTCAGACTCGAACTCAGTGATGTTATCAGCTAATCTGATGAAGTTATCCATTTTTATCTCAACTGAGTGTGGGTTTTAGTTAGACAGAGAAAAGAGGGAGATAAATGAAGGCTGAATGGGTGAGACTTCAGAGATTGCCCCAGGGAAACTAAAAATCCAAATAACTTTTCAAACACAACTTCAATAAAAACGGTTGTTAGAACAATATTCGTTGTTTACAATGTTTTATTTATTAAAATATCGATTTATTTTATTAAAATATCTAACGTTCTTATTATTGCACACTTGGTCGTATTGTCTGTGCAAGAAAATAGTAACAAAAACAATGTGAATTACTCGCCACCCACACACGTATATATATATAGGGTTATGTTGAAAATAATTTGGTGATATTTCGCAAACAAATTTAAATTAAAAGTGCGCGGTGTATCAAAACGGGCGACCAAGTGAATTAAAAGTGATTGGCGATGAATGCCGTGAAGGCTACGAATAATTGAAAACACAGGTTGAGTTTTAAGACGATTTATTCACGTACAGCTTCATCGCTAGACTAAAATTAACAACGCTTTTAATATGAATTGATAGCAATTTAGGGTACCGAAGTACTTACATACATATGTACGCACATACAATATGCCTACCTATTTTATTATGTATCCAATAACTAGTTATAGGTAACAGAACATTGAGTACTATTGTTTACATAATCTCTATGTATCAATGAATGCCGTGCGAAAACTGTTACACGTATAAAAAATAACTTGTCAAATACAGTGACTATTAAATGTATTCGTACAAGTAAATATAATATGAATAAATGCAAAGTATTCAGAAACATCCCGGGCCGCCCTGAAATAGCGTTTCAGAATGTAGGAAGAACAACAATCTTCGTGATAGGGCGAGTTAGTTCGCCGGATGCTGTTTTTAATTTTGCTGCCCGTACCAGGCCATCCTTTCCTGGGTATGTCTCAATCACCTTAGCGAGCAACCAACGAGCAGGAGGGACATTATTCTCCTTTACGACCACTACGCTCCCTATAGAAATATTTGGAGCGGCCCTCGTCCATTTTGGCCTCTGCTGTAATGAAGTTAAATACTCCATGTGCCATCGTTGCCAAAAGCCCTGCATCATGTTTTGAACGTGCTGCCAGTAGTCAAGTTTGTTCGGTGCAACTTCAGATAACCTCCCTTCTGGTACCATATTGTATGGACGACCTATTAAAAAATGAGAAGGAGATAAATAATTAGTATCGGTGTCCGGCGTTGCTCCAAGTGGCCGTGAGTTAACCACTGCTTCTATCTGCGCCAACAGAGTATGCATTTGCTCGAAGGTTAAAACATGGTTGCCAATGACTCGTCGTAAATGAAGTTTAACCGAACGGATTGCTGACTCCCAGATTCCACCCCAATGCGGTGCGTGTGGCGGTATGTAATTCCATCGGATTCCGTCCTCTGCCAAGGATGCGGAAATGATTTCATTACGTTGCTGAGACATTAGTGCTTTGTGCATTTCATCCAACTGACGAGATGCACCAAGAAAATTTCTGCCGTTGTCACTAAACATTTGGGAACACTTTCCACGACGAGACATAAATCGGCGTAATGCGGCTAAGAAGCAATCGGTGCTTAAATCTGTCGCCAACTCCAGGTGAATGGCGGATGTGGTTAAGCACACAAATAAACAAATATAACCTTTTGATAACTTAGGCTTTCTGCCCGGAGCCACTTTCAGTGTGAGTGGCCCCGCGTAATCACAACCACTGTTTTCGAACGGATAGGCCTGTCGCACTCGAATTGCAGGAAGATCTGCCATGATTTGTTGTGTAGATATTTGTCTTTGGCGAAAGCATTTAATGCACTTAAAGGTGAGGCTGCGAATTATGTTTCTAGCGCCCAAGACCCAATACTTTTGCCGTATGATTACAAAAAGTGCTGACACGCCAGCATGTAAATTTTTGACGTGCTCCTCCTGTACAATGAGATGGGTAATTCGGTGTAACTTCGGTAGAATGATCGGATGGACAGCATTTATATCTATCTCGGCATAACGGATTCGACCTCCAACCCGCATCAGACCGTGATCGTCAATAAATGGATTTAGTTTTAGGAGCTTCGATCTTGAATGAATTTCCTTTTGTTGCACTAAGCTCTCACGTTCTTCTTTAAAGCAGTTCTGTGCATATCTCAAAAGAACTCGCCTTGCGTCTTCAAATTCTTGGAATTTCAAATGTCCTACCGTGATTTCCCTGTTATGTGAACGTATGCGCTTAATGAACCGCAGAACATAAGCAACGGTTTTCACGAGTTTGCTCCAAGAAGATGAGTTTTCGACTAGTTTATCAAGTGGGTGATGACATTCCGTTAAAACCAAGCTCACTGTGTTAACCTTAAGTTCCATATTTACATCCGAATCTGTAATTGATTTAGTGGGGATCTTCTTCATTACATCCCTTTGAAAGCGATTTTCGTCGCGTAACCATGGTGGGCCGTTCCACCAAAGGCTGAAATTGAGCAGATCTGCAGCAAGCATTCCTCGACTAGCGCAATCAGCAGGATTTTCCTTAGATGCAACGTGATTCCAAACACGACGAGGCAAAATATCAATGATTTCCGAAGTTCGATTTGCAACAAAGGTTTTGAGCCTTGCTGGTGACTGGGAGAGCCATGCAAGAACGATCGTCGAATCACACCAAGCATTAACTGAAATAGCTTTTTGTGGCAACATTTCCTTTATAACGCTAATGAGGCGTGATAATAGCAATGCTCCACATAGCTCAAGGCGCGGCAGCGATATTCGCTTTAACGGAGCTACCCGCGTCTTAGCCGCAACGAGATGCACCTGATAGCCACCATGTTGATCCTTGGTGCGGCAATAAACCACGGCTGCATAGGCTCGCGCAGATACGTCGCAAAACCCCTGTAGGTCTAAAGCATTTTCGGTTGAAGTTGATACATAACGAGGAATAGCAAAATTTTTTATATTCTCCATATCGTTGCGATATTTTACCCATAGTTGTGCGGATAAACTAGGCAGCGGGCTATCCCAATCCAAATTATGTAACCATAATTCCTGAAGCAGAAGTTTGTACTGGACAATCACAGGGGCCAGTAATCCTAGTGGGTCAAATATGCGAGACAGTTCCGATAACAATTGTCTTTTACTTATACTAGCCGACTCTTCAACGCATACCTTGTAAGCTAAATGATCTTCTACTGGCTTCCAACGTAATCCCAGAACCTTTGCTGTGTCGTCTTCAGCACATTTCAATATGTTTTGATCTTGTTGACTTGAATTCATTTTAGGGCAATTAGAAACCCACTTACTTAGTTCTAAGCCAGCACGTGACATTAATTGGCACAGTTCATCCCTTACCTCAAGCAGTTTTTCTTCGGTTTCAGCACCGGTCAATACGTCATCCACGTAAAAATCGTCTTCTAGTATTTTCGATGCTACCGGGTATAATTCAGCGTAGTCTTTCGAATGCTGCTTCAAGACTCTTACGGCTAAAAAGGGTGCGGATGAGGTACCATAGGTGACAGTACAAAGCTGAAAATGCTCAATCGGGTCGGTCGGAGACTCCCGCCACAAAATGCGCTGATAATTCCGATAATCTTCGGCAACCCAAATTTGCCGAAACATTTTAACTATATCGGCTGAAAAGACAAATCTATGCAATCTAAAGCGAAAGTAAACGCAAAATAAATTTCGTTGGATATTTGGACCGGTGCATAGAGCACTATTCAGTGACACCCCATTCGCATCTCTAAATGAGCCATCAAAAACCACTCGCAGCTTTTGCCCCAGAACTGGATGGTGAGGCATGTAAAAACATTTTCCGTCATTTACTTCAATTTCATCAGAGCTCAATTTCCTCATGTGCCCTTGCCTAGCGTATTCTCGCATAAATTCCACGTATTGGTGACAAAGTGAGTCATTTCTCATTAAACGACGCTCAACTGTTAGAAAGCGTGCTAAAGCGCCGCTCAAAGTGTCCGAAAATTTGACGTTTGGTTGATGAAATGGCAATTCGACTACATATTTACCATCGTCTGTTCTGAAATGCGTGGTTGCAAAATGATTTTCCGCATAATCAACCTCGTTTTTATCTACTGGCGAACTCGTCTCTTCAATCTCCCAAAATTGTTTTAAAGACCTATCGATATCAGCTAGAGTGACTAGGGAAACAGATCGCTGTGTAGGATTTGTTGGCATGCTTGTGACTATCCACCCAAATATTTACGATATGGCTATAACATTGCCATGAGCGTCGTACATTTTTTCAGCTGTGAAAATGTCCCATACATACCTTGCGCCAAGTAGGATGTCGATATGTGATGGCTTATTAAACGACGGGTCCGCGAGGGGGAGCCCACTAAGCTGACTAATGGTAGTTGTTGTTATTGGCTCTGGTGGGAGTTGCGATGTAATTCTGCTAAGAACATGAACGTTGACATCCAATATGTTATTACCTACTCTAGATTTGATATGCAGAGCGCACTTTCCACGCGTAGTTTCGGCATTTACCGATGATATACCTGACACAACAACTCGAGAATGAGAACGTGAAAGCTGTAGGCTTTGAGCGCAGCGCTCCGTAATATACGAAAGTTCAGAGGCGCAGTCCAACAAAATACGACAGGGTTTATAGTGATTTGCTGCCGTCTGAACATAAACAGTAGCTGTGGGCAGAATAAAACAAGTAAGGAAGTCTAAGTTCGGGTGAAACCGAACATTACATACCCAGCTGTGCACATAAAATGCTGTTATTCTTTGTTTTGTATAGTTAATGGTGTTAAAATTAATAAAAATTGCTTGACTCATAAGTGGGCGGTGCCACGCCCACTTTCCAAAATTTTGAAAAAATTATGTAAAGAATATGAAAGTTGATGTATGTACCAAATTATATTATTATAGCGAAATCAGTTAATTAGATATGGACTTTTCAATATTTCCACCTCCTTTCAATATAACTTTTATGAAAAAGTAGGCGTGGTCGCGAAGCGATTTCGTTTATTTTCTATAGCTGAATTTACCACAACAATAGTATGTCCTCTACGAAATTTCGTTATACTAGCATAAACTGTTCTGAAGTTATTAAGAGTCAAAAATTTAAAATTTCTTCAAATATACGTGGGCGGTACCACGCCCCCTTTTCAAAAATTTTTATAAAATCGGCCTTAGAACATCTAAATCAATACATATTGCAAATTTTATCATTGTAGCTGCTTCTAATATTGAATTAACCCATTTTATACGTTTTTCGAAACTTTCGATATCGAAAAAGGGGCGTGGTTATGGTCCGATTTTACCCATTTTCAATAGCAATCTATTCTGAACCCAAATAAGTACGCATGCCAAATTTGGTGAAGATATCTCATTATTTGCTCAAGTTATCGTGTTAACGGACAGACGGACGGACGGACGGACATGGCTTAATCAAATTTTTTTTCGATCCTGATCATATTGATATATGGAAGTCTATATCTATCTCGATTCCTTTATACCTGTACAACCAACCGTTATCCTAACAAAGTTATAATACCCTGTGTACAAGTACAGCTGGGTATAATTATTGCTGCTACCTTGTGAGTAGTCAATTATGCTTGTGTACTCGGAACTGCCCGTTGGGCATGAGCTAGCAACATGTGTTGTGGCCGACCATGGGCTCGACGTTGAAGCAGCAGAGTTGGAAGATGCGCTCAATGCCTGTGCTGGCGACGACGTCTCTGTAACAGGGTGAACCAAAGTGTGGTGTCGTCGATGACATTCCTTGCAGCGGAATTTGCTTGAACATGAATACGAGGAGTGACCACCTCTCAGGCAATTAAAACAGAGTGATCTACCTTTAATAAAGTTTCGACGATTTTCAATGCTAAGTGAAGCAAATGCTGGGCATTTTGCGATACCATGTTCCTTAGAACTACATTTAGCACATGTTGTTGATGCGTTTGAGTCCGTGGCTACTAACGCACGCGACTGCTGCTTGCTCAGTTTAGTACCGGCCTCAGGTATCTTCGACGAGCTACTAGGTTTGCGATCACCCAACTCCAACTCTTCACAACGATTGTCTAAGAATCGGAAAAATTCCTCAATGAAGGGTACAGATTTATTTTTGCTATCATTTATCCAACGACGTCTAGACTCTGGATCGATTTTTGCTAACAACAGATAAATGAGCCAACAATCGCGGCCATTTTGGTTTGAAGCTTCTAAGCCCCGAATGACTTCATTAGCTCCATCAGAAATTTTGCGTAGCAAAGCGGGATTTTCAACCGACGTTGTCGGAAGGTTCATAAACATTTCGATGAATGAGTTAACAATATGTCGAGGGCGATCGTAGCGATCAATTAGCCTTTCCCATGCCGTTTGGTAGGCGACGTCTGTCACCGGCAAGTGCTTAACTAAACTTGCGGCTTCGTCCCGCAGCAACGAAGTTAGGTAGTGAAATTTCTGAACCTTAGTTAAAGTGGATTTGGAATCCACGGAACTGACAAATAAATCGCGAAATGTAGGCCAATCCTTGTAATTTCCCGAAAAGGGCGGAATATTTATTTTGGGTAAATCATGCTCGACATATTTTGATGATTTGGAAACGTGCGCAAACTGTTCAAGCAATGATGCCTGCTGTTCAGCTAACCTTGAAATGACATTGTCGACCTTATCTACATGAGCGCTGTTTTCATCGTTGTTTTCGGGCGAAGGCAGGCCCGATATAAGGGTTAGATAAAGCCCACGTGCTTGCAAATATTTTTCCTCATACAGTGCGTAGTCTACCTCGGGATCAACGTATTCCGGGGTACCTAAATGTTTATACATTTGATCAGTGGTATGCACAAACTCTTTCCATACCTCCTGCAGGCGTTCTAGCCTGGTGTTGACCTGGTCTCTCGAAAGGTCCTCGGGTTGACCTTCCGCGAATGCGAGCAAACGAGTTATAGAACCCTTGAGACGGCCGCGAAATTGAACAAGAAGATTGTATTCTTCGGACATTTTAACGATACTGTACTAAATTACTTTTAATTTAATATTTGAAAAACGAAAATGAGCCATCCGGCTCGAAGGACCAGTTTCTATGGCGATGAATGCCGTGAAGGCTACGAATAATTGAAAACACAGGTTGAGTTTTAAGACGATTTATTCACGTACAGCTTCATCGCTAGACTAAAATTAACAACGCTTTTAATATGAATTGATAGCAATTTAGGGTACCGAAGTACTTACATACATATGTACGCACATACAATATGCCTACCTATTTTATTATGTACCCAATAACTAGTTATAGGTAACAGAACATTGAGTACTATTGTTTACATAATCTCTATGTATCAATGAATGCCGTGCGAAAACTGTTACACGTATAAAAAATAACTTGTCAAATACAGTGACTATTAAATGTATTCGTACAAGTAAATATAATATGAATAAATGCAAAGTATTCAGAAACAGTGATCTTAACGATATTTAAAGAAATGACCGGATTTACTGGCCTTCGATGGCACAAATTGTGCAAGTTTAATACCCAAAAAAAAAAAGTGAGAACAAAAACAAAAACAAAGATCGAAAGGCTCAGTGAAAGTGAGGTTATGTTAAAAAAAAAAGATCCAACTCTCGCGGCACTTTTTCGCGCCACTTTTTCCAAATTTTCAAAACACTAAAAAAATAGTGGCAAGAAATATAACACTTACGTTGCTTTTATGTGGTGATCGGCTGTAGTTAAATGGAGCAGTGTTGATTATTTGTGGCAGGGTGAAGACAAACGACTGTTGGTTATGTTAAGTGGCTGTGACTTGTGATATTGTGTTGATTTACCAGTGGAGTGTATTTTTACTTGACTTTAGTGGTCGATTAATGGACTGTAGAAATGTCTTTTTTTCGTGCTGGTTCTAAAATTGAACGGCGAGATGGACCATGAATAAATTCGAGTTCGCTTCTTGGCAAGCAGCGGTGGTTCAGACACCGCGGTCGAAGTTATGATATGTGGTGCAAGAAATAAAACATGAAACGAGAATAATACACTGGCCGTTTATTGTACAGAAAATGGTGTCAACAAAGTGATTTAGGTTACCTTAATTATGGCGTGGGGAAAATCCTGGGGCTGCGCTGATCTCTGAATCCGTACTCGGTTGCTGAAAGAATAGACGGTTGTCAAGTCGTTGACAACCGTTAAACCAAAAATCATCCTCCGGTTTTAAGGGGAGGTGAACCAACACATGCACACCCACCTGCATGGATATGTGTGCTGACAAAACATGAATAATCATGCATATATACAGGTGGGTGTGTGGGTGCTTGGAAAGTGACATTAGGGTGTCACTATTTTTAATATTTTAGGCATCGGGCCTAAACAGTTAGACAATTAACTTGAACATTTTAACTAAAACCTCTTATATTTAGGAAATTGAAAAATGCTGAACCGTGAAATGGACACTAATCTTTTTTATGGACGTTATGGTCGTGAGTTTTTATACATGTAGATTTGTATATGTATATTGGTAGTTTTTTAGTTTATGTTTATGTAGTTTTGTTTATATTTTTTTGTTTATTTTGGGGATTTATTTTCTTCGTGGATAAGTTCGCTTATCCACAAATTTTCATTTCATTTTATGATTTTGATTTTTTATGTATTTCAAATAAAGATATTTCAAACAATTTCATGGTTGAAGTTTTATTTGTGGATTGAATCCAATGTATATATTTATACGTTAATTTTGTAATTATAGGTATTAGAAAGAATTGAATGCAAAATTTAATACAGCGGAATGGTAATTCACTGACTAGTTTCCATGCGACCAAGCATTTAGACGTAGTGTTTTATCCGGTCTGGCTGGCATCGAACCTACCAGACTGCATTGGCATTGCGTTCTCTTAACGCTTTGAGCCATGTGCCCTTCATGCAATCTTGCATTTATATTCTTACTAATATTTGCCATGTGTTTTTCCTTACTTTATAGACTTCTTGTACACCCTATGATCCAAGGTGATAACAGGAAGCAAGTAAGTTTGTATATGGCGAGCTTTTTGAAGCTATTTCCTTCCTTACATGTTTGTATGTATATGATGTTTTATTTGTGGATTGAATCCAATGTATATATTTATACGTTAATTTTTTTAATTATTGGTATTAGATGGTATTTATGGTTGTTTATGTTGGTTCTGGTAATTCAAAGTAGCATTACCAACTTTCATGAAGTGGAATATTCTAATTTTAAGATACGATTTGACTATTAGTGGAGTCGTCTCCACTTTGGTCATTTTCGGGTGGAAGTGGGACCAGTTTGGTTAGTGGTCTTGTGATGACTCCTTTTTCTGTCGTTATGTCGACTGTCATCAATGTCATTCTAAAAGTTGATGAGCGTATTTCGACAATGCGTTCTCACGTGAGCTAAAAATGCCTTAAATTCTGATCTTAATGATCTTGAGGCTCCGACAAAATTAGTCCCATTGTCGGAATATATGTTTTTTGGGCAGCCGCGCCTAGCTATGAACCTAGAGAGTGCGGCTAGAAATGATTGGGTTCTGAGGTCGGTTGTGGCTTCTAGGTGTATTGCTTTTTTTGTGAAGCAGACAAACAGACAGACATAGCCCTTAGAAATTCGACAACCTCGGCCTCGGTAACTCTTTATTTCAAATGGTCCTGCAAAATCTACCCCTGTATGCGTAAATGCACGGGAAAATGTGGTGCGTTCCTATGGTAGGTTTCCGATAAGTTGGGTTTGTACGCGTTTCCTATAGATCGTGCAGACCTTACAATTATGGATAGTGGACTGTATCATATTTTTAACCCTCGGTATCAAATATTGGGTTCTAATAAGTCTTAACATTAGTTGGTTTTCTCCATGGAAATAAATATCGTGGATGAACTTAACAATGAGACGGAATAATTGACATTTATATGGTAGGATGATTGGGTGACGTTTGCTATACGCTAAGTCCTGAGAGGCGTCTAAGCGGCATCCGGTTCTTATAATGTCGTCCTTGTCTAAGAAAAGGTTAAGAGGAAGCACTTCGCTTTTTGAATCGACCGGTTTTCCAGACATTAGAATTTTGTTCTCGGTACAGTATACTCTCTGTTGAGCGACTTTAATTAAACATTGTGTCGTTGTTTTGATTTCATCTGATTAAATATCATACGAGTTTTATTAAAGGAATCTTTTGTCTGCCTATTGGTTCTTTTGAAAAATCGTAAAACGTTAGATATTACCCTTAAAGCTCTAGATAGATTCGAAAATCTATCCAGAATATCGCTTATATCCTGTTTGGTCGTTGCTGAATGCAATTGCACTCTTTTTTCCTCGATATTTGTATTGTACGTTGTCTCTTGTGTGGGCCATTTTGAGATGTCTTCTTGTAACCAAGAAGGTCCCTGCCACCACAACGAATTGTTGACCAGTTCATTTGCTGGGATTCCTATGATGGCCATGTCGGCTGGATTTGTTCCCGAGTCCACATGACGCCACTTGTAATTTCCTACTTTGTCGACGATTTTTGGCGGCCGCCGTGGTGTAGCGGTTAAGTGTTCGGCCTTCTACACCAAGTCGTGGCGGTTCGATGCCCGGCAAAAGTAACATCAACAATTATTTAGAAAGAGAATTTTTCTAAAACGGGGTTGCCCCTCGGCAGTAGTTTGGAAACTCTCCGGGTGTATTTCTGCCATGAGAAGCTTCTCAGCAAAAAATTCATTTGCTTTGCAAGTGCCGTTCGGAGTCGGCAAAAAACTGTTGGTCCCGCCAACTTGTAGGAAAAACTCAAAAGCAACACACCACAAGTTGGAAAGAGAAGCTCGGCTAAAAATCTCGTTAGAGGTTATGACAACCTGTTGGTATATTTATTTATTTATTTATTTATTTATTTATAACATGAGGTAGTATTTGTAAGACTTGTGTCTTTTAAAAATACATTTTTGTGTGGAAAAATTTAAAAATTTGAAACTTAAACTTATGACAATTAAATAAAAACTTAAAACAAACGATAAACATTTCATTATTTAGAATATAGTATAAATTAACTTTTACATGTACTAAGGAGTGTAGAGAGCATTGAGAGAATAGTACAGGACAGCATAGGAAAAATAAGATAGTTAAGTTTGGTTGCAACCATATTCACTCTGCAGAGTTAAAATAGTTGTGAATCACCCTACTGTAGTTACCCCTACTCATTGAAGCCTTCACATGTTCTGGAATAGAGTTCCAGAGCCGCACAGCATTAATAAAAAATAGCCTGGATGACGACAAGTAGTAGTGTATGGGAATTATCAGATTATGATGCCTTTGGGATCTCGTTAGCCTTAATTTCTCATAAAGATATACAGGAGTCTTATATTCTAGAAGCTTGTACATGAATATACAATTTCTCGCGGCCAGGTAGTTGCAAATTGTACACCCCAAAATTTTGGTTTTATACGCGGATATGTGGTCATATCTTTTGATGCCATAAACATAGCGTGTAACATTATTGAACGCAACATTAATTTTGTGGGACGAGATAGAATCAAGCTTGCTATACACAAGCTCAAAGTAGGTAATGTGGGGCAAAATAAGTTGAATTGCCAACTTCTTTCTCGTCTCGAAAGGCGTAAATGACGCCGACATTCGTAGTCTACGTAGGATAAGATATAGGGTACTGACAATTTTATTAACATGGTCTGAACAACTCAACGTACAATTTACTACAAATCCTAAATTTTTTATTTTATCAGTAAACGTTAGAGTACTGCTACCGATAAACAATTTTGGAATGTTTTCCACATGCACTACACTGTTACTAATAGGCAACACATAAGACTTACCAACATTTAGACAGAGACAATTATCGGAGGCACACTTTGAAATAGCAGACAGATCATAGTTAATTTTAAAGCACAAATCTTCAACAAGACCAACACGACTGGACAAATATAGCTGAATGTCATCTGCGTAGGCATGGACTCTAACATATTGACAGACAGAGAATATATCATTTACAAAAAGACTAAACAAAAGGGGACCAAGGACAGATCCTTGAGGCACCCCAGAGGTAACGTTATAAGACATAGAGGATGAAGTTTTGCAGGTTACTTTCTGGGTTCTTTCAGAAAGGTAGCTAGTCATAAGACCCAGGGATCTGTCTGAAAACCCAAAATAATATTTTAATTTTTTGCAAAGAAGTGCATGATTCACCAAATCAAACGCCTTGGAAAAGTCCAACAAGCAAAGAAGTGTAAGATGTCCCTTGTCAAACTGCATCCTAATGTCATCCATTATTTTCATCATAGCTGTAGAACAGCTGTGCATAGGTCTAAATCCTGACTGCAATGGAGATAAAAGGTCATTTCTTTTAACAAACGCAGAAATTTGCATTGCCATAAGCGACTCACACACTTTTGAAAAGGCGGGTAGAATGCTTATTGGTCTATAATCACAGGGATTGATGGCATTATTATTTTTTTGTACCGGCATTATTACAGCCTTTTTCCAATCCTTTGGAAAACACGAAGTGGTTAAACAGTGATTTATAATATGTGTTAGAGTTCCCAAAACAAAAGGCAACACTAATTTCACAAACCTCAGAGATATCCCATCACTACCTACTGCGTTTGATTTAATCATGTTGAGTGATTTTGAAACGTCTATCTCAGTTACGCCCTCAAATTCAAATTTTTCTCTTGAGCTAAATTGATCCACAAATATCTTGTCTGGTGGCCTGCTTATTCCTCTACTAGCGCTTGTGAAGTAATCATTAAGTTCATCAGGATCAATTTTGCACTCTGTCTCAACTTTTCCATGTACATTAAGCTTTTTTAAATTATTCCAAAGATCTCTTGCTGGTAGAGACGGACTCAATTTAGCATCACAGTACAATCGTTTTGCATTTCTTGTAATAAAAGTTGCTTTATTTCTTGCAATTTTATACTGTAACCAATCGTTAGAACTACGTGTCCTTCTCCACCTAGAATATAGCCTATTTCTAGTTTTTATAGCTGATCTAACTGTATTATTATACCATGGACAAGACATGTTTATGGCCTTAACACTGCGAAGAGGTACATGCTCATTATACAACTGAGTCAATCTTTTATTTAAAAAATCAAGTTTTTCATCAACAGTCACGAAAGACCAACATTCAGTCCAATTAACATTCGACATACTGACGTAGAGATCACTAACATTTACAGACTTCAAATCACGATACATAAATATACTACTATTAGGTGAACAATTAAGGGAAACATTCAGTGAACAAAATAAAAGGTCATGTCCGATATAAAACAAATTTGGTCAAGTTTTAGGATGTGGTCAGAATTAGATGAAATAACTAGATCTAACAGGCTAGGACTACAGTTGTTGGCATATCTTGTCGGCAAAAATCTATTAACTACCGTAAGACCTGCTGTAGATACATGGTCAAGTAATTTAGCTGAATAAGAGTCGCTTAAAAGTAGGTTTACATTAAAATCACCACATATAACAAAATACTCATATTCTATCAGGTACAAAGATAAGGAAACAAAAAACAAGTCTAACAGGCAACACCTATGAGGGTTATACACACAGGACACTAGCACCTTAGTAATATTATCCGAAACTTCCGCAATGATAAATTCCGTGTCAGAGTCTTTTGATACTTCTAAAGTTTTAATCTTTAATGTAGACCTGCAATAAATTGCAACACCACCTCCTTTTTTGTGAATCCGATCATGACGTATCATATTAAAGTTAGGGATAACATAATTAAGATCAGGAATTCCATTCCGCCATTAATCGTCGATTATCGTGATACGGTGTGAAACGAAAGTTGATCACGAACATGGTGGCTTTCGTATCCATGCCAGTACGATCGTTGAATCTGTCCGTAAAAGGTTTTCGGATTCCCTAAATTAATGTTACTTGCGATGGTTTCCTTCATTTCGGCGAGTAGGACAGCTCCGCATAATTCCAGTCGGGGAAGTGAAATTGTTTTTACTGGGACTACTTTTGTCTTGGCTAAAAGTAAGCTAACCAATACTTGATCGTCTTTTTCGACGCGAAGGTATACTGCCGCAGCATATGCTTTCTCCGATGCGTCGCAGAAACCGTGTATTTCCACATTGTCGAATGGTGAAAAATAAGTCCATCGCGGTATCCGAATATTATCAATTTCGTGATAATTTTCCATGAAATTTGTCCATTTTTCTTTTGTATGAGGTGATACATTTCGTCCCAATTTGTTCCTTCTAGCCAAACATGTTGCATAAGCATTTTTGCTACAATTATTATTGGGGCAAGCCATCCCATTGGGTCAAAAAGCTTTGCAATTGGTGATAAGATTGCTGTTTTTGTTAAACTGTTGCAGTTTTCCATCGGCTTTGTGATGAAATAAAATTCGTCTTTGTGTGCGTTCCACCTGATTCCTAGTGCTTTCACTGAACTTGCGTCTTCGAATTCCAGGAAATCTTGGGTTAGACCATGTTGCTTTGGGTCACAATTGGCTGTCCACTTTCGCAGTGGAAACCCGGCTGATTGCAACACTTTAGAGATTTCATCTCTTGCTTTAATTGCTGAGTCGATGCAGTGTCCACCAGCAAGAACGTCGTCCACGTACATACAATTTTTAAGTATGATGGATGCTATTGGAAAGGAATCTTCTACGTCCTTTGCCAATTGTAATAGTGTCCTTATTGCCAGATAAGGAGCATAATTTACCCCGAATGTTACAGTCTTTAATTCGTAAAGACTGATAGGGTTGTCAGGGCTAGTACGATATACTATGCTCTGATCTTTTGTATGATTTGCGTGTACCATAATTTTCTCTATATCGCTGTTGAAGACATATTTGTAAAGTCTCCAGCGAAGTATGACAAGAGTTAGGTCTACTTGTAGTACTGGATCCGTGTGAAGAACATCGTTTAGGCTTACTCCTTTTGCTGTTGAGCTCGATGCGTTGAATACGACTCGAACTTTTGTTGATGTACTTTCTTCTTTGATGACTGCATGATGAGGTAGAAAATAATGGTCAGAGGAGTCTCCATTCACTTTGCTGGTGATCCTTGCCATATGTCCTAATTCCTCGTATTCGGTCACAACTCGATTGTACTCCGTTTGAAGAGAAGGGTTTTTTGCGAGGCGTGTCTCGTTCCGGAAGATCTGAGAGCATGCCCTTTTGAGGGATGGCCCGAGGGATATGTTCGCAGGAAATTCTCTTTTAAATGGCAATGAGACTGTATATTTCCCTGAGTTATCTCTCGTGGTTGTTTTTCTATAAAGATCCTCGCAGTATTTTTCTTCTTTATTTAATTGTTTGCTCCTGGGAAGTTCTTCTAATTCCTAGAAGGCAGTTAGTTGGTTATCTAACGATATGTCACTGTAATAAGAGACTATTTTGTTTTGTTGCTCTTGAGCATCTGCTCGGCCTGTGAGTATCCAGCCGAATACAGTTTCTTGTGCCAAGAGCGTACCAAGAACATCCTGCTGCAATCCGTTTAATATTATCTGAGGGTAAATGTCTCCTCCCAGAATTAGGTCCACTGGCTTGTTGACATAGAATCTTTTATCAGCCAACTATAAGTCAGGGAATGACTGTTTTGTCATCCCACTGATTTGACAATTTGGCGGATTTCCAGTCAACTGTGGCAGGACAAGGACGTTTACGTTCACAGAGAATAATGGGTCAATGAGTGACCGCAGCTCTATTGAACACGTCTCTTTGACCTGTGCAGAGAATGAATTTGTTATTCCCGAAACTTGGGCGCGAATTTTCTTGCATGGCAGGTTAATTCGCCGTTTTAGTCTTTCAGTCATAAACGAGCACTCTGATCCAGAGTCAATTAGAGCTCTTGCTGAAAAACTAGTGTTTTTGTAGTGTATATTTACACGAGCTGTACCTAAAAGCACACCTGTGCTTGTATTGGCATGGCAAGACTGAACTTGCTTATCATTTGTTTTAGAGTTTTGTCTCTCTTGTGCCTGTTTCGAAGTTGAGGCTCTATCGTCGTCATCTGAGCTCCGACTATGCGCGGATGTCTTTGACTGACTTTTTGGTATATGCAGGAGGGTGTTATGACGATGATGACATGTCATGCAATTGTTCCCATTTGTGCATTTTGAAACCGTATGCCGTGAGGACAAACAGTTCAGGCAGCTGCTGTTCTTTTTAATAAACTCCACTCGACGAGAGGGAGTAAGTTTTTTGAACTTGTCACAATTATGTAGTTTGTGACTATTAGAACGGCACATCTGGCAAAAGAAGTGCTTTATGTTGGTTTGGAAGGACCCAACCTTTTTTTGATAGGGCTCAGGGGAATGTTTGTGGGGCTGGGGTTTTGACGTCTTTGAGGGCTAGTTATTTCTATGGCCGGAAACGTTTTCCAACGCTAAAAACCTATCTGACAAGAACTTGTTCATATCCTCCCATTTGGATATTTCCGCCTTGTTGCCAAAGACTGTTCTCATAGTGAAAGGCTGCTCTCAATTTTAATTGCAAGTCTTTAATTGACTTTCCACAATCAGTTTCGATTGACTTTATGCTGAAGACAGTGTCTAACTGGGCCTTAACCAAACTACGTTTGTTTTCATAACGCTCATTTCAATTTTTCCACGCTATGTCAAATCCTGCATTTGTAAGTGGGGCATTGCACACAATGTGGTATGCTTCCCCTTGTGTTTTCTGGGTGGGGTGGAATAACTTTTCCACAGGGCTAAGATTTTTATTAACTATATATATGGCCGTAAACATATCTCGGAACGTAGGCCATGCGATATAATCACCCTTGAAAACTGCCATGTCGCATGGCAGAAGGCGAATTTTGTGTTCGCTGATTGGCGCACTGTCGGTCTCCTTTTTGCCCTTTGATTGGAGTTGTTCCGACCACTTACCCATTGTTGTTAAGTATTTTAAATATGCTCCATAAGAAACTTTGTATTTTTTATTAATGGACGCTATTTCTGCTGTTTTTCCTACAAAGTCGGCAAGGGCATCTCCATAAGCATCCCTAAACTTTTCCTATTTAATTTTTAATTCCCCCTGCTGAATTCCCAGAGAAATTATGGAATGGTCGCTTATGGGTTGCTCACTTTAGTCGGTCTCGAATTATATAATCGATTCCGATCTTTGTATAAATGACTCCATTTTCAATTTAATCTATCAGAAAAGATTTAATGTATAACTTTGAAATTAAGAGAAAAGGACAACCACTTTTTTTATCGCAAAATAGAATAATTACTCACGTATTTTGTTATTTGCAATTATATTGCTATTTATTTTAAAATTTCTTTACTATTTTATTGCAGGCTATTTACTTGCACGTGAGTGGATTTTTGCTTATGCAGTTTTGCCACCCAACAACAATGTGTATTAAATGTGTAACAACAACAACGTTTGTGATATTTTTTGTTTACTAGTGAATTTTAAAGGAAAAGACCAATGAAGTCTTCCTAACACAAAAAAAAAAGTGGAAATGTGTGGTTATTTAAACCGAATATAATGTGCACAAATTATTGTGCAGCAAAACGAAATCTTAAACAAGTGAAAATTCAAAGATAAAAAAATTGCAATGTAAAAGTGCCAGTGATTTGTTTGGTTATGTGAACCAAATGTGTTGTTGTTGTTGTTTATAAACAAAAACAAGCAAACGAAATAAGTGAATGTGAGGTTAGATCAGCTGTAAAATAGTGCAGTGCAATTGTCGATATTCTTCGAAATATTTGTACTGGCACTATTTTTCTTTAAGTGTTTTTCATTAAAAGCTCTCCAAAGAACGTTTTCGTAGAATTTATGAACAAAAATTCATAAATATTCATGTCAAACAAAATTTCAATAATAATACTTAAAATCGAAGAACTCATTCTTAGAATCTACGACCTCATACTTAGAACGTATGAAAGGATTCTTAAATTGTACGAACTCGTTCTTAGAATGTATGAATCCATTCTTAAATTTTACGAACTCGTTCTTACAACTCAAGACCCCATTCTTGAAATGCATGAATCCAATCTTCCACCCATTTCAAGAAAATCCAAAAAACGAAGCATATTATTCATGAAAGTTTAATTATTATTGTTAAATATTATTTACAAAAAAATTTTATTTAAAAGGAGTAACAAAATTTGTCAAAGTACATAGTTTTTATATATCGTCGCTCTCAACGAAGGCTAACACGGTTCGTTGTTTGCATTTAAGACAAGCACGGTTCGTTGTTATCGTGGAAGACTAGCCCACTTCGTTTTCTGTGTGGAAAATTAGCATAGTTCGCATAGACCTGAAGCGTGTTAGTCTTCGACGCAGAGAACGAAGTGTGCTAGTTCTCCACGCAAATAAAGAACCGTGCTAGTCTTCCACGCTAACTGAACCATGCTAGTCTTCGTTGGAAGCGACGATATGTAGCTAATATAATGCTTAGTTGAACTAGCGTAGAGATTGGCACGGCGCTACCAGAATTCGGGCACGATCTACACGTCGGGTGGATAGATAGTGTCGTATGCAGAATTCATCAAAGGCGGGAAAAAAATCTCGTTGCTACCATTAAGTGCCATAAGCGCTGCCACGCGCCACCAGGTTTGCGATTGCCAGGGCTCTTGTGTCTTGTAGTGTGTTGTTTGTGTCTTGAAGTCTATGCCTATCTGTAAAATAATTGAAAATTTTTTAGCACACACTTAAAGTTAATGGCAAATAGTAAACTTACCTTTTTACACTAAATTGAAGGCAAATTCATTTATATTAACTATTTATTTACTTCATATAGCGAATTTGCCTTGACTATATTCAGCAGTTAATATGAATGAAAAATTTTTCACAGTGACAGCTGTCTGCTCAAGTAAGAAAATGTTGGTTCAATCTATGACACTTTCCTAAAATATAAGAAATAGTTCTTAAAATCTACGAAACAAGTTCTAAATAATAAGAAAAAGTTCTTATAATCATAGTGAACAAATTGTACGTACGTAATTTCTTAAAATTTAAGAACAGATTCGTAACATTTAAAAACAAATTCAGCCAAAAAAAATAATGAATTTTAGTTCTCATATTTTAAGAACGAAGTTCTGACGTTAATTAAATGTAACGTATTTTTTCATATATAATAAGAATTTTTTCTTAAATTATATGTAATTTTTCTTAGATTCTAAGAAAAAATCAGCGTGAACTTCTATGAAACTTTGTTCGTAAAAAACATGTACGTTTTTGGTTCAGTGTAAATATATAGTTTTTGGATAAAAAAGGACGAACCTCAAATTCTCTTGAAAAAAAAAATTCAATTGAAAAAAATTTGTGCGTTTGAAAATATAACCACGTACCTTGTGTTGTTGCAGCTATGTGTTGTTGTTGTGGTGGTGGTTTGTGTTGTGTGCTTATTGTTCAACTGCTGCTGCTTTTGATTTTCCCGTAAATTAATATCTATGACCATTAGCTGTGTTTGTGCAGTGGACTGTATTTTTTGGCCGTTTTGTTGTTGGTAGGTCGCTGGTGTCTTCTCACGGTGAGGAAGGACCAATGTTTATACCGTCGCTCGGGAGGTATAATCTCGCAATGAAATGATAAATAAACACAGGCAGATTGATTTGAATTAATAATCACAATAATTAACGTTTTATTGTTTGTTATTATTTATGTACGTATTCGGGGGAGTGTAATGGGGTGTGGTTGCCGTGTGACCTTGCCCAATCCCGACTCTTGCGTCCTCGTTCGTACACTATGGGCAACGTGAGCTATCTAGGCTCACGGCAGAAAGAGAGGGAGCCCCGGTGGGGCCACTCTGACGTACTTGGTTGAAGGGCTCACCAAGGTCTTTTGCGCAGCGTCTGTTCACCAAGAGGTGCGGCTGCAAGCGCGTCTGTCTTGAAGCAAGCGGTTCGCTATATAAATGTGTAAATATTCTCAAATAACCCCGAAACGGGTTGTGCGTTGGGTTTGGGACCCGCCACGTAAAAAACCTAATTCCAATGAAAAGAAAAACACCAAAGCCTCGGATGAGAACTCCCGGCAAAAGGAATTATGGACTACGAGAAGGATATTGGGGCATGTACGTGGAATGTGCGAATCCTTTCTAGGGAGCGTGTAAAGTTTAAAGGAGGTTAGGTACTATCTTAGCTCCTCAGCCGCTTTGTTCCGAGCATTAAAATGCACGATTAGATTCAAGGAATAAGTAAAAAAAAATAAGATTACGTCTTAGACCAAGAATGAGTTTATTTCGGCTTATCGCCGTATTTTATATGCTTACAATCTACCTTATGAGTAATCTAATTTACAAACTTACATTTCTAAGTTCCCTGCAGTCAACTTAAATAGTTTTATACTAATCAAATACCAGTCAGCTAGGCGGCTTCAACTAGTTCGAGTTCTGTAATTTTTCCATATTAGCAACTGGTATTTTTAACACGGCGATGTCCTACGAGATGGCAATTGTCCTTCTCTGCATCAGGACCATACCAATTGGCTGACTAGTCAGCCTCTGCATCAGGAATATACCAGTTGATATACTTGTTATTATACACATCAGTATCATACCATTTAAGATACTAGTTCGTATATACGTCAGGATCGTACCAGTTGAAAGAATAGTTCATATATACATCAGAATCATACCAGTTGGCAGACTAGTTCATATATACATCAGAATCATACCAGTTGAAAGACTAGTTCATATATGCATCAGAATCATACCAGTTGAAATACTAGTTCATATATGCATCAGAATCATACCAGTTGACAGACTAGATCATATATGCATCAGAATCATACCAGTTGGCAGACTAGTTCATATATACATCAGAATCATACCAGTTGAAAGACTAGTTCATATATGCATCAGAATCATACCAGTTGACAGACTAGATCATATATGCATCAGAATCATACCAGTTGGCAGACTAGTTCATATATGCATCAGAATCATACCTGTTGACAGACTACTTCTTATATGCATCAGAATCATACCAGTTGATATAGTAGGTCATTTTTGCATCAGAATCATACCAGTTGACATATCAGTTCATTTATGCATCATAATCATATCAGTTGACATACTGCTCAGACTATGTGGCAGGACATACTAATCATTATGCCCATTCAGATCGTACCACTTGTCATACTAGTCCACGAATTTGACATTCATTCCAGTTGGTATACTAGTCGGTCTATGCACCAGTATCATAGTCAGCCTCTACATCAGCAATATACCAGTTTATTCTTTAGAAAGCAGCGACTATTTGTATTTACCCAAACACGAAAAAGCATCTGTGAATTACAAGGTAAAAAAGAAGCAGTTACAAGAGAAAAAGAAAAGCAATTGTCCTCTTCTGCATCAGCACCATACCAATTGGTATACTAGTCAGCCTCTGCATCAGCATTATACCAGTTGATATACTAGTTCATACACAGCCAAAAATGAGCTAAAGGCTCTGAGTTCGATTCTCGGTAAAGTTAACACAAGTTTTTTTTTCTATATTTTCTAAATTATGTTGTTTATTGTATTTTTAATTTAATTATAGAATTCTACTTGCAATGGCTCCTTTCAAATTCCGCGTTCGTCAAGTTTGATTATATAGGTGAAGGCCCAATTGCATTCAACTTTGTAGGATCCACTTTCATACAAAGTTTTTTAAACGTAAAGCGAAGCGAAATTTTTGCAAATGCTCAAAAACGAGGCGCGCATTTGTCAAAGTTTTATGTAATTGGGGCTTTGGGGTTGTATTTTTAGGTAAGGTAAATTAAGGTTAAGTTAGTCGTCCACTGCGGAGTTCCGGACCCACATATGATATATAGATAAAATTAAGTCTTATTTTTACATCAAAAAGAGTCAAAGTAAGACTGCTTTCATGCTGGGCCATACACTCGAGTTAAAGGAGCATTGGTAGAGTTAATTTATATTGTTGTTGTCAATATACTCAAGTTTATGCCGCAACGTAAAAAAAAATGGCGGTTATATACCAACAGGTTGTCATAACCTCTAACGAGACTTTTGCAGAACTTCTCTTCCAACTTATAGTGTGCTGCTTTGATTTTTTCCCTATGAGTTGGCGGGACCTAGTTTTTTTTAAATTTACAAATCTGTGACTGTTCAAACAGTTGAATGCAGTTAGGTTCAAGTGGCTGCCGCAGAGGCACACTTAGGCCAGTTTTGAAAAGCCCGTTGTGATACCACCAGCACTAGGAAAGTCAGTCCCGGGACCCGGCCATTTGGAAAATCCCAGCGGTCTGGTTTTGACTATCCAGGAAGCGAACTCCCAAAAAGCGCGTTCCCGCGCCGCTTAGGTAGGTAGGTAGAAGTGGCTGCCGCAAAGGCACACCTAGGCCAGTAATAAAAGGCTCGTTGTGATACCACCAAACACTAGGAAAGTCAATCCCGGGGCCCGGCCATATGGAAAATCCCAGTGCTGTCGGGACTCTCCATATAGCCGAAACCCGGGACTGACACTCCTAACCGACACCGCTACCCCTCCTCGAACCATTTTGATAACTTGATGAAGGCCATCAAGTCCTTTATGTCTAGCTCCGCGACCTGGCTTAAGCTAACCAGGAAGGGAACTCCCAGAGAGCGCCTTCTCGCTCCGCTTAAGGCCGGGCAGTTGCAGATGAGGTGCTCCACCGTTTCCTCTTCCTCATCATCTTTGCAACTCCTGCAGCATCGTCGGTAGGGAACGCCTAGCCTTGCTGCGTGCCTACCAATAAGGCAGTGCCCGGTTAAAACACCTATGGAGATTTGCTTCCTTTTTAGGGCGTATATGTGTCTAGATCTTTTAAGATCGCATTTTGGCCAGGTTTGCTTGGATATCCGGCACCCTGGGGCTTGTAGCCATCTTTCGTTGGCTTCGCGGAGTGTATGCTCCTTCAGCATTAGCTTGCACGTGGCAAACGGCATACCTATGCGCTCTTTATCTTGAAGAATCTGCTTGGTCGTGCCCTGCCTGGCAAGTTCGTCTGCCCTACAGTTTCCCTCAATGTCCCTGTGTCCCGGGACCCATGTGAGGTTCACGCGGTTCTGTTGGGCCATCTCTTGAAGAGATCGACGACAGCTGAGCGTCAGTTCAGAGTTGAACGAGTAAGAGCCAAGGGATTTGATGGCCGCTTGGCTGTCGGTGAAAATACAGATATCCTGTCCGATGGTACGTTCACCTATCCAAGTCACGGCGTCCATGATTGCAGAAACTTCAGCCTGGAAGACGCTGCAGTGATCAGGTAGTCTAAAGGAGAGTTCTAGGTCCAAATCCCTTGAGTAAACCCCTCCTCCGACTCTGCCGTCTAACTTCGAGCCGTCGGTGTATATACAAGTGCCGCCATTAGTAGCGGGACACCGATCATTGTTCTCCCAGTCTTCCCTGCTGGGAATGTTTATTGTAAAACAACAATCTCCGACTGTTGTGGTCGCACACCGATCTGTGCTCAGAGGGAGAAAGCTGTAAGATCTTAGAATACAGGAGTGTCCAATAGTGCTTGCGCCCCAGACGGACGTTTCCCTTAGACGCACAGCCGATGCTGCTGCTGCCCGGTACCCTTCCAGATCGAGTGGCAAAAAGCCAAGAATGGCCTGGAGAGCTTCATTGGGCGTTGTTCTTAACGCCCCGCTTATACAGATCATGCTCGATCTGTGGACTTTTCCTAACAGATTTAGGTTTGTTGCCTTTCCTAGCGCAGGCCACCATACCACGACTCCATACAGCATAATTGGCTGGATTATCGCAGTGTAGATCCATCTGCAAATTTTGGGGCTGAGCCCCCATTTTTTGCCAATGGCTCTTTTACACGTGTAAAGTGCAATGCACGCTTTCCTCTGGCGCTGGATGACATTCTCCTTCCAGTCAAGCTTTCTATCTAGAACTGTGCCTAGGAATTTGGCTTTGTCAGCTAAGTTCAGGCGCACGCCATCTAGTTCTGGTAGGTTCAGCGGTGGTATCTTGTACCGCCTGGTATAAAGGACAAGCTCCACCTTTCCCGGGTTGATGCTAAGTCCGCAGCGAGAGGACCATGAAGAAACTTCTCGCAGTGCTACTTGCATCAAGTCACACAGGGTTTGTGGGAATTTGCCCCTATATGCAATAGCTAAATCGTCTGCATATGCCACTATCTTCCCGCCCCCCCACCTTGTGTCTCGTAGCAGCGAGTTTACGGTGAGGTTCCATAGGAGCGGGGAGAGAACACCACCCTGAGGCGTTCCTCTTGTGACATAGCGTGAAAGATCAACTGTTCCCAGTGAAGAAACTATTTTCCTTCCCTTTAGTAGTTGATCAATTAGTCCAATAAGAGACCTATTTATGCCCAGGTTTGTTAAAGCAGTGTTAATAGCCTCCGGCCTTATATTGTTGAAAGCCCCTTCGATGTCCAGAAAGGCCACGAGACAGTACTCCTTTTCGTGCAATGATTTTTCAACAATAGAGACTAGGCTGTGGAGCGCAGTTTCCGTTGATTTACCTTTGGTGTAGGCATGTTGATATCTAGAAATAAGGTTGCTATCAATAGTAGAGGAGAGATAATCGCTAATTATCCTCTCGAAGGTTTTAAGTGCAAAAGACGAGAGACTGATCGGTCTGTAGTCTTTAGGCTAATAGTGTGAGGCCTTCCCAGCCTTTGGAATAAAGACTACCGTGGCGCTTCTCCAGGAGCACGGAATGTAATTAAGAGCCAGGCAGGCTGAAAAGAGAACTACCAGCCATTTAGCTGATATTTCCAGCGTGTTTATAAGTTGTGCGGGGAAAATCCCGTCTGGCCCAGCTGCCTTGAACGGCTCAAAGCTTTTGATTGCCCACCTTACCCTTTCCTCCGTAATGGGTATGTTTACCGCCAGGTTTGTTGCAGATGCTACAGGTGCATCATACAAGTTCCCCGGAAAGTGTGTGTTCAGGAGCAGCTCCAGGGTTTCCCCTTCCGTGCTGGTCCAAGATCCGCCAGGCTTCTGTAAATAGCTAATGGCTGTTTGAGTTTTTGATAGCACTCGTCTAAGTCTCGCTGTATCATCGACTTTTTCGACCCCGGTGCAGAAATTTCTCCACGAAGTTCTCTTCGCTTGCCTTAGAGCCTTTTTATAGGCCCTCAGTTTAGCTTTATATTCGAGCCATTCAGGCCCCGTACCGATGCTCTTGGCCTTGTTAAATTGCTTCCTGCATGATATACGGAACGAATCCAGGTCGTAAGACCACCAGTGGGGTCTATGTTTGCCGCGTGGTTTTATTTGGCTAATATTTGGTTATGTAGCTACCAGTTAGTGTTGCGTGGATTTCGTTTCATAACTGGCTGCTCAACAATAAAGTCTAACACAATTTCTATGTACCGATGGTCAGAAAATGAATGCTCATCAAGAACACGCCATTTTCTGACCCACTCATAAGCGCCTTCGCTACAAACAGTGAGGTCTATAACCTCCCTACGAGCTTTAGTTATAAAAGTAGGCTCGTTACCCACGTTACAAACCACCAGGTTAGTTGTTAGTAGGTAGTCAAACAGAGACTCGCCCCTAGCGTTAATATCGGAGCTTCCCCACTGGACGTGATGAGCATTAGCGTCAGCTCCAATAATAAGATGGCCCGTACAGAAATTATCCACCAGATCTTTCACCTCCTTTTGTGGAGGAGGTTCTTCGGCGTCATAGGGCATATAGACCGACGCCATCGTTAGGCTGGTGCTGCCGACTGTTAAGCTAGCAGCTGTAACGTCACCATTTGAGTAGTTGGGTAATAGAAAGGTGTTTAGCTCAGACTTTACCAAAATACAGGTTCTGACCTTGCCCTCATCATTGGCTTGGATGAGCTTGTACCCCTTAGTCCCCAATCCACAGATCCTAGAGCTATTGACCCAGGGCTCTTGGATAAGGACCACGTCTACGTCGCCTTTAGAAAGACGACTGCTTAAAACAGCCGAGGCTGCTTTAGATTTGTGCAGATTTATCTGAAGCACCACCAACATGAGAGAGCTCAGACATCCCTGCCGCCAGCGTGTCGTCGAGGTCTGGCCTGTTCCGGGGCTGTCTCTCAACGAGGAGTTGTTCAGAGCACCTGCACGATTTGGCGTGGCGGGAACCCTGCTGTCTGAAGCAGCATCAACGTTAGTGTGCTCAGGTTTAGCCACGATCGTGACGTCGAGGCCTTCTTCGTCAAGCAGGCTTTCTTCTATCGCCGAGTTGTTCGCAGCATCATCGCAATTTGACGTGGCGGATAACATACTTTCCGCGTCGGACTCCTCTGCTTCCCCTTCCGATGCCTCGATCTCCGAGTCCTCCGGAGCGTCCGGAATAGCAGCGCGCTGTGCATCGCCACGGTATACGTGGATCACGATCTGACCCAAGCCGTAATGCACTCGTCCGTTGCACCGTTTAAGGGGCTCGAGCGCCTCCTTATTCAGAGTGATAACCACCTGTCTATTGGGCCCAACCACATCATCGACCAGATTGACGCCCCAATCCTGCGTCGGGAGAGACGGATTCCAGACCTGCAGCATCTCAAGAATATTCTCGGGTTCTGCAGGGACGGCAGGAATCCATGCCCTTGCCCTTGGCCGAGCAGGAATGTCCTTCCAGTCGACGACATCTAGTCTTGCCCCTGGGTAGACTTCACCCAGTCTTGCAACTGCTGCCTTATACAGTGCGACAGTTCTTGCATCCTCGCACGCGAATATTTTGATCTGACCTTGGTGCCAGCCCGCGTCAGTACCTCGCGGCGGACTACCCGGAGACTCACGCATTAAGTGGAGGAGGACCCTGCCCATTTCATTCCGGACATACAGCCACTGGTCTTTGGGGATGGACCAACGGTCGTTACCTCGGTCAATGAAACCTATAAGGATTCTGTCCTTGGTTACTTCAGCAAAGCTGAGTTTTCCCACTACGGGGTTGACCTGATGCCGCTTCGGATGGGGGTCTACCTCTCCGTCCGATCTCTGGCGTTTGAAAGGATTACCGTTCACCCTCTTAGGCACATAGGGCCTCTGGAAATTTGGTATCAGAGCTTTCGCTTCCTCCACCATCTTCCTTTCTTCCGGCGACAGCTTCTCCTGCGATGCTCCCTCATATTTTTTAAGGATCCTTGCGGCCTTTCTTTTATCCCAGTACGCAAAGCGTCGGGGAGATGCCTCTTTGGAGGGATTCAGACTCGTAGTTGCCATCGCGGTCTCTCCCTTTGCGGCGTCGTCCTTCTCTTTCGAAACTCTGAAACCAGGTCGTGAGACCATTGCCCCAGATGGGAAGAGATTGGGTTTCGTACCAGCGCTTGATGGAAGTTTAGCTTCCGCCGTTTTCTGCTTGACTGCGTAGGCAGCCGCACTGCTGCTTGCTCCCATTAAGTCACTCTTACTTGATAGCAGTTTGGGGGATGACTGACCCGTAGTTTCCATCGCTGTCGGCCTCCCAGTTAACTTTGAGGCGGAGTTTGTCCTCCGGCGTTGTGTTTTCGCTTGCTCCAGCATAGTTCTTCTCTGCTGCGGAGTAAACGAAGTCGTTAATTGCTTTGTATTTTGTGTGTTCTTCATCTTGTTCGTACGACCCCTCGCCGGACAAGGCCAGCTTAGGGTCAAGGGTAGGGTAAGGGGAAGTGTGTCGTCCGCCGCGGCAGAGCCCCATACCGCGGTAAGACCATAGTTACTCCCTGAGGCGGCCCGGTATCAGTGAGGCTCCGTTCGACTACAGCCACGATTTGCCTCCCGGCTGCAAACGTCCAATGGGCACGGTATCGCATAACACCCTGGATTGGGAGGGAAAAGTTTTGCACATTTATATAGCGAGCCGCTTGCTTCAAGACAGACGCCCGCTTACAGCCGCACCTCTTGGTGTACAGACGCTGCGAAAAAAGACCCCGGTGAGCCCTTAAACCAAGTATGTCAGAGTGGCCCCACCGGGGCTCCCTCTCTTTCTGCCGCGAGCCTAGGTAGCTCAACGTTGCCCAGAGTGCACGAACGAGGACGCAAGAGTCGGGATTGAGCGCGGTCACTCAGCAACCACACCCCATTACCTCGTGTAATTTTTTTTCCTGAATGACGTTTATTCATTGATGGCGCCGGTTTTCGCGCTGCCACACTATCCCCTTTTTTAGTACCAAATCGAGTTACCAGATGCACGAGTACTAAATCCTCCACCGAAGGCCCGATTACACGAAATGTTTCACTGCACGCACGGTATGAAATCTACCAATTTTCCCCAATACAAGCCGGAGTGAAAATCGTTCGGTGTACCCGCATAAATAAATAAGTAAAACA
Source organism: Campiglossa producta (assembly GCA_964058755.1). NCBI lineage: Eukaryota > Metazoa > Arthropoda > Insecta > Diptera > Tephritidae > Campiglossa > Campiglossa producta. The sequence continues at coordinate 30,196,501 of CAXKVI010000006.1, read as the reverse complement.
GAGTAAGGTATTTCGGACATAAATACCATGGAGTCTGCCCCAATTTTGGTATCGGATCCGGGTAATTTTCCGGGTTTTTAACCATAACTTCCACTGATACAAAAAGATAAAGTAAGCGCTTCCGGATTCACGATCCTGAGGCCAAAATCCGTCTTTTGAGCTATCAACCCATAATTGCAGCTAACTTATTAGCAGTTGACCCATAAAGTATACATTACCAATAAAATATTATATCGTGGCAAATACCCATTTCTGGCAGTTACTACCTTCACAGTCGAAATCGTACAACATCGTACACCATCCCCCTAAATTAGGCTCCCCAAATCGTGACACGGTATGGGAAATGTCACCACAATGACGGGGTGAACAGTGTAAATCATTGTGTATCAATAACAAGTGTGAACTCTTCTTTTGACAACACACATTAAAATGTCGGTTTGTTTACAACCTGCACATATTAAAATGTCGCCAGCACCGAATAACAGGAAAGCAATGGCGTGTCGTGGCAGAAGGACTCCTTCTACGATAAACTGAACAGACTTATGATCGCTGCCCCCAACATGATATCAAAATCGTGCTCGGCGACTTTAATGCGAAGGTGGGCAAGGAAGGAGTCTTTGGTCCAACAGTTGGAAAATTTAGTCTCCATTATATAACATCCCCCAACGGCACTAGGTTGATTGATTTCGCCGCTGCTCGCAATATGGTCATCAGTAGTACCAGGTTCCAGCATAAACGAATACACCAAGCCACATGGCTGTCTCCTGATCAAAGAACAAGAAACCAGATTGATCATGTCATGATCGACGGCAGACATAGCTCCACCGTTCTGGACGTGCGTACCCTTCGTGGTCCCAATATCGACTCGGACCATTATCTTGTTGCAGCCAAGATACGCACACGCCTCTGTGTAGCAAAGAAAGTGCGCACAGTAACGGAAGGAAAGTTTGACGTCGAGAAGCTGCGCACGACACAGACAGCTGACAATTTCTCCACTCGACTCTCACACCTGCTATCGGAGAGCAATCCTCGACCTAACGATGCAACCGAGCAATGGAAGCATATCTCTCACTCATTACGTACCGCCGCTGAGGCCACTATAGGGTTTCAGCGAGCCCGCAAAAACAACTGGTACGATGAGGAATGCAGCACTGCCTCGGACAAAAAGGACGCTGCCTACAGGGAGACGTTGCGAACGGGCGCAACCCGCAGTGTATGGCAACGCTATCGTGAGGCAAAGAAGGAAGAGAGACGCCTTTTCAGAAAAAAGAAACGTGAGGCCGAAAGGCGTGAGTGTGAGGAGCTTGAGATGCTGGCTGACAGGAATGATGCCCGAAAATTCTATGAAAAGATCCGGCGGATGACGGAAGGTTTTAAGACCGGGGCAAGTTCCTGTAAGGACAATAATGGCGACCTGGTAACCGACGTACAGAGTGTACTTAAATTATGGAGGGAGCACTTCTCCTCACTGCTAAATTGCGAGGGAGACGTCGAACCCAATACCCCAATCCCTGACGATGGAAAAGTCGGCCCACCACCTGACTATGATGAAGTGAGGATAGCTATATCCCGGCTCAAAAACAACAAAGCACCTGGGAAAGACGGACTACCCGCCGAGCTGTTCAAACACGGAGGCGAAGAGCTGGTAAAAAGCATGCATCAGCTCTTATGCAGAATATGGTCAGACGAGTGCAT
>CAXKVI010000006.1:30161871-30194606 GCA_964058755.1 Campiglossa producta | reverse complement strand
AATCTAAAATTAATAATTGTGAAAAATGCCATTTCACAATAAATAAAAAAAAAAAAGGTCTTGAAGTCATTAAAAATTTCCAAAGTTTCATAATTTACAGACCAAAAATAATCTTCTAAAATTTACAATTGGCCAGACTACAGGCAACACCGACAATATGCGAAGCTGCGCTAAAAATAGCACAAGCACGCATTGTTGGTATAAAAATCCTCTCCAAATGATTTAATAGCACTAGTTTAGCGCACTCATTGGTATGTAGGTAAAGAATAACAAAAAACAGAAAAGGGTGAATTAGCAAGCAATTGATATCTGCACGGTTGGCTGAGTGATCAGCATTGCAGGCACCAAAATTGCATTGACAAGTTGGACTTTAGCCGGTCTCGAAACAGTTCTGTCTGCATAGCTGTGGTGTTGTTTTCTAATTTTTGCCTTTTCAAATAAATCTAAAATTAATAATTGTGAAAAATGCCATTTCACAATTAATAAAAAAAAAAGATCTTGAAGTCATTAAAAATTTCCAAAGTTTCATAATTTACAGACCAAAAATAATCTTCTAAAAATTAATTCAAATGGACAATATTTATGTGTGGTCAATGGCGTCGTATTGTAACAATACGTGAAATACCTGAGGTATTCATCCTAATCGTCTTTGTCACTGGATATGTATGAACGTATATATTCATTGAATGTCCGGTGTTTGGCGATGGTACGGCGTTGACGTTTTATGCACAATTTTCAATAGTTGACACAATTCTTTGAATAAGTTGTTTTTGCATTCTGTGCCCATGTCTATCATTATTGTATTCATGCGTCCATAAATCAAAATGACGTTTTCGAACACGGCTTTGGCGATTTTTGCTCGTCTTTGCTTGGAACTGGGATCGCTACCAAGTATTTGGTTAGATCACATATGATGGTAACTGCATATTCGTTTCCATTTATCGATATCGGTAATGATCTTATTTTTCTTGCAGTGGATGCAGTTTTTTATGTGTTTTCTTATGTCGTTTTTCATATTCAGCCAGCTATACTTCTGCTTGATTTTATCTGTCATGCGATTTATTCCTGGATGGCCACCACTAATAGGATCGTCATGATATTTGTGCAGAATTTCTTTAATTTTCCCGGGATTTGTCACTTATATAACTTCTGGAGTTAGAGCGATTGTTAGCGTTTTGAGAACTTTATTACCCATTTCTATAAAATTGCCTACTGCAGTATAATTACTTTTAAACAATTTGTCCCCTAAGGACAACTGTATTTGTACACGTCCTAAATTGCCGGCTTCTCGTTCGAGCCTGGTAAAGAATTGTCCTAAGTCAATCTTATCCTCAACAATTAGGTTGCTTGTATCAAAATTGCTACAAATTTTCTTTCCTTTTTTGAAATATAATTTCGGAGGATTGAAAACGAGCTCGACATGTCTTTTTACTTCAAATTTATTTAGCGCTTCGTAAATTTTGGGGTTCTCTTTGTGACTTTCTTTAATTTCAGTTTTATCTCTGGTCCTTTTAGCTGCTGATCTTGTTGTTATTTTAAATATTTTGCTTGCTTCCACTGACATATCTTTTAAATTTGTAATAGTTATGCGGGATAATGCATCCGCGATATGATTTTCTTTACCGGCTATATACTCCTGTACTGACCTTGCTGTGGTACATATAAGATCGTGTTTGAGCTGCCAGTGGCTTCGGTACAACTGTTAGTGAATTTTGAGATTGCATCGTTCATTGTTGAGAACGTTCCTGCTTGCATGATCATCTTGACCTTGTCATTGGAGCAGTTTTTACACATGGCTTTAACTGCTGCCTGTGTTGAATATCTCGTGGCTAAGTCTGGGATTACTCCATCCGAGATATATGCTCCTTCTAGCGATCTGGTAATTTTTTCTATTTCCGCAGTGTATTGGTTAGCGGTGAATAAATGCTACAAGCGTACCGCTGCCCGACTGGTCGATGTCCTCGTGAACGCAAAGGCTGACATCACCGTCCTGCAGGAAATGCGATGGACGGGGCAAGGAAACACGACAATCGGTCCTTGTGACGTATACTACAGTGGCCAGACAAGCGGCAAAGCGCGTGGTGTAGGATTTGTGGTGGGAAAGAGACTTCGCCGCCAAGTACTAGCGTTCACTCCTGTGGACGAGACTCTCGCTGCGATCCGCAACAAGGCGAGGTTTTTCAACATAACATTTATCTGCGCCGACTGAGGAGACGGACGACGCAGAGAAGGACTCCTTCTACGATAAACTTGAACAAACCTATGATCGTTGCCCCCTGCATGAAATCAAAATCGTGCTCGGCGACTTTAATGCCGAGGTGGGCAAGGAAGGAGTCTTGGGTCCTACAGTTGGAAAATTCAGTTTCCACGATATAACATCCCCCAACGGCACTAGGTTGTTTGACTTCGCCGTTGCTCGCAATATAGTCATCAGTAGTACCAGGTTCCAGCATAAGCGAATACACCAAGCCAATTGGCTGTCCCCTGATCAAAGAACAAGAAACCAGATTGATCATGTCATGATCGACGGCAGACACAGCTCCACCGTTCTAGACGAGCGTACCCTACGCGGTCCCAATATCGACTCGGACCATTATCTTGTTGCAGCCAAGATACGCACACGCCTCTGTGCAGCGAAGAAAGTACGCACAGTAACGGAAGGAAAAATTTACGTCGAGAAGCTGCGCGTGACACAGACAGCTGATAATTTCTCCACTCAACTCTCACACCTGCTATCGGAGAGCAATCCTCGACCTAACGATGTAACCGAGCAATGGAAGCATATTTCTCACTCATTACGTACCGCCGCTGAGGACACTATAGGGTTTCAGCGAGCCCGCAAGAACAACTGGTAAGATAAGGAATGCACCACAGCCTTGGACAAAAAGGACGCTGCATACAGGGAGACGTTGCGAACGGGCGCAACCCGCTGTGTATGGCAACGCTATGGTGAGTCGAAGAAGGAAGAGAGAAGCCTTTTCAGAAAAAAGAAACGTGAGGCCGAAAGCCGTGAGTGTGAGGAGCTTGAGATGCTGGCTGATAGGAACGATGCCCGAAAATTCTATGAAAAGATCCGGCGGATGACGGAAGGTGTAAGGACAATAATGGCGACCTGGTAACTGACGTACAGAATGTACTTAAGTTATGGAGGGAGCACTTCTCTCCACTGCTAAGTTGCGAGGGAGACGTTGAACCCGATACCAATCCCTGACGATGGGAAGGTCGTCCCACCACCTGACTATGAAGAAGTGAGGATAGCTATATCCCGGCTCAAAAACAACAAAGCGCCTTCAAAAGACGGACTTCCCGCCGAGCTGTTCAAACACGGAAAAAATAATCCCTGACGATGGACAGGTCGTCCCACCACCTGACTATGAAGAAGTGAGGATACCTATATCTCGGCTCAAAAACAACAAAGCGCCTGGAAAAGACGGACTACCCCCCGAACTGTTCAAACACGGAGGCGAAGAGCTGGTAAAAAGCATGCATCAGCTCTTATGCAGAATATGGTCAGACGAGTGCGATCCCGCTAACCGCACCAATTACCGCGGAATCAGTCTTCTTAATATCGCATATAAGGTTCCTTCTAGCGTATTGTGTGAAAAACTGAAGCCCATCGTAGACAAACTGATTGGACCTTATCAGTGTGGCTTTAGACCTGGTAAGTCTGCCATCGACCAGATTTTCACGATACGCCAAATCCTGGAGAAGACCCATGCTAATAGAATCGATGCACACCACCTCTTTGTCGATTTTAAAGCCGCTTTTGACAGCGCAAAAAGGAGTTGCCTGTATACCGTCATGTCTGAATTTGACTTCCCTGCAAAGCTTAAACGGCTTTGCCAAATTACGCTGAGCAATACCAACAGCTCCGTCAGAATCGGGAAGGACCTCTCTGAGCCATTTTAAACCAAACGAGGCTTCAGACAGGGCGACTCCCTTTCGTGCGATTTCTTCAACCTGATGCTGGAGAAGATAATTCGAGCAGCAGAGCTAAACCGCAATGGCACAATTTTCTACAAGAGCCTGCAATTGCTGGCGTATGCCGATGATATTTATATCATTGGCCTTAACAACCGCGCCGTAAGCGCTGCCTTCTCTGGGCTGGATAAAGAAACGAAAAAAGTGGGTCTGGCGGTGAACGAGGACAAGACGAAGTATCTTCTGTCATCAAAGAAAGAATCGGCGCACCTGCGCCTTGGCAGCCAAGTCACAAGTTTGAAACGGTGAGAGATTTCGTCTATTTGAGAACCAGCATTAACAGCGAAAATAATATCAGTCTAGAAATCCAACGGAGAATCAATCTTGCCAACAAGTGTTACTTTGGACTAAATAAGCAATTGAGAAGTAAAGTCCTCTCTCGACAAACAAAATTCACGCTCTATAAGTCTCTCATCATACCAGTCCTGATGTACGGCCCGGAATCATGGATAGTGTCCAGAGAATATGAGATGCCCTTGGAGTATTTGAGAGAAAAGTTCTCCGGAAGATTTATGGTCCTTCCAGTGATGCCAACGGCAAGTATCGAAGGAAATTTAAGGATGAGATGTACGAGCTTTACGCAGACCTGACCATAGTTCAGCGGATTAAAGCCCAAAGGCTCCGCTGGCTGGGTCATGTTATGCGAATGGAAAAAGAAGCTCCAGCACAGAAAGTTTTACTATCGACAACCGAATTCGGCAGCAGAGGAAGGGGAGCCCTCGATTGAGATGGAAACAACAGGTGGAGGATGACTTGAACTCCCTTGGGGTTTCCAATTGGCGTCAGTTATCACTAAAATGGAATGATACGAAACAGCCAAAATCGCCTAGGCGTTTAAGCGTCATTATGACGCAAGCCAAGATTAGATTAGATTATTTATGTACAATAATTTACCTTAGAAAGTCGTTGGTGAGTGTGACAGCGGCAGCAGGCAAGTCAGTTCTCTTCGATAGTGAAAATGAAATGTTATTGGAAAATTGATCTCGGCTCTGCCGGACCGGAGATCACACGGAGGTTTTCCACTGGATATTTGATATCCAAAGGAAAACTGTGTTACCCGTGTTTTCTTTTGTGTAAGTGTGCATATATATGACAGCGTTTACCTTTTGTTCATAATAAATATTTTGTGCTCCGACCTAAACAATAGGGTTGCCACCTATCTAAATTTTTTTTGAATTTATGGAGCAATTAGGGTTGCCACCTTATCGCAGTATATTTGTATATTCGGTACAATCTCGAGAACCGCTTAATAAATTTGGATGAAATTTGGCATGGGGTAGTATGTTTGATCCTAAGACTATCAATTATTCAAATCCACTGGTACCTCCAAATAAGCCACAGGAACGTCTTGATATGCTATATTTTATTGATTTGCTTTATTGACAAGTTAAATCTTACTGCTTTACTTTATTGACAAGTTATACTTTATTGCCCGCTCGTTGTACGAGCTGGGATGAGTGATTGAATCGAAGTCCAATTCTACAAATACACTTACAATTAAAACAGCTACAATCGCGACCGTTGTTGATGAGAACGCCGCCGACTGCGCTAAGTGTGATGATAGTGTGGAACATAATACAAATTCACTCCCACGCTAGATGGCTGGTCTTTGCTATGCAATTGCCTTGCACCTGCAAGCTGGTGTCATGTTATAGATTCGGGGAATTTGTGACTGCTGGTCAGTACCATTGGCCTTGAGCCATATGCGACAATCATGAAAGCATAATGCAAATTCCCTCCCACGCTAGAGCCACTACAAAGCTGGCTTTTGATATGTAGCTGTCCCGCATTTGCAGGCTGGTGTTATGTTGCAGAGTAGGGAGATTTGTGGCTGTCGTTTACTTATTGTTGGCCTTGAGTCACATGTGATAACTTATCCACTTCGGTGTTGCCGCTTGCGGGGTATTACAGGGTTACCACCTATCACATTTTTTTTTAAATATCCGGTACTATCTCGAGAACCGCTTAACTAAATTGGATTAAATTTGGCTTGGAGATAGTATGTTTGGTTCTAAGACTATCCACATGGGGGGTATTACAGGGCTGCCACCTATCTATTTTTTTATATTTTGAGTAAGATAAGCCAATATTGGTATCACATGAATAGTATTTTCGGCGGCATGCCAACTAGTAGGGTTGACACCTAGGGTTGCCTCCTTATCGCAGTATTTGTATATTGTATTTGTATATCTTGGGATTATTTAAGGATTATTTTAGGATAGTTTGGGATAATTTAGGGGAAATTTGGGGATATTTTTGGGGCTATTTTTGGATTAGTTTGAGTTCAATTTTGGGATAATTTTCGGTCATTTAGGGATCATTTTATGGTCACTTTGGAATATTTTTGGGGGTCATTTTGGGGTAATTTTTGGGCCATGTAGAGGTCATTTGGTAAAAATGTGTTGGATAGTAAATATACTTCGGTCTAAGATTATCTACTTGGATTTGGCACTTTAGCCGGTTTATAAAGTTGCCACCTATTTGATATTTTTTTCGGAAATTGATTTTAAAAAGTTTATGTTGGTAAGTAAGAACATTGGAAAAAATGTAAGATTTGGAAAAGCACCGAGCAAGCTCGATCACCCGGGTACTATAATATGTAAGTAGTCTGAAAACAATCATTAAGCTGAAAACAGAAACGACTTTAGCGTCGCGTGGCGTGACATTTCATTTTTTACAGCTGAGATAAAATTACATAGTTCAATGCAACCTGTCTCGTAACGGTTTTTCAACGCGCGTTAGCGCAGAGACTTGACCAAGTTTTATCTGTTTACTTGCGATGACATAATCAGCTGATTTTTCCTTGCATATTTTCGCGTTCATTGTGGGATACTTTTTCGGACTTGTTCGGTTTTGCCAAAGTTATAAATGTCACGCAAAGCAATAACGCTGTATTTGTTTACGCCTTTATTGAATAGAAAATATAAAGTTAACTTAAAAACAAGTAAGGAAAGCTGTCTTCGGCTGTGCCGAAGGCTATATACCTTTCATGAATAAGCATCACGATTTTCACTGTTCGATCTCCAGTACAGCCTGTGTGAATTTAACTTTAGCTCATACCGAAATTATCGGAACTATCGATTATATGGGGGCGACGTGTTTTATTGGTCCAATCTCAATGATTTTTAGCATCGACATTCCACATTCTAACAGAGCAATAGTTACGAAATTTCACGACCCTACTTATATAATTACAGGAGTTATAGCACAAAATCCGTTTATCGGAACAATCGATTGTATGGGGGCTATGTGAAATATTTATCTCATCTCAATGATTTTTAACATCGACATTTTACATATAAAAATAGCAGTACTTACAAAATTCGACGTTCCTAGCTTTATAATTACTGGAGTTGTAGCCCAAAATCCGTTTATCGGAACAATCGATTGTATGGGAGCTATATGAAATATTTATACTTACAAAATTTCACATTACAGTTTTGGTCCGATCTTGCTGGTTCTGACGAATGATTATTCTCATATAAAATAACTCCTCCATACCAAATTTCATGGAGATATCTCTAAAATTGAGGGACTAGTTTGCGTACAAACAGACGGACGGCCGGACAGACGGACATGGCCAAATCGAATCAACTCATCGTCCTGATCATAACGGTATACTTATTAGTGGGTCTATCTCTTTTTCTTCTCATACTTACAAACATCGGAACAAAGTTATACTACCATTTCATGTTCATGAAAGGTATAAAAATTAATTTAAAAGTCACATATCTCGACTTAAGACCCCTATCAAACTTTCTTAACGCTAGCGCCATAGCCATAACGATAACCATTACGCTAACCATCTCCAATGTGATCGATTGATCACACAGTAACCATAAACAAGTTATAATCTGAATAAAGCATAGAATATTTAAAAAGTTGGCAGCAAATTGCACAGATGCTTGCCCACTAACCTAACAAATAAAGGGCCAAATAAAAGATTCAAAATGTGTGGAACTCACCAACACCATCATTAAGAGGTTAAGGAAAAGGCGAAAAACCAAAAAACAATTGGTTGGTTATGGTATGGTTTAGGCGTTGGCGTTTATGATGTGGCATCATTAATCGTTTACATTGATTTCCTCAAGGTTGGTTGGAACTGCTGATTATAGTTATGGCCATATTTAATGTTAATTTTTTATTTCCAGTCTATTATTGAGTCACCCGACAAACAGTTGACATTGAATGAAATTTATAATTGGTTTCAAAATACATTTTGCTATTTTCGCCGTAACGCTGCAACATGGAAGGTGAGTAAAATAATATTTCTTGTAAGTTCAAGAATTCAAAACTATAAAAAAGAATTCAAATCTAAACAAGCATTTCTGATAGAATGGCCAATAAAAAGGAGTTTAATAGAACCGGTGTTTTCATTTAAATTTATTGGGTTTCTCAATCTTCTTATCGCAACTGGTTCTAATAGATCTTTTTAACTTTTTTTTTAATTCATAAAACCGTTAAAGTTTTTCTCAGAACCGAGGCTTGCAGTTTGTAGCGCATTAAATTTTTATATACACGTTTTGCTGGTGTTTGGCCATTTTTTTCTTGGAGACCTGGGCATTGTTTTGTACAAATAACACTATGCAACAAGAATCTTCGTAATTGATGAAACCAATTGGAGATGAAACTTTAGCCCAGGTCTGGTTTCTTGGTTATTTTTATTCAATGTTAGTACCTAACCCTGTGTATGAAAAAATTGATTAAAACTTGATCAAATCGCCGGTTCAAAGTAAACAGAAGTATTTCAAAATTTAAATTGTTTTTGAAACGGCATTCAAAGATTGATTTTTTCAATGGAGTTCAAAAAATAAAAGTTTGAAATGCTGTTTTCCCAAAACTTTTAAAAAGTAAATACATCTGTTTACTTTGGAACCGGCGAAATTAAGCAATTTTAGGGTTTTTTTCCTTGTATTTCGCTATTTTTTGGATCGAGGAACTCATTTTTGACATTAGTTTTCACCTTAGCAATTCGCTAGGTGGCGCTGTCATACAATTTGTCTTATTTTTGATAGTTTTTCATGCAAATGAAGTAATTTTAGGTTGTTATTTTTTTGTAAATCGCTATTTTTTAGATCGAGGAACTCATGTTTGACATTATTTTTTACCTAAGTCTTACGATAGGTGGCACTGTAATACATTTTTGATAGTTTTTCATGCAAATGAAGCAATTTTAGATTGATTTTTTTTTTTGTATATCGCTATTTTTTGGATTAAGGAACTCATTTTTGATATTATTTTTTACCTAAGTCTTACGATAGGTGAAACGCGTGCGCGTGTGCTATTGTTGATGTATGTTAACTGAATATAGTACATTATTTCACTTTGGTGTAGATATAAGACATAGACCAATTTTGCACGGATAAATTTACCAATTTTGCACGGATAAATGTACGAGACAATCCATATGGAAACGTCTAACTCAAAAAGCTGGATAGTCGCGGATTTGGTTCAAACTTTGAGGGACACTTCTCTAGGGTCTCAAAGGATCAAATTTACACACATTTAATTTTTATAACCACTGGTTTCGGACTGGTCGAATTTCAAAGTTTGAAAAACGTAATTTTTACGTTTACCCTATTATAGCTGTAAAAATGTTTCTATTCGATATGGCGTTTTAAAGGTAAAAGAGAGTAGCTTGTTTAAAAGTAAATAATAAATCTAGCTTCTAATACCTAAACATTTTGTTTTGTTATTTTCATACTAAGGGTCTCTGCTGATGGATCTTCTAACCCAATATTGCCAAATTCCATCGTTCTATCGTAATCAGATTAAAAGTTACGACCAGACAAATTTTCAAAAATGCCTCCCTTAAAAGTGGTCGGGGCCACGCCCACTTTAGAAAATTTATCAAAAAATCATTATATGTATAATGACCAGGGAGAGTCACCTATAAAATTATATCATTTTACCCATTTCCGTTGCCGAATTATGCCAATTTAGGTGATTTTACAAATTTTCGATATCTAAAGTGGGCGTAGTTGGAGGGCGATTTTTTTCAATTTCATCAGGTATACTCCGAACGATACTAGTAGGCTTTGTGCAGAATTCCATCATTCTATCGTAATCAGTTTAAAAAATACGACCAGTCGAATTTTCAAAAATGCCTTCCTAAAAGTGGGCGGTGCCACGCCCAATAAACAAAAAAAAACGCGTGTAGCCAGTACTTGTGAAAGAAGTTAACTTCTTAAGTTCAGAAAAAACGAAATATGAATAAGATGCATGCGAGAATGGTTTAGATTCACAATATTCCGGGAAGTGGACCACGGAAACGATCCATTCGAAAATATCTTATATATGGTGCGTTTTCCTTAAAATTTGTTACATGAGTAGAATTGGGCCTAAATTAACAGGGGCCAATACGAATGGGATATAGAGGAAGAGGGGCGTGGTAGAAGGAAAGGGGGCAATGAAGAGCAAAACGGAGGGAGATAGGAAAGAGAGTTGTACGAAGAAAGATAGGAAGACTAGGTGACAAGCCTGCTTGAAATTTAAATATTTGGAATACGGTCGCAAATACCTTTCACTTAATACCCATATTGGCATATCTTGCCCAATATTAAAAAAAAAAAAATAGATAGCTGGCAACCGCCCCAAGTGGCAACCGCCATGTATATAGTCTTAGAATGAATCATACTACTAATAATGCCAAATTTAATACAAAACGGCAAAGCGGTTCCCGAGATATAAGGAAAAATAAATAAATTACGGTCTGGGAGCAACCCTGGCTAGCAAACCTGCTAGATATTGTCATATTTGAAATGCGACCGAAAATACCTTTCATTTAATACCCATATTGGCATATATTGCTCACTATTTAAAAAAAATTGAGATAGGTGGTAACCCTGTTAACAGCCTCAAATGAAAACAGCCACGCATATAATCTTAGAATGAATCATACTATCTATAAAGCGAAACTTTATCCAAATCGGTCGAGCGGTTCCCGAGATATAGAGAAAAGTAAATAAAATGCGGTTAGGTGCAACCCTAGGTGGCAACCCTTTTTGAGATTTACATATTTGGAATACGGGCGAAAGTACCTTTCATTTGATATCCATATTGGCATATTCTGCTCAATGTTAAAAAAAATTGAGATAGGTGGCAACCCTGTGAAACGCCCCAAGTAGCCACACCCACGCGTATTATCTTACAATGAATCATAATATCTATAATGTCAAACTGTATCCAAATCGGTCGAGCGGTTCCAGAGATATAGAGAAAAATAAAGAAAATACGGTTTGGGGGTAACCCTAGCTGGCAACCCTCCCAAATGTTGTCATATCTGAAATGCGACCGAAAATACCTTTCATTTAATACCCATATTGGCATATATTGTTCAATATTAAAAAAAATTTAGATAGGTGGCAACCCTGTGAACCGCCACAAGTCGCAACACCCACGCATATAATCTTAGAATGAATCATACTATTTATAATGCCAAATTTTATCCACATGGGTCAAGCGGTTCCCGAGATATTAATAAAAAAAATTAAATTGCGGTTAGGTGGCAACCCTAGGTGACTACCCTGCTAGAGATTTACGTATTTGGAATACGGTCAAAAATACATACAAGCATATAATCTTAGAATGAATCATACTATCTATAGTGCCAAAGTTTATCCACATCGGGCAAGCGGTTCCCGAGATATCAATAAAAATAAATAAAATGCGGTTAGGTGGCAATCCTAGGTGGCAACCCTGCTTGAGATTTACATATTTGGAATATGGTCGAAAATACCTTTCATTTGATGCCTATGTTGGCATATCTTGCTCAATATTTAAAAAAAATTGAGATAGGTGGCAACCCTGTGAACCGACCCAAGTGGCAACACCCACGCATATAATCATAGAATGAATCATACTATCTATAATAACAAATTTTACCCACATCGGTCAAGGAGTTCCCGAGATATCAATAAAAATAAATAAAATGCGGTTAGGTGGCAACCCTAGGAGGCAACCCTGCTTGAAATTTACACATTTGGAATACGGTCGATAATACCTTTCATTAGATACCCACATTGGCATATCTTGCTCAATATTTAAAAAAAAATTGAGATAAGTGGCAACCCTGTCAACCGCCCCAAGTGGCAACACCCACTCGCATAATCTTAGGATGAAGCATACTATCTATAGTATCAAACTTTTCCAAATCGGTCGAGCGGTTCCCGAGATATAAAGAAAAATATATAAAATACGGTTAGGTTTCAACCCTGCTTGAGATTTAAATATTTGGAATACGGTAGAAAATACCTCTCATTTGATACCCATATTGGCATATCTTGCTTAATATTAAAAAAAAAATTGAGATAGGTGGCAACCCTGTGAACTGCACCAAGTGGCAACACCTACGCATATAATCTTAGAATGAATCATACTATCTATAATGCCAAATTTTATCAATAAATAAATCGGTTGAGCGGTTCCCGAGAAAAACGCCGACGCCTGAAAGTCTGCAACATACGCCTGAAAGTCGTCTACAATTTCTATTTCCCTGCCACAATTTCCATGCCCATAGCTTCCGTTGCTTCGACATCCATTTTCTCAAATTTTACTCCCAATCAAAACTTCATATCGCCGCCTAAGAAGTTAACTTAAAAAATTTATGGAAAAATCATAAGAGAATGATCACCTCAAAAATGATATCATTTTAGCCATTTCAGCTACCGAGTTATGTTTTTGTGATTTTCGACGTGGTTATCATCCGATTTCGCCTATTTTCAATAGAAATCTACCTGGGCCAAAAAGTAACCAAAAAGTATATAAAATGTCATGCAAAGATGTCAATGTTTACTCAAGTTATCGTGCACACAGACAGACGGACGGACATGCCTTAATGAACTCCTCTTTTCAACCTTAGAACTTTCATATAAGGAACTCTATATCTATCTCGATTATATTGTGATGTTACATACTACCGTTATATGAACAAAATTAATACAACCTTGTACTAGTACTAGTACGCTGGGTATAAAACCCCGCGTGCAATTATCATAAATATTAAACTAGTTACATATAATTAAAAATTATTATATCGACGTGCCATACGAAAACTAACACCAAAATTTCGTGTCTGAAGAAAACTAACACTTTTATTTTGTGTCTGACGAAAACTAACACTTTTATTTTGTGGCTGACGAAAAGTAACAATTTCAGTTTTTCTCTGAAGAAAATGTACTAGCCAGTCGTCAGACACAAAATAAAAGTGTTATTTTTCGTCAGTCACAAATTGAAAGTGCTATTTTTCGTCAGACACAAAACAAAAGTGTTAGTCTTCTTACAAAATTTGAAAAGTGTTAGATTTCGTAAAAATTTTTAAAAGTGTTAGTTTTCGTATGGCACGTCGATATGTACGTGTTCCTTGAAATCAGCGTTGCCGTTTCTCTAAATTACCGACATTAAAAAATTAATTCCCCCGAATCCACCCCAATTACCGCCACATAATTTTCAAATATCTCTCAAACTTCCCACGTATGTACATATAAAATAAAAATGTTTGCCACATAGGTCCGATTTCATAGTGACATATTAACTTAAGTTCCACAGTTAACAATGTATTGGCAACTTTATTTAAGTTATTTAATTGAATTTTTAGATACTAAGGCCCAATTTCACAGTGGCAGGTTAACTTGTGTTCCACAGTTAACTTTGGATTCGCAATTTGATTTAAGTTATTTAGTGATTTAGTCGGCCTTCTGATATCTGACCTCACCAACGTTGGACAGTTTAAAAAAAAAAAACTTTATTTTGACTATAGCAAGGAGCTTTCCAAATTATTCCAAGTCTACCGAAGTCCGATAAACAGAACAATATCCCCCTTAGAAATTTATTATTTAGTGTTGGTAAATTACAAATGCTGGTTAAGGCAAATCTAGGCTTTTGCAAAAACTGTTAAAGGTTTTTCTATCTTTTTTCCTTAACCATAACTTAAAAATATTTAAAAATACATTTCATATCGATTTTTGATTTGATTTTTGAAAAAAATAGTACGTATATTGATTTAAAAAAAAAATATTCAAAAGTGGTGAAACCGGGAAAAATGTAGCCTTTTGCAAAAATAGTTTGAGGATTTTCTAGCCTTTTTCCTTAGCCATAACTTAGAAATATTTAAAAAGACATTTCATATCGATTTTTGATTTGATTTTTGAAAAAAAAAAATGTGGGTATGTTGATTTAAAAAAAAGTTATTCAAAATTGGTTAAACCGGGCAAAATCTAGCCTTATGCAAAAACAGTTTGAGGGTTTTTAAGCTTTTTTCCTCAACCCTAACTTGAAAATATTTAAAAAGACATTTTATATTGATTTTTGATTTGATATTTGAAAAAAAAAATTTAGGTATATTGAAACGGGGCAAAATGTCTTTAGTAATATTTTAGTTGACCACTTCGTTTAGTACAAAATTTAAGGACCTGTAAAAAATTATGGATTTTTATATTTCAAAATTTATAGAAATAATCTACCGAAGTCCGATAAACAGAACAATATCCCCCTTATTCATAAAAAATATAAAAGGTTTATTAAGCTCTTAATATTCAAAATTTGTATGAAAATGTCATTTTAAAAAGCTTTATAAACCAATTTTATTTTTTATGAATATGAGGGTATTTTTAAAAAAAATTTAATTTTCGGAAAAACTTACCAAAAAACCCAAATTGTATAAGCGGTTATCTCATTTCTATAATGGGTGGTATGTATGTATATTTATGAAAATATTCGCAGTAAGTTTTTTCTGAAAAAAGTATCACAAATATAAAAATATGTCTTATGAAATTTTAATGAGCTTATAAAAATCAAGATTAGAAATACTCATATACCTAAAGATGTTTTAAAAAAGAAAAAACTATTTCAATGAAAAAAAAAAAAAAAAATTGTAGCCCGGAGCTGTTCTCGAACCTACAACAGTTCGCTCGCTATCCGATGCGCTAACCACTGCTCTACTGCTTTATCTACGAATTTATTGTCAAATCACCAATTCAAGCTGTATGGGCAATGAGAGAAAATAGTTACTCTAATAAAAGGAGGAGCTTGTTGAGTGAAAGATTGAAAGGTTCATTTTGCAGAAAATGAGTTCTTTTTATAGAAATTTATTTTACAGGCGTGTTTTTAAATCTTTTTAGAGTGGGTAAATTACAAATTCTGGTTAGGTCAAAAAAAGTTTGAGGATTTTCTAGCTTTTTTCTTTAACCATAACTTAGCAATATTTAAGACAATTTATATGGATTTTTTATTTGATTTAAAGAAAAAATATATATTGATTTTTCTATTCAATTTGGTCTAGTCTTTTTGGGGCTCGGGTTGCAAATCTGCCCTTTTAAAAGTTAATACATATGTACATATAACTTCGATCTTATATCATCAAAAATTAGACAAAAAAACCCAAATTGAATAAGCGGTTATCGCATTTCTACACAGAGCCAAAAATGCCTAATAAAATTAATAAGATTGTCTTCATGATCAGTTTTTGGGCAAAGGGGTAGTCGCAACGGTGGAAACGAAGAAAAAACTATAGGGAAATCTTTTTGGTTTTAAGAAGAAATTCTTATTAAAAAAACTATACATTTAGTACAAAGGTGTAGTTAGACGCTGGCAATTATTAGTATACGATGGCCGGATCGTTAGCAGCTGGATTCTCTCTCTTTTTTCCCAATTAGAAATGTTAAAAAGAAATTTTCTCAATTATATTTATGAGATTTTCCTTTGAAACATTAAGAACTATACACATATCAGTAATTAGACGCTAGCAATCAAAAGTGAGCGATGGCCTGATGGTTAATAGCTGGGTTTATCATTCCGAAAATTATAAGTTCGATTCTCGGTGAGGGCGATATCATTTTATTTTTCATTTAAAATATTAAAAAGAAAATCTTCTTAATAACTTTAAAAAGACTGTCTCTACAATAATAAGAAGCACATCTTCTTGAAGAAAATCTATAGAGGTATCTTATGACTTTTGTTCTATTTTATTAGGCATTGTTGGCTCTGTGTATAATGGGTGGTATGTATGCATATGCTTTCCGTCAACTAAAAATATTCAGCAATTTTTTTTCTCGAAAATAGAGATCACAAATATAAAATTTTTAAAAAAGTCAAGATAAGAACTATTTATATATTGAAAAATTAAAAACAATTTTCATTGACAAAAAATAAAATAAAAAATGTGGCCGATAGCTTTACTTGAACCATTAAACGCTCGACCACTACCCCCGACGCTTCCCACTGGGCTATCGCTTTATGTACAAATTGATTGTCAGATAACCAATTCAAGTGGCATGAGAAAGTTTCATTCGGTTATTACAGATAAATGAAGCAGGATTGGTTATATATTAGATAATTGTGCACTGCCTTAGAGGTATGCCAACAAATCCATATGCATTTCATAAATATTTATGCATATTTAGTATGGGTGTAAGCTTGGCAAATATTTATATGTAAAATTTGTTAGCCTATTAATATAATAGATATATATAAAATTCAAATTATGTATCTGTCTATGGACACACTTGGCTCCTAAACGAATAAGCCGATTGTATCCAAATTTTACACACGCTCTGGATATCTTTCAGGGATTATTATTATTATAAGGCCTTATTACACCGCGACCATTAGTACGATCTATTGTGTGACCTATCAGCTTATTGCTGTATGCGGAGGCTCTTTATAAATTTGAGCACCTCCTCAGGTTTTTTATTCCATAACACGAACGGATTGAGAGTGACACCACCTAGGTAGCAAACTCTCTTTCTTGCTAACGCGATGCTTTCGCAGGGTATGTGAACCGGCGTTTCATCGTCCACTTCGCAAAACCGACAAATTGTTGTATCTGACAGATTCAATTTACTCAGGTGATAACGTAGACTACAATGTCCCGTATAATCCAGATAGATCCACCCTTCTTAGATTTATGAGCCTGGCCAATGATCTTTGCGATGGTTCTATAAAGAGTTTGGCCTGCCTCTGTCCTACGCTGCTAAGCCAATGCTGCCTAAACTGTTTGTCTTCCCAGTTGCTAATGGTCTCCTTGGTGAGCCCACAGAAGGGTTCCGGAACATAAAATGCTGTTAGAGCACCTTGTTTTGCCGTCATGTCTTTCATGCCATGGGACCCAACCTAACAACACCTTGTTTTTGGCCCCCAGATCATAAAGGACTGTGACGGACTCATAAACAAGCTTCGAAGTTACTGACCACGCTTTCTTATCGACAGAAGAGGAAGGGTATGCCTCGACTGTGGAGGAAACAGCAGTTGGATAATGACTTGAACTTACTTGGTGCTTGGTGCGTCAGTTGCGTACTTAAAAGGGATAACTAGGGTTCTTTGATACGTAATGGGTAACTCGCGTAGGCTGTTAAGCGCAAATAAATGATAATGACGAGCGGCTTCAATAGGTTTCCAAACCGAAAACACACCGACTGAAGGAAGTTACCGTAACCAGAGCTACTACGCAAAGCTTTATGGCCCCTCTGTAACACCTTCACCGAGATTCTACAATGGGCAGTGTAGAAAAGCACGTGGAAAGGATGAGCAGACAAAAAGATAGCTCGCACAGAATTTTAAAATTTAATATTTTTGTTTGAGAAATTTCAAACTGGCATTTGTCAAAGCCAACATTACCATATTTATTTGGAATTTTGACAGCAAAAAACTTATAGACGGATAATAGTTACAAGACCTTTATAAAGCGTTTATGAATAAAGTTCATTATAACAGTTTTATAAAGTTAAACTTAGTTTTTACTATTACGCAGTTATAATGTGTAATAGTATTTTTTTTGAATAAGGGGGATGGTTTCGGTGTTTTTGGTTTTGAAATTTTAGTCATACCAATTGTAATCAATTTTTGAGATTTGAAAATATAAAGGTGGAGTGCACGTTTCCAAACTAAGGCAAACAATAGAAGTTCGGTTATCGACAAAACATTTAAAGCCTATTAATTTAAACAAAATTTTTTATTCTCCGTCTACCAAGTAAGTAAATAAATAATGTAAAGCAAACTTACGTTTAAAGTTGTTTATAAAGTAAAAAAATCGGTGACGCTTTCTGTAACGTAAGTGACAAAATCTCGCTTTATTAGGTAGTTTCTCAATCACAACTATTATTTTTGCTGATATTTTGTACTAATATATAGAGTATCATGATTTGTCCATGTATAGGGGCTTTATAACGGCATAAAGGAGTCCCGAAAGAGTTCCATACGTCAAAGTTCTAAGGATTAATAGAGAAGGCGTTTGAGTCATGTGACTCTCTGTCTGTGCTTCCGAAAAAATTTAAATATTTGAGTCAAATATTGTATACACATTACTTTCCGGCCAAAAAGGCTGCTAGCGGAAAATGCATGACATTTATTGATAACCATGCCGCTTCTTCATAAAGAATCGAAAAAATCCAAAATCAAAGCTTCCTACAAAAATTTGGCTCTGACGGAATATTTGTTATATCAAATATCAAAATTTACCGGACTACATAGTAGTATTTAATATTAGGTTTGTTTACTGACCAAAAAAAAGTTCAGAGCAGGTTAGAGCAGAGCAGAGCAGG
The DNA here is from genome assembly GCA_964058755.1 of Campiglossa producta. Classification (NCBI taxonomy): domain Eukaryota; kingdom Metazoa; phylum Arthropoda; class Insecta; order Diptera; family Tephritidae; genus Campiglossa; species Campiglossa producta. The sequence continues at coordinate 30,176,091 of CAXKVI010000006.1, read as the reverse complement.
GCAGCTGTCAAAATAGAAATAGAGCAACTCAGAGCAGAAATAGCATTAAACACTTGAATCTCGATAGTTTCTTTTTATTTGGTTTTTTTTTTAAATCTTCAAAATTAATGCACATTTACGTATACAAAAACATTGATTTTCTTGCAAGCTAATTTTTTTGAAGTTTTCAAAAATGTATTTTTTCCTGACTGACAATTGCTTCTCTGCTCTAACTTACTCCATAAAAAAAGCTAGAGCAGAAATTTGTGATCTGGATTACTCTAGCTTTGTTTTGAGCGTACTCAAGAAACAAAAGATAGAGCAACCTAGAGCAAGAAAGGTGTTCGTTAAACACAATTTTGTGAAATATATCAATCTGGCGTAAGCTAGAGCAGCCCATTAAACAAACCTATTATACAATGATTTTCATATCAAACCCAATATGCATTGAGCCCAACCCCCTCAGAATTTGATGAAATTTTGCATAGAGGTACATCTTACCTACCCAAACACAACCTCATTTTTAGAAGTTGCATTTTCGAAAAATTGAGGGCGTGGCAAGGTATCGAAATATTCGAAAAATAAAATTTGAAACTGAAAAAACACTTCAAAGATTAATTGTTATACCGTTAGAAAGGTATTATTATTATTATTATAAGGCCTTATTACACCGCGACCATTAGTACGATCTATTGTGTGACCTATCAGCTTATTGCTGTATGCGGAGGCTCTTTATAAATTTGAGCACCTCCTCAGGTTTTTTATTCCATATCACGAACGGATTGAGAGTGACACCACCTAGGTAGCAAACTCTCTTTCTTGGTAACGCAATGCATTCGCCACGTATGTGAACCGGCGTTTTATCGTCCAGTTCGCAAAACCGACAAATTGTTGTATCTGACAGATTCAATTTACTCAGGTGATAACGTAGACTACAATGTCCCATATAAAACACAGTGAGGGTTCTTAGATCCACCCTTCTTAGATTTATTAGCCTGGCCGATGATCTTTGCGATGGTTCTATAAAGAGTTTGGCCTGCCTCTGTCCTACGCTGCTAAGCAAATGCTGCTTAAACTGTTTGTCTTCCCAGTTGCTTAACTGTTTGTCTCCTTTACGTGGGCCTTGGTGAGCCCACAGAAGGGTTCCGGACCATAAAATGCTGTAAGAGCACCTTGTTTTGCAAGCTGGTCCGCTTTTTCGTTTCCGTCATGTCATTCATGCCCTGGGACCCAACCTAACAACACCTTGTTTTTGGCCCCCAGATCATTAAGGACTGTGACGCACTCATAACCAAGCTTCGAAGTTATTGTGTACGACTGCAAGGCACGTAGGGCGGCTTGACTGTCCGACATAATGTAAATTCGCTTAGAGGATAGTCCTCTTCGGAGGCATTCTCTGCCACAGATTTCTATTGCATGTATTTCCGCTTGGAAAATAGTGGGGTAGCTACCCATTGGTACCGATTTTTTGTAGTTTGGTCCTTAGATACCAGCTCCCGTCTTAGCATCTTCCCGCTTCGATCCATCCGCATACCAAATCTCCGAATCAGATTCAGCATATGGGTTCCCTGTTTCCCAGAGCACCCGATCAACGATTGAAACCTCAAATTTTCGCGTGATCCTGAGCGTAGGAGTTGCTGTATCATTTACTTGCAATATAGGATCGTTTATGAAGTTCTTGACTATCTTCATATGTACTGTCATATTTCCGATTTTTAGATCAGAAACTTTGTGAAGTCTAAATGCAGCGAGTGTGGCTTCCTTCTCTATCAGAATAGGGAACGGAGGTATTCCTACAAGGGCACTTAGAGCATCAGCAGGGCACAGACCAGCCGATGCAGCTTACTTAATTTAGTTGCTGGTCTTCTCTGAGCAGTCTTAGGCCACCAGACCAGGGAAGCGTAGGTGACTATTGGCATCACAACTGTATTAAATGACCAATACGTCATTTTGGGAGACAGCCCCCATGTTTTGCCATAAAGTCTAGTGCAGGCGAAAAAGGCCCTCGTTGCTTTATTTATCGTAGCTTCCAGAAGAGCATTCCATGTGATTGTCTTTTCCAATGTTACACGTAGGTATTTTGCCTCCGTTGAAAAACTTACGCGGCTGCCTCCTAGGGACGGCTCTAATATAGAAAGCTTTCGTCGCCTCGTGAAAGGCACCAAGACTGTTTCATTTGGGTTGATAGATAACCCTTTATTAGTGCACCATCTTTCAATGATGCGCAGGGCTTGTTGCATGCGATCGGATATTGTTTCTTCATGCATTCCTGTTACGCAGACTACTAAGTCATCCGCACATCCCTGTACCTCGAAGCCATTGCCCTTCAAAAGATGAAGAAGTTCGTCTATGACAAGGGTCCACAGTAGAGGAGAAAGTACACCTCACTGAGGGCATCCACTTGTGGCCACGATTGAGCCAGCACTCCCTCCTATCTCAAAGCTGATTTTTCTTTGCTTTAGCATGGCCAGCACCCAGCGAGTAATCATTGGGCTTACGTCCTTCCTAATCATGGCCTCCTCAATGGCCTGATACGTCGTATTATCGAAAGCGCCTTATATATCGATAAATGCACACAGGGTTATGTTTTTAGACTCTATGGTCTTTTAAATTTTTTCCGTAAGGCAATGGATAGCAGTCTCTGTAGATTTTCCGAATTGGGTTTTACGCAGAGGAAGTTTCTTAAAGTTCTCTTCTCTAATGTGCTTCTCCATTCCTTTTAGGAGAAAGAACCTGAAACTTATTGGTCGATATGACGATGGCAGATTTTCCGGATTCCCTGGTTTCGGTATAAAAACAACCTTAACCTTTGTCCACCTGTTAGGAATATATCCTAGCAGCAGGGATGCTCTATATAAATTGGATAGGACTGGGGTTGTATAGTTAATTCCTTGCTGTAACAGACAAAGATCGCCCCATCCGGTCCTGGGGATTTGAAAGGACTGAAAGTCGATAAAGCCCGTTGGACATTTTTGACATTGGTTAGCTTTGCTGCCAGGCTCTTTTCTCTTCCACTAATAGTTGGAGAATCATCTACTATAGGATGTGAGTGTTGATAGCCTGGTTTACACTGTACAGTCCGGAAAGTGAGTAGCAAGCAAGAGTTTGCATGTGTCTTTCGGCTGCTTTGTGCAGCTCCCATCTGAATTCTTCAGAGTACCAATGACGTTGCTATGGCCTCTCACAAGGGCCTTTTGGAGCCGCACTGCCGTAGGAAGATCTTTAATTTTTTCACAGTGTTCTCTCCAAGTCGCCCTCTTAGACTTCCTAAGTTCTTTATTGTAGGAGGTTGGGGCATTTTTATAGGATACCCATTCTCCCGTGTCTTTAGCTGTATTGAACAACCTTCTTGCTTGACATCTTAATTGTGCAAGCTTTTTGTTCCAGCAAGGCACATCCCGTTGTACACGTTTTATAGCCTGGGGACAACTCTCATTAAAAGCCGTTATAATATCTGACTGAAATTGTTCAGCTTCTGCCTCAATCTCACGCACCGTAGTTATCGGTTTTTGTAAGCAATTGCCGCTTTCTTCCATGGTGAAGCGAAAAAGTTCCCATTTCGTCTTCCTTGGATTTCTGAAAATGGACTCATGCTCAGAGAAGTGGCGGTTTGTTGACCGACATTGATTCCTCCCCCGAGACGTGCCAATTTTTACAGCGAAGGCCATGTTTTGGCTTCATAGAGTAAGGTCAAGAACCTCCCCTCTAATAGCATTAACAAAAGTCGGTTCATTACCACGATTTATGACATTGATGTTATGACTACTAATAAACTCCAGGAGTTGCTCACCCCTGTTATTTATGTTCGTACTACCCCAAGCTGTATGGTGGGAGTTTGCGCCACAGCAGAGGACCCATGGGCTACTTTTCTGTTTACATAACTCAATGAGGGATTTGGATTCAGCAGTAGGGGCTGTTTCCTCCTCACCGGGAAAGTAAGCTGATGCCAAAATGGCCTCTTTTTCCCCTCTTGAGGTTGGAATTTTCGGCCAAACTGCAACCAAATCAGCCGCCATGAACTGTAGGAGCGGAATAAACGACAGTTTCTGTTTAGAAGCATCGCCGCCCTGGGACGCGACCGGTGGCATATATTAATTTACCGCCAGTACTGCTTAAACCTTTTACAGAACCATGTAAAATCCATGGTTCTTGAATGAAGGCCACTCCCAGACCTTCTCTGTTCAATCTTCAGCTTAGAACATCCGAAGCTGCCTTGGCATGGTGAAGATTCACCTGGAGGCATTTTAGACGCTTCGAGCAAGAGTTTGCTGGTAGGGCTGACATTATAAAGATTTTTTGCGGTCCCTATCCGCCATCGATGACTTTAAGTTGCCGCTGAGCAAAGCATCCCATTAGATGCCTGACTTTGGCCCGTTTTTTTTTAATTGATTTATTTTCCGGCTTTCCGGTGGAGTCTCGATAATCGTAGCTTCTGCTGTGGACTCCAGCTAAATCTTATGCTCGTGTTAGCGGAGACTTAATTTAACTTGACTTAACTTAATTTACAAAAAAACTTAGATTCAATTATTCAACGTGTCATTTAATTTGTGTTCGTTTTTATTATTTCTGACATTGATTGCCCAGTTGTCAATTTATATTGTAAAAATGAACACGAAAAAAATTAAATTGTGTGCGATGTTTTTAAATTTAATTAACATGTATCAAGCGTGCAAGAACTCTAAACAGCGAAGAATTAGTCGTTGGGGTGTCCGCCCAATAAATAGTAACTGGGCGACAAAGGGATACCAGCGACAGGTTTATCAACGAATTAAAAACATGACTGAGGAGCAGTTTTTTCAGCACACTCGTATGACCCGAACGTTGTTCAATCTTTTATTAACTCTGGTGGGGGATTCATTGCGCAAACCCCATCAACGCATTGGTGCTGAAGAACGATTACCCCTAACCCTTTTGTGAGTTATTACAGCCGTGATGAATGTGATTGGAATTTAACCAATTTGTTTTCTGACAACTAAGGCACTTAGCTCACGGTGATCCCATCCAAACTATAGCATGGAGCTACAAACTTGGGCGAAAAACTGTGCGCAATATTATTTTGGAAACATGCGAGGTTTTATGGCGTTTGCTTTCTCCGGTGTATGTGGCAGAACCAACCGTCAGGGCAATCGACGGAAAGCATGTGGCAATTCAAGCCCCAGGGAACTTTGGCTCCATGTCCTACAACTACAAAAAATTTTTTAGTGTTGTACTTATGGCTGCCTGTGACGCAAAGTATACATTCACTGCTGTCAGTATTGGAAGATTTGGTAGCCAAAGTGACTCCGGTACATAGTAAACATGTACTAACTATATGTACTACATATATGTATATCAAATTAACTATACATACACGCAAAAGCTATTTAAAAACCTAAGTATAAGTATAAGTGAGTATAATTGTAAGCATAAATATAAATAAGTATAAGTATAAGTATAACTATAAATGTAGCTATAAATATAAATATAAGTATTAGTATAAGTATAAGTATAAGTATAAATATAAGTATAAGTATTAGTATAAATATAAATATAAGTATAAATATAAATATAAGTATAAGTATTAGTATAAGTATAAGTATAAGTATAAATATAAATATAAGTATAAGTATTAGTATAAGCATAAGTAGGTATAAATATAAGTATAAGTATACGTATAAGTATAAATATAAGTATAAGTATTAGTATAAATATAAGTATAAATATAAGTATATGTATAAGTATAAGTATAAATATAAATATAAGTTTAAGTATTAGTATAAGTATTAGTATAAGTATAAATATAAGTATAAGTATTAGTATAAGTATAAGTATAAGTATAAGTATAAGTATAAATATAAGTATAAGTATATATTTATATTTATACTTATATTTATACTTATACTTATACTTATACTTATACTTATACTAATACTTATACTTATATTTATACTTATACTAATACTTATACTAATACTTAAACTTATATTTATATTTATACTTATACTTATACATATACTTATATTTATACTTATATTTATACTAATACTTATACTTATATTTATACTTATATTTATACTTATACTTATACTTATACTTATATTTATATTTATAGTTATATTTATACTTATACTTATACTTATTTATATTTATGCTTACAATTATACTCACTTATACTTATACTTCTACTTATACTTATACTAATACTTAAACTTATATTTATATTTATACTTATACTTATACTTATACTTATACTTATACTTATACTTATACTTATACTTATACTTATACTTATACTTATACTTATACTTATACTTAACTTTATTAGTATAAATGTAATTACTATTACTATTTCACAGGCCGCCGTGGTGTAGCGGTTAAGTGTTCGGCCTTCTACACCAAGTCGTGGCGGTTCGATGCCCGACAAAAGTAACATCAAAAATTATTTAGAAAAAGAATTTTTCTAAACGGGGTCGCCCCTCGGCAGTAGTTTGGCAAACTCTCCGGGTGTATTTCTGCCATGAGAAGCTTCTCAGCAAAAAATTCATTTGCTTTGCAAGTGCCGTTCGGAGTCGGCAAAAAACTGTAGGTCCCGCCAACTTGTAGGAAAACTCAAAAGCAACACACCACAAGTTGGAAAGAGAAGCTTGGCTGAAAATCTCGTTAGAGGTTATGATAACCTGTTGGTTTTTATACTTATACTTATACTTATTCTTATACTTATACTTATACTAATACTTATACTTATATTTATATTTATACTAATACTTATACTTATATTTATACTTATACTTATATTTATACTTGTACTTATATTTATACTTATACTTATACTTATATTTATACTTATATTTATACTTATATTTATATTTATACTTATACTTATACTTATATTTATACTTATACTTATACTTATATTTATTCTTATACTTATATTTATACTTATATTTATACTAATACTTATACTTATATTTATACTTATACTTATACTTATATTTATAGTTATATTTATACTTATATTTATACTTATACTTCTACTTATACTTATACTTATATTTATATTTATACTTATACTTAACTTTATTAGTATAAATGTAATTACGATTACTATTTCACAGGAATATTTCAGTTATCTGAGTTCGGTAAATCCTTAATGAGCAACACTCTACCGCTTCCAGCCGACAGACCGTTATATAGTGATATGGAGCCTTTTCCCCATTTCTTTGTAGGCGATAGTGCATTTCCACTGAAGCGAAATATAATGCGACCATATGGCGGCAGAAATTAAGATCGTTGTCAGCGCATTTTCAATTATAGATTTTTACGTGCCCGTCGTGGAATAGAAAATGCATTTGGAATTTTCACTCCACGATGGCGTATAATTCGCCGCACTATGGACTATAGCCCGCAAAATTGCGAGTCCATCGTGCTTGGGTGTATCGCTTTACATAATTTTATAATCCTTAATGACCATGACCGCTGGTATTGTGGAAGTAATTACGTGGATCGGGAAGGAGCTGATAATGAGGTTCATCCCGGAGAATGGCGCCACGAATCAAGCGTATCAGACGGTTTGAGTAACATCACAAATTTCTCAAGAAGAGCATCTGACGTTTTCCATCCTTTTCCTTCACTAGCACTACCGGTGAGCTCCATGGACTAGCTGATAGTTCGATCACACCGCTCTCACTCATTTCCTGTATAATTTCTCTGACCACTTGGCGTTTGTCCAAGGAAACACTCCGAGGAGCTTGGCGGATTGGCCTGGCATCACCGGTATCAACTTGATGCTTCACAACATTGGTTCTACCTGGCTTGGAACCATCCTTGTCAAATATGCTAGAGTACTTTAGTATAAGTAGTTTTACCTTATTCTGGTGGTCTTCTCCGAGCTCTTGCGTCCACGCCGTGATATCATCCGACAGATTAGTGTTGCTGGTAGAAACATTTTCTTGGAGCTGTTCACAATTTATAACCGTTCTCGAGATAGTACCGGATATAGAAATATAGTGCGGGCAACCCTTGACCGATTTGGATGGAATTTGGCACAGTGATAGCATGCCTGATTCTAAGACTATCCACTTAGGTGTTGCCACTTGGAGGGCTTTTAAGGGTGGCAACCTATCTCATTTTTTTTTTTAATATTGAGTAAAATATGCGAATATCGGTATCAAATTAGAGGTATTTCCGGCGACATATCAACTAAAATATTTCTAAGTACAGTTGCCATCTAGGGTTGTCACCTTATCGCAGTATATTTGTATTACAGGGTTGCCACCTATTTAATTTTTTTATTTATGGAGCTAGATATACCAATATGGGTATCAAATGAAAGGTATTTTTGCTGACATACCAACTAAAATATTGTCAAGTAGGGTTGTCCATTACGGCTACGAAAATTACAAAATTTTAATAATTTGCCCACATATAAAGGACAGTGTAACACATCCTCACAAGTTTGGTAAGTAAAGTTAGCACTAAATTGATAGCACCGAGCAAGCTCGGTCACCCAGGTACTAATAGATAATGGACCCAAGTACTCAATGAGCGAGGGAGTGAAAATAATTTCTCTAATAACAGGAGCAGAAAGAATAAAATTCATTATGTAAAAATATGGGTTCTATTTATAGAAATTTATTATATACGGCTTTTTTTCATCTTTTTAGTGTTGGTAAATTACAAATTCTGGTTAGGTCAAAAAAAGTTTGAGGATTTTCTAGCTTTTATCTTTAACCATAACTTAGCAATATTTAAGACACTTTATATGGATTTTTTATTTGATTTAAAGAAAAAATATGTATTGATTTTTCTATTCAATTTGGTCTAGACTTGTTTGGGGCTCGGGTTGCAAATCTGCCCTTTTAAAAGTTAATACATTTGTACATGTGAATAGAAATCAGTTGTTGCCTTCAGTAAAATTTAAGGCGACCGCTAACCACTTGGTTTATTTCAACTTTTAAGTTCATATTAAATATATTGTCGATTTTTATACTTTAAATAAGGAATTTATCAGCAACTCTATCTCAATCGATAGAAATCGTGAAATTTGTCGAAATAATCTACCGAAATTGAATAAACAGACCACTATGAAAAAAATTCGCAAATTGCAGCTTACATCTTGAAAAATTAGAGCAGTCAGACTTATATTAATGGTAATTTTTTGAAAAATTTACCAAAAAGAAAAGAAATTGTATAAGCGGTTATAGCATTTCTATAATGGGTGGTATGTATGTATATTTATGATCTAAAATTATTATTTCACATGGCTTTCCGTAAATTAAAAATATTCGCACCAAATTTTTTTTCTCGAAAATAGAGATCACAAACAAAAAAATATTGTTTATAAAAATTTTATAAAGTCAAGATTAGAAATATAAAAAAAAAAAAAGAAAAAAATTTTTACCGATAGCTGTAACTGTACTCGAACCATCAACCGCTCGACCACTACCCCCTGAAAATAGAGATCACAAACATAAAAATATTGTTTATAAAAATTTTATAAAGTCAAGATTAGAAATATAAAAAATAAAAAAATTTTGACCGATAGCTGTAACTGTACTCGAACCATCAACCGCTCGACCACTACCCCCTGACGCTTCCCACTGGGCTATCGCTTTATTTGCAAATTGATTGTCAGATAACCAATTCAAGTGGCATGATAAATTTTCATTCGCTTTTTACAGATAAATGAAGCAGTATAGGTTATATATTAGATAATTGTGCACTGCCTTAGAGGTATGCCAACAAATCCATATGCATTTCATAAATATTTATGCATATTTAGTATGGGTTTAAGCTTGGCAATTATTTATATGTAAAATTTGTTAGCCTATTAATATAATGGACCCAAGTACTCAATGAGCGAGGGAGTGAAAATAATTTCTCTAATAACAGGAGCAGAAAGAATAAAATTCATTATGTAAAAATATGGGTTCTATTTATAGAAATTTATTATATACGGCTTTTTTTCATCTTTTTAGTGTTGGTAAATTACAAATTCTGGTTAGGTCAAAAAAAGTTTGAGGATTTTCTAGCTTTTATCTTTAACCATAACTTAGCAATATTTAAGACACTTTATATGGATTTTTTATTTGATTTAAAGAAAAAATATGTATTGATTTTTCTATTCAATTTGGTCTAGACTTGTTTGGGGCTCGGGTTGCAAATCTGCCCTTTTAAAAGTTAATACATTTGTACATGTGAATAGAAATCAGTTGTTGCCTTCAGTAAAATTTAAGACGACCGCTAACCACTTGGTTTAGTTCAACTTTTAAGTACATATTAAATATGTTTTCGATTTTTATACTTTAAATAAGGAATTTATCAGCATCTCTATCTCAATCGATAGAAATCTTGAAATTTATCGAAATAATCTACCGAAATTGAATAAACAGACCACTATGTATAAAAAAAATTCGCAAATTGCAGCTTACATCTTCAAAAATTAGAGTAGTCAGACTTATATTAATGGTAGTTTTTTGAAATATTTACCAAAAAGAAAAGAAATTGTATAAGCGGTTATAGCATTTCTATAATGGGTGGTATGTATGTATATTTATGATCTAAAATTATTATTTCACATGGCTTTCCGTAAATTAAAAATATTCGCACCAAATTTTTTTCTCGAAAATAGAGATCACAAACATAAAAATATTGTTTATAAAAATTTTAAAAAGTCAAGATTAGAAATATAAAAATATATAAAAAATATAAACAATTTTCAATGACAAAAAAGAAAAAAATTTTGGCCGATAGCTGTAACTGTACTTGAACCATCAACCGCTCGACCACTACCCCCTGACGCTTCCCACTGAGCTATCGCTTTATTTGCAAATTGATTGTCAGATAACCAATTCAAGTCATCATCACATTTATTGGCGCTTAACCGCCTAAGCGATTTTGGCCGTTGCATATCAAAGCACGCCAGTCATTCCTTTTTAGCGATAACTGACGCCAATTGGAAACCCCAAGGGAGTTCAAGTCATCCTCCACCTATTGTTTCCATCTCAGTCGAGGCCTCCCCCTTCCTCTGCTGCCGAATTCAGGCGACGATAGGAAAACCTTTGTGCTGGAGCTTCTTTGTCCATTCGCATAACATGGCCCAGCCAGCGGAGTCTTTGGGCTTTAATTCGCTGGACTGTGCAGATCTGCGTAGAGCTCGTACAGCTCATCGTTAAATTTCCTTCGATACTCGCCGTTGGCATAACGGACCATAAATCTTCCGGAGAACTTTTCTCTCAAATACTCCAAGGGCCATCTCATCTTCTCTTGACATTGTCCATGAATCTGAGCCATACATCAGGACAGGTATGATGAGAGACTTATAGAGCGTGATCTTTGTTCTTCGAGAGAGGACTTTACTTCTCAATTGCCTACTCAGTCCAAAGTAGCACTTGTTGGCAAGAGTGATTCTCCGCTGGATTTCTAGACTGATATTATTTTCGGTGTTGATACTGGTTCCCAAATAGACGAAGTCCCTCACAGTTTCAAAGTTGTAACTATCAACAGTAACATGGCTGCCAAGGCGGAGGTGCGCCGATTCTTTCTTTGATGACAGCAAATACTTCGTCTTGTCCTCGTTCACGGCAAGACCCACTTTTTTCGCTTCCTTATCCAGCCCAGAGAAGAAGGCAGCGCTTACGGCGCGGTTGTTAAGGCCAATGATATCAATATCATCGGCATGCGCCAGCAATTGCACGCTCTTGTAAAAGATTGTACCATTGCGGTTTAGCTTTGCTGCTTGAATTATCTTCTCCAGCATCAGATTGAAGAAATCGCACGAAAGGGAGTCGCCCAGTCTGAAGCCTCGTTTGGTTTCAAATGGCTCAGAGAAGTCCTTCCCGATTCTGACGGAGCTGTTGGTATTGCTCAACGTCATTTGGCAAAGCCGTATAAGCTTTGCAGGGAAGTCAAATTCAGACATGGCGGCATACAGGCAACTCCTTTTTGCTCTGTCAAAAGCGGCTTTGAAATCGACAAAGAGATGGTGTGTGTCGATTCTTTTATCATGGGTCTTCTCCAGGATTTGGCGTATCGTGAAAATCTGGTCGATGGTAGACTTACCAGGTCTAAAGCCACACTCATAAGGTCCAATCAGTTTGTCTACGATGGGTTTCAGCCTTTCACACAACACGCTAGAAAGAACCTTATATGCGATATTAAGAAGACTGATTCCGCGGTAGTTGGTGCGGTTAGCGGGATCGCCTTTCTTGTGGATTGGGCAAAGCACACTTAAATTCCAATCCGGAAGCATGCATTCGTCTGACCATATTCTGCATAAGAGCTGATGCATGCTTTTTACCAGCTCTTCGCCTCCGTGTTTGAACAGCTCGCTTTTCCAGGCGCTTTGTTGTTTTTGAGCCGGGATATAGCTATCCTCACTTCATCATAGTCAGGTGGTGGGACGACTTTTCCATCGTCAGGGATTGGGGTATCGGGTTAGACGTCTCCCTCGCAATTTAGCAGTGAGGAGAAGTGCTCCCTCCATAATTTAAGTACACTTTGTACGTCGGTTACCAGGTCGCCGTTATTGTCCTTAGAGGAGCTTGCCCCGGTCTTAAAGTCTTCCGTCATCCGCCGGATCTTTTCATAGAATTTTCGGGCATCATTTATATCAGCGAGCATCTCAAGCTCCTCACACTCACGCCTTTCGGCCTCACTTTTCTTTTTTCTGAAAAGGCGTCTCTCTTCCTTCTTCGCCTCACGATAGCGTTGCCATACACTGCGGGTTGCGCCCGTTCGCAACGTCTCCTTGTAGGCAGCGTCATTTTTTTTTCGAGGCCGTTTTGCATTCCTCATCGTACCAGTTGTTCTTGCAGGCTCGCTGGAACCCTATAGTGGCCTCAGCGGCGGTACGCAATGAGTGACAGATATGCTTCCATTGCTCGGTTACGTCGTTAGGTCGGGGATTGCCCTCTGCTAGCAGGTGTGAGAGTCGAGTTGTGAAATTATCAGCTGTCTGTGTCATGCGCAGCTTCTCGACGTCAAACTTTCCTTCCGTTATTGTGCGCACTTTCTTCGTTGCACAGAGGCGTGTGCGTATCTTGGCTGCGACAAGATAATGGTCAGAGTCAATATTGGGACCACGCAGTGTACGCACGTCCAGAACGGTGGAGCTATGTCTGCCGTCAATCAAGACATGATCAATCTGGTTTCTAGTTCTTTGATCAGGGGACAGCCATGTGGCTTGGTGTATTCGCTTATGCTGGAACCTGGTACTACTGATGACCATATTGCGAGCACCGGCGAAGTCAATCAACCTAGTGCCGTTGGGGGATGTTATATCGTGGAGACTGAATTTTCCACGATTTTGATATCATGCTGGGGGCAGCGATCATAAGTCTGTCCAAGTTTATCGTAGAAGGAGTCCTTCTCTGCGTCGTCCGTCTCCTCAGTCGGCGCATAGGCGCAGATAAATGTTATGTTGAAAAACCTCGCCTTGATGCCGATCGCAGCGAGACGCTCGTCCACAGGAGTGAACGCTAATACTTGGCGGCGAAGTCTCTTTCCCACCACGAATCCTACACCACGCGCTTTGCCGCGTGTCTGGCCACTGTAGTATACGTCACAAGGACCGATGGTCGTCTTTCCTTGCCCCGTCCATCGCATTTCCTGCAGGGCGGTGATGTCGGCCTTTGCGCCTACGAGGACATCAACCAGTCGGGCAGCGGCACCGTCCCTTGAAAGGGTCCGGACATTCCCGGTACATGCCCTAATATCCAAATCATTATGCCTTATTCGTTTTGCCGGGTCGTCAACATTAAAGGGGGTTCTCATCCGAGGCTTTGATTTTATTTTCATTGAAATTAAGTTTTTTACGTGGCGGGTCCCAAACCCAGCGCACAACCCGTTTCGGGGTTTTTGGAAAATATTTACACATTTATATAGCGAGCCGCTTGCTTCAAGACAGACGCCCGCTTGCAGCCGCACCTCATGGTGAACAGAAGCTACGCAAAAACCTCGGTGAGCCCTTAAACCAAGTATGTCAGAGTGGCCCCACCGGAGCTCCCTCTCTTTCTGCCGCGAGCCTAGGTAGCTCCCGTTGCCCAGAGTGCACGAACGAGGACGCAAGAGTCGGGATTGAGCAAGGTCACTTAGCAACCACACTCCATTACACTCCAATTCAAGTGGCATGAGAAATTTTCATTCGCTTATTACAGATAAATGAAGCAGTATTGGTTATATATTAGATAATTGTGCACTGCCTTAGAGGTATGCCAACAAATCCATATACATTTCATAAATATTTATGCATATTTAGTATGG
>CAXKVI010000006.1:30117279-30161671 GCA_964058755.1 Campiglossa producta | reverse complement strand
CATCGTCAGGGATTGGGGGCTCTTCGCCTCCGTGTTTGAACAGCTCGCTGGCTGTCCCCTGATCAAAGAACAAGAAACCAGATTGATCATGTCATGATCGACGGCAGACACAGCTCCACCGTTCTAGACGTGCGTACCCTACGCGGTCCCAATATCGACTCGGACCATTATCTTGTTGAAAGTACGCACAGTAACGGAAGGAAAGTTTGACGTCGAGAAGCTGCGCGTGACACAGACAGCTGATAATTTCTCCACTCGACTCGCACTCCTGCTATCGGAGAGCAATCCTCAACCTAACGATGTAACTGAGCAATGGAAGCATATCTCGCACTCATTACGTACCGCCGCTGAAGCCACTATAAGGTTTCGGCGAGCCCGCAAGAACAACTGGTACGATGAGGAATGCACCACAACCTCGAACAAAAAAAGAACGCTGCATACAGGGAGACGTTGCGAACGGGCGCAACCCGCAGTGTATGGCAACGCTATCGTGAGGCGAAGAAGGAAGAGAGACGCCTTTTCAGAAAAAAGAAATGTGATGCCGAAAAGCGTGTGTGAGGAGCTTGAGAAGCTGGCTGACAGCAACGATGCCCGAAAATTCTATGAAAAGATCCGGCGGATGACGGAAGGTTTAAAGACCGGGGGCAAGTTCCAGTAAGGACAATAATGGCGACCTGGTAACCGACGTCCAGAGTGTACTTAAATTATGGAGGGAGCACTTCTCCTCACTGCTAAACTGCGAGGGAGACGTTGAACCCGATACCCCAATCCCTGACGATGGAAAGGTCGTCCCACCACCTGACTATGAAGAAGTGAGGATAGCTATATCCCGGCTCAAAAATAACAAAGCGCCTGCAAAAGACGGACTACCCGCCGAGCTGTTCAAACACGGAGGCGAAGAGCTGGTAAAAAGCATATTGTGTGAAAGACTGAAGCCCATCGTAGACAAACTGATTGGACCTTATCAGTGTGGCTTTAGACCTGGTAAGTCTACCATCGAACAAATTTTCACGATACGCCAAATTCTGGAGAAGACCCATGATAAAAGAATCGATACACACCACCTCTTTGTCGATTTTAAAGCCGCTTTTGACAACGCAAAAAGGAGTTGCCTGTATACCGCCATGTCTGAGTTTGACTTCCCTGCAAAGCTTATACGGCTTTGCCAAATGACGCTGAGCAATACCAACAGCTTCGTCAGAATCGGGAAGGACCTCTCTGAGCCATTTGAAACCAAACGAGGCTTCAGACAGGGCGACTCCCTTTCGTGCGATTTCTTCAACCTGATGCTGGAGAAGATAATTCGAGCAGCAGAGCTAAACCGCAATGGCACAATCTTCTACAAGAGCGTACAATTGCTGGAGTATGCCGATGATATTGATATCATTGGCCTTAACAACCCCGCCGTAAGCGCTGCCTTCTCAGGGCTGGATAAAGAAGCGAAAAAAGTGGGTCTTGCGGTGAACGAGGACAAGACGAAGTACCTACTGTCATCAAAGAAGGAATCGGCGCACCTGCGCCTTGGCAGCCAAGTCCCCGTTGATGGCTACAAGTTTGAAACGGTGAGAGATTTCGTCTATTTGGGAACCAGCATTAACACCGAAAATAATATCAGTCTAGAAATCCAACGGAGAATCACTCTTGCCAACAAGTGCTACTTTAGACTGAGTAGGCAATTGAGAAGTAAAGTCCTCTCTCGAATAACAAAGATCACGCTCTATAAGTCTCTCATCATACCAGTCCTGATGTACGGCTCGGAATCATGGATAGTGTCCAGAGAAGATGAGATGGCCCTTGGAGTATTTGAGAGAAAAGTTCTCCGGAAGCTTTATGGTCCTTCCCGTGATGCCAACGGCGAGTATCGAAGGAAATTCAACCATGAGCTGTACGAGCTTTACGCAGACCTGACCATAGTTCAGCGGATTAAAGCCCAAAGGCTCCGCTGGCTGGGTCATGTTATGCGAATGGAAAAAGAAGCTCCAGCACAGAAAGTTTTACTATCGACACCCGAATTCGGCAGCAGAGGAAGGGGGAGGCCTCGACTGAGATGGAAACAACAGGTGGAGGATGACTTGTACTCCCTTGGGGTTTCCAATTGGCGTCAGTTATCGCTAAAAAGGAATGACTAGCGTGCTTTGATACGAAACGGCCAAAATCGCCTAGGCGGTTAAGCGTCATTATGACGCAAGCCAAGATTAGATTAGAATACACACGCTAAATATCAGCTAAATCGGTCCAAAATTAGGATTTTCAGTTTTTATTACCCCGATCTCAGCTCCACCCAGCGGAATTTTTTTAGGAGAATATTTCTTTTCATAGTAGTAATGCATGCGATTTTTGAAAATATAGCGACCCACGCGCCACCTATCGGATTTTTTTTTTTTATAATATTATTGTCATCGCGACTTGAAGTTGGTTCAAAATCGAATGCAAAAATCCGGGCACAAGAACGACGAAAGCGACCTAATAAAAACATTTTTAAAAAAAGATTTTTAAGGTTTCTTAATCTAAGCTGGAGTTAAATGGTGGGCGGCGAGCAGTTTATTATTATTGTTGTTGCTATATTATATGGTTGAGGGAGTTGGCCGGGGTTGCCGGTTCGAATCCCACCTCAACCAAAGTCCTTTTAATTTTATTTAATTTATTATTTTTATATTCCATCAAGTCTCATGGACTGTGTTTGGTTCTTTTTAATTATTGGTATGTACCATCAAGTCTAGTGGACTGTGTTTTGGTATTGACACTCTGTATGTATTAATTGGGGCGAGCACTTTGGCTCTGAGAATGCATCGTTGGCTATTCTCATTTCCTTAGAAAACCCCTCAAAATTGTTGGTGGTGAGCACTTGGGCTCTGAGGCATTGGCGACATTGGCTTACCTCATTTTACTTATGAAAAACCACGTGTTCTTTTTATGTATTAATTGGGGCGAGCACTTTGGCTCTGAGAATGCATCGTTGGCTATTCTCACTTCCTTAGAAAACCCCTCAAAATTGTTGGTGGTGAGCACTTGGGCTCTGAGGCATTGGCGACATTGGCTTACCTCATTTTACTTATGAAAAACCACCTGTGTTTTGTTACACCTTATATTTATTATTTGGTGGTGAGCACTTGGGCTCTGAGGCATTGGCGACATTGGCTTACCTCATTTTACTTATGAAAAACCACGTTTTGTGACTGCGACTATAAGCTATGTATTCCGAATATTCCATAAATTATCTGCGAATTACAATAATATGTAATGCAGATGAAATAAACGAAACCATGTTATGTCGCTTAAACACTTAGCTTCTGCAATGTACCTAAATGGGAAATAGTGCGAATAAAACGTTTCCCTTGGATTGGAAAAGCTTAAAAAACAATAACATGCCTACTAGCAGAACCTAAAAGTTTAAGTTTTTCCCCTTAAATATCTTTCTTAAATTGTATAGTGCCTAGCAAATAAAAAAATTACACCACCTAGCAACTTCCTGTTGTACTAGGGTCTTGAAATTTTCACCACAGTTCAGGTCGCGATGACAATGCAATATTATGAAAAAAAAAATTCCCATACGTGGCGCGTGGGTCGCTATATTTTCAAAAATCGCATTTATGGTCCGATTTGGTTGAAATTCAGAACATGTATTTCTACTATCAAAAGAAATAATTTCCTAAAAAAATTCCGCTAGGTGGAGCTGAGATCGGGGTAATAAAAGCTGAAAATCCTAATTATGGACCGATTTAGCTGATATTTAGCGTGTGTATTACTTAATCAATTTCCAAATTTCAAAAAAAATTGGAACCGCTAGGTGGCGCATGAGTCGCTCTATTAAAGAAATGCGAAGGTCTGTTTCCGGTGTCGATTAATTTGTTTTTCAAAGAACTTCCCGTTGAGGTAGGATCTTGAAGTTTTCATCATCGTTTAGTTTTCTGGCCCCACGCAATATAACAAAAAAATAATTCCGATAGGTGGCGCACGGGTAGAGATATTTAAATGTTTCATTTGCAGAGATTTTGCTTTGGATTTTGAACTAACTTCCCATTGAGCTGGGGTTTTGAAATTTTCACCATCGTTCAGGTTTCGCTGACAATGCATTATACGAAAAAAAAATCTAAAATACTGCTTTAATTGCAAAAGTCCCATTTATCGGCCTATCTTCCTTATTGCAATCTGAATATTTCGTACACATGCTACAATGCGTTTTCAGCGCCATAAACAGCATCGAAATTTCGAATATTTGAATTTCACTTATTCGAACATGCAATCTTCAACGTCATCTGCATACATTTAGGCGCAGTCACTGTTGCACAAAGGAAAGATGATGTGTTTTATAATGCTTAAAAAATAATAATTTTATTCATGTAACCATATACACACCGCGTAAAGCGTGTGAAAGTAGAAAAGTGCCGAATGCGTAAATGAACTGTCAAAATTTTTATGGAACGAAGTTTACACAAATTCGGTAAACTTCCGCGAGGAGTTTAGTGTGTAAACACCTCGAAAAATTACCCAATTCGATGACGCTGTTCGACATGCAGTTTTTCAAAGCAGTCAATGCACACTAGACAAAAATAGAAGAATATGCTAAAAAATGGGTCAAATCTTATTTTTAATGGGAATTTCAAAATAAAAAGTATTCAAAAAATGTATCTATAGCGTTCATCTAACTGAGCTGTTATATGTACATATACATTTACGCTTTCGTTAAGTTATATGGTTACATGAATAGGTATCCGATTACAATCTTAGAAATTTTCACAGACTTACAACTAAAAAGTATAAAATAAAAAATAGAATAAAAAAATATTTTTAAATTAAAATGTTTTTAAAATGAACTAAAAACTGGAAAATAATTTCCCTTCTGCCTACATAGATTCTTCACCATGTAAAGCTTATCTGGAACATTTGTGAGTGGGAATTCTTATAGGTATTAAATCGTACTTGGACTTTGAAATGTATAAAAATTTTGGCGCTTGCTTTATTGTGAAAAGATGTTGTTTTTAGAAAAGCTCATATCGGTAATAAGATTGTTAGAAATTAATGCGAACCATCTTAAGGTTTTTGAGCATTCACATTATGACCAATAATTCAGTTATCGATAAATGTATCGAAATATATCGATGTCCAATTGAAACCTGGGGCCTCCCCCTCTCGCTTGATACCCATATTTTATGGAAATTGTAAGGTTTTAATGCATTCACATTTTGACCGATTACTCAGCTATCGATAAAATTATCGAAATATATCGTAATTCAAATGAAACCTAGGGCCTTCCCATTTCGTTTGATACCCATGTTTTAGGGAAATTTAAATTGATCGAAACATGCATATCGATGTCCAAATGAAACCTTGGGACTTTAATACCCATATTGTAGGGAAATTTTAAGGTTTTTGGCCATTCACATATTGACCGATAACTCAGGTATCGATAACTTGATCGAAATATGCATATCGATGTCCAAATGAAACCTGGGGCCTTCCCTTTTCGTTTGATACCCATATTGAAGGGAAGTTTCAAGGTTTTCGAGCAATCATATTTTGCCCGATAACTCAGTTATCTATAAAGTTATCGAAATATATCGAAGTCCAAATAAAACCTGGGGCCTTCCCCTTTCGTTTGATACCCATATTGTAGGTTGTCAGTTTTCGATAAACTTATCGAAATATGTCGATGTCCAAATGAAGCCTGGGGCTTCCCCTTTCGTTCGATACCCATATTGTAGGGAAAATTTAAGGGTTTTGGCCATTCACATTTTTACCGATAACTCAGTTAACGATAAATTTATCGAAATATATCGATGTCCAAAGGAATCCTGGGGCCTTCCCCTTTCGTGTGATACCCATATTGAAGGGAAGTTTTAAGGTTTTCGAGCAGTCATATTTTGACCGATAACTCAGTTATCGATAAAGTTATCGAAATATATCGAAGTCCAACTAAAACCCGGGGCCTTCCCCTTTCGTTTGATACCCATATTGTAGGTTGTCAGTTATCGATAAACTTATCGAAATATGTCCAAATGAAGCCTGGGGCCTTCCCCTTTCGTTCGATACCCATATTTTAGGGAAATTTTAAGGTTTTGGCCATTAACATTATTACCGATAACTCAGTTAACGATAAATTTATCGAAATATATCGATGTCCAAAGGAATCCTGGGGCCTTTCCCTTTCGTTTGATACCCATATTGAAGGGAAGTTTCAAGGTTTTCGAGCAATCATATTTTGACCGATAACTCAGTTATCGATAAAGTTATCGAAATATATCGAAGTCCAAATAAAACTTGGGGCCTTCCTCTTTCGTTTGATACCCATATTGTAGGTTGTCAGTTATCGATAAACTTATCGAAATATGTCGATGTCTAAATGAAGCCTGGGCCTTCCCCTTTCGTTTGATACCCATATTGTAGGGAAATTTTAAGGTTTTTGGGCATTCACATTTTGACCGATAACTCAGTTATCGATAAATTGATCGAAATATGCATATCGATGTCCAAATGAAACCTGGGGACTTCCCCTTTCGTTTGGTACCCATATTGTAGGGAAATGTTAAGATTTTCGAGCAATCATATTTTGACCGATAACTCAATTATCGATAAAGTTATCGAACTATATCGAGGCCCAAATGTAGTATATCAGAGCAAGTCACTATCGAACTATATCGAGGTCCAAATGGAGTATATCAGAGCAAGTCGCTAACAACAGCAAAGCCACACGCCGACTTCTAAATATTTGGCTGTGGAATGTAAACATTTTGCGGAGTCAACGTATCCATAATTACGTTCACTTTCTCCCGCGCCCCAAATATATAAGCGGCACTAGCTATAGAGTTTCATATCGCCTTGCATACGCTAGCCGTATATGTGTGAATGTCCACGCTTGGTACATGTGTGCGTACGTATGTAACGGCATTACTTGTAGCTGCGAGCTGTATATGTGTGTATGTATGTTACTGACTGCACTGAGCTGCAATGTATGAACACATAGAATTAGAGTAAATATATATTTTAGGAAATAAGACTTTTGGAGTTAAGAATTACTATAAATAAGCGGAAATTTGATTGAATAAAAACAATTGTTATTCTGCCTTCATTGCGGCAGAGACTAAAAACTATTATATTTTTTTGGGAACACTTTATGGCGATCCTGCCAGACTGCTAGTAAAAGGAAGTAAATCAGAAATCGAAGAAGCCGAAAAAGATCTAGAATGGTTGAAGAAATTCTGGGAAGACATTGGCATAACTAGAGAACCAACCATTTTAGATGTTCTTAATCCCACCACCAAAGATGGATGAAACGGATTACCTGAGTGGTAATAAATTATTTGAAATAATATTTTTGAATATTGTTTTTTTTTTTTACAAATGTTGGAGAGTTCTGAAAAATTTTGAGGTCTTTCCAATTGCCGATTTTGAAAATGGGTGGAAAACCATCAAAAATTGATACCCCAAACGCTAACGTTATCAATAGCATAAAAATAATTGACCATACTGAGACCTTGGAATTTATTAAAATATTGCTACTGGTTGTGACAATTTGCACTTGTCTTAGTTTGTTCCTGAAAATATACTCAGCCCACAATAAATTTTTGAAAAAAAAAATATCAGAGCCGTTCAGACGGTCTGGATAAAGTTTAAATTGTAATAATTTTGTAATATCCAATGGAAAAGTGGGATGAGATTTTTCATGAGCTTACGAAAAAAAAAAATCAATGCAGAAAAATCATATAAATGTATATGCAAAAACACAAAAATTAAAATAGAGACAATAAAGAAGCATCTCAATGTTAACCTATTGTCATTAAATAATACCGGAAAAATAATACGAAGGGTAAACCACACTCTAACAAAAGCTCACCAGGTAGAAGCCTGCCAAATATTCTCGAGCGTTAGAGACAAGTTGGTGTACTCGTTATCAAGATATGGTATTGAATTCACTCTACCAACATCTTATGATCAGAGTATCGAGATTGATTTTGACACCAAGTTGTTGGAAGATACTTCAGATACCGAAGACGAAATAGCAAAAGAAGAAAAAGTTCGTCCAAATACCAATAAGTCCGCTCAAACTGAGATTGTTGAGCGAGAAGCGGCATATTCCCAAACAAATACTGTCACACAGATTGACAAAAATACACAAGCCGACGTCAACATGGCGCAAACAGTGGTATCTTTCATTAAAACTACGTCATCAATTTTGCCAGATTTCGATGGCAAACCGGAAAATTTGTCTAGTTTTTTAGATGCTCTTGATATCCTCAAGCAAATCAAAGATGAACATGAGGCTATCGCGGTATCAGTGATAAAAACTAAGCTGAATGGCACAGCAAGAAACTTCATTGGTAATGAAAGCACATTTATTATTTCGGCTGCACCGGAGAGCTCGGACATCGCAGTGCCGGTAGAGCAGTCGGAGATGTTCGACTCGGAAAGTATGGTATCTGCCACGTCAAATGGCTAATGAGCAGTGAACAGCTCGGAGATGGGAGACAGCCTGCTGGACGGGAAAGACCTCAACATCACATTGATAGCAGCTAATCCTGAGCGCACCAATGTCAATACTGCCACAGTTAGTAAGATCTCGGCTACGCCAAATCGTGGTCTGAACAAATCGTCGTTGAAAGATAAGCCTCCAGACGAGGTGGAACTCGACGATACGGCGGTGGCAGGGAAGTCTGAGCGCTCTCATGTTGGTGGTGATTCAGATAAACCTGCACAAATCTAAAGCACCCTCGGCTGCTTTAATCAGTCGTCTCTCTAAAGGCGACACAGATGTGGTCCTCATCCAAGAACCCTGGGTCAACAGCTCAAGGATTTGCGGTTTGGGGACTAAGGGTTTTAAGCTAATCCAAGCCAGCGAGGGGGGCAGGGTTAGAGCCTGTATTTTGGTTAAGTCTGAGCTGAATGCCTTTCTCTTGCCCAACTATACCAATGGTGACGTTACAGCTGCCAGTTTAACAGTCGACAGTACCAGTCTGACGATGGCGTCGGTCTATATGCCCTACGACGCCGAAGAACCTCCGCCACAGAGGGAGGTAAAAGACCTGGTGGCAAATTTTTCCATGGGTCATCTTATTATCGGAACTGACGCCAATTCTCATCACGTCCAGTGGGGAAGCTCCGATATCAATGCTAGAGGAGAGTCGTTGTTTGATTATTTGTTAACAACTAACCTAGTAGTTTGCAACGTGGGGTACGAACCTACGTTTATTACTAAAACCCGTAGGGAGGTCATAGATCTCACTATTTGCAGCGAAGGCGCTTATGAGTGGGTCAGAAAATGGCGCGTTCTCGATGAACACTCATTTTTCGACCACCGGCACGTAGAATTAGTCCTGTCCTTTTCTGTTGAGCAGCCGGTTATGAAACGCAACCCACGTAACACTAACTGGCAGCTACACAATGAAATACTATCTAGTTGGAGGAGTTGGAGGATCTGGTAAAGACATTTACAACGGCGTTCTCGAATGCCCTAGAGCAGGCTTGCCTAGTGCCAAAACCATGCGGTAAACATAGGCCGCATTGGTGGACCTGGACTCGCTCCGTAAATCATGTAGGACACAACTTAATAAGGCCAAGAGCCTTGGCACAAAAAAGCTCTGAGGCAGGCGAAGAGAGTATCGTGGAGAAATTTCTGCACTGGGGTCGAAAATGTCGACGATACAGCGAGACTTAGACGAGTGCTCTCAAAAACTCAAACAGCAACAAGCTATTTGCGCAAAGCTGACGGATCCTGGACCAGCACGGAGAGGCAAACCCTAGAGCTGCTCTTGAATACGCACTTCCCAGGGAACTTGCATGAGGAACCCCTAGCACCTACAACAAACCTGGCTGTACAGACACCCCTTACGGATGTAAAGGTTAGGTGGGCGGTTAAAAGCTTCGAACGGTTCAAGGCTGCCGGGCCAGACGGGATTATTCCCGCACAACTCATAAACACGCTGGAGACATCAGCCAAATGACTGGTATTTCTCTATACAGCCTGCCTGGCTCTTAGCTACATTCCGAGCTCCTGGAGAAGTGCCACGGCAGTGTTTATTCCTCTCCTCTACTATTGATAGCAACCTGATCTGTAGCTATCAGCATGCATACACCAAAGGGAAATCTACAGAAACTGCGCTTCACAGCCTAGTTTCTGTTATTGAAAAATCGCTGTATGAAAAGGAGTACTGTCTTGTTGCCTTTTTAGATATTGAAGGAGCCTTCAACAACATAAGCCCTGATGCTATAAACACCGCTTTAACAAGTCTGGGCATAAGCAGGTCTCTTATTGGACTTATTGATCAACTGCTAAGGGGTAGACGAATAGTTTCATCACTGGGGTCGGTTGACTTGTCACGCTATGTCACAAGGGGAACGCCTCAGGGTGGTGTTCTCTCCCCGCTTCTATGGAACCTCAGGGCGGGAAGGTAGTGGCATATGCAGATGACTTAGCTATAGTATATAGGGGCAAGTTCCCACAAACCCTGTGCGACTTGATGCAAGTAGCACTGGGAGAGGTTTCCTCATGGTGCTCGCGCTGCGGACTGAGCATCAACCCCGGAAATGTAGAACTGATCCTTTTCACCACCCGCTATAAGATACCTCCGCTAATACTACCAAAACTGAATAACGTGCACCTGAACTTGGCTGACAAAGCCAAGTTCTTGGACCCAGTTCTGGATAGGAAACTAACTTGGAAGGAGAATGTTCTTCAGCGCCAGAAGAAAGCGTGTATTGCACTCTACACGTCCAAAAGAGCCATTGGAAAGAAATGGGGGCTCAGCCCCAAAATATGCAAATGGATCTACACTGCAATCATTCGACCAATCATGCTCTATGGAGTTGTGGTATGGTGGCATGCGCTGAGCAAGGCAACAAACCTTAATCTGCTAGGTAAAGTACACAGATCTTGCATGATCTGTATAAGCGGTGCGTTAAGAACAACGCCCAATGAACCACTCCAGGCCATTCTTGGCATTTTGGCACTCGATCTGGAAGGGCACCGAGTAGCAGCAGCATCGGCTCTGCGTCTAAGGGAAACGGCCGGCTGAGGCGCAAGCACTACTGGATACGCCCGTATTTTGGGATCCTATAGCTTTCTTCCGCTGAGCACAGATCGCTGTGCGACCACAACAGTCGGAGATAGCGGTTTTAAAATCCACATTCCCAGCAGGGAAGAATGAGAGAGCACGGATCGGAGTCCCGTCACTCATAGCGGCACTTCCATTTATACTGATGGCTTGAAGTTAGACGGCAGAGTTGGGGAAGGGGTTTATTCAAAGGATCTGAACCTTGAGCTCTCCTTCAGACTACCTGATCACTGCAGTGTCTTCCAGGCTGAAGTTTCAGCAATCATGTACGCCGCGGCTTGGATAGGCCAACACACTATCAGACAGGACATTTTTATATTCAGCGACAGCCAGGCGGCCATCAAATCCCTTGGCTCTTACTCGTTCAACTCCGAACTGACGCTCAGCTGTCGTCGATCTCTACAAGAGATGGCCCAACAGAATCGCGTTAACCTCACATGGGTCACGGGGCATAGGGACATTGAGGGAAGTTGTAGGGCAGACGAACTTGCGAGGCAGGGCACGACCAAGCAGGTTATTCGCGATAAAGAGCGCCTAGGTATGCCGTTTGCCACATGCAAGCTTATGCTGAAGGAGTACACACTCCGCCAAGCCAACGAAAGATGGCTGCAATCTCCAGGATGCCGGATATCCAAAGAAACCTGGCCGAAATGGGATCATAAAAGATCAAGAAAAATTTATGCCCTAAGGAGAAGAGAAATCTCCGTATTAATTGGCGTATTAACTGGGCACTGCCTCATTGGTAGGCACGCAGAAAGACTTGGTGTGCCCTACCGACGATGCTGTAGGAGTTGTTGGTTGGTTGGTTGGTTCAAGTGGCTGCCGCAGAGGCACACTTAGGCCAGTTTTGAAGGCCCGTTGTGATACCACCAACACAAGGAAAGTCAGCCCCGGGACCCAGCCATATGGAAAATCCCTGAGTTGTTGGGATTTTCCACATAGCAGAATCCCGGGACTGACACTCCTAAACCGACACCGTTACTCCTCCTCGAACCACTTAGATGACTTTATGAAGCCCATCAAGTCCTTTATGTCCAGTTCCGCGATCTGGCTTAGACTATCTAGGAACGGAACTCCCAAAAAGCGCGTTCTCACGCCGCTTAAAGCCGGACAGTTGCAGATGAGGTGCTCCACCGTTTCCTCCTCCTCATCATCTTTGCAACTCCTGCAGCATCGTCGGTAGGGCACACTTAGCCTTTCTGCATGCCTACCAATGAGGCAGTGACCGGTTAATACCCCTATCAATATGCAGATTTCCCTCCTAGTTAGGGCATAAATGCGTCTAGACCTTTTAAGATCCCATTTTGGCCAGGTTTGTTTCGATATCCGACACCCTGGGGATTGCAGCCATCTTTCGTTGGCTTGACGGAGTGTGTGCTCCTTCAGCATTAGTTTGCATGTGGCAAACGGCATACCTAAGCGCTCTTTATCCCGAAGAACCTGCTTGGTCGTGCCCTGCCTGGCAAGCTCGTCTGCCTTACAGTTTCCCTCAATGTCCCTATGTCCCGGGACCCATATGAGGTTTACGCGGTTCTGTTGGGCCATCTCCTGAAGAGATCGACGACAGCTGAGCGTCAGTTCAGAGTTGAACGTGTATGAGCCAAGGGATTTGATTGCCGCCTGGCTATCGCTGAAAATAGTGATATCTCCTCCGATAACACGTTTGCTTAACCAGGCCGCGGCGTCCCGGATTGCCGAGACTTCCGCCTGGAAGACGCTACAATGATCAGGTAGTCTGAAGGAGAGCTCAAGGTCCAAATCCCTTGAATAAACCCCTCCTCCAACTCTGCCGTCCAACTTCGAGCCGTCGGTGTATATGGAAGTGCCACCATTTGTTTCGGGACACCAATCCGTCCTCTCCCAGTCTTCTCTGCTGGGAATGTTTATTTTGAAGCAGCTATCCCCGACTGTAGTGGTCGCACAACGATCTGTGCTTAAAGGGAGAAAGCTGTAAGATTCCAGAATACTGGAGTGTCCAATAGTACCCGCACCCCAACTGGAGGTTTCTCTTAGGCGCAGAGCTGATGCCGCCGCTGACCGAAACCCTTCCAGATCAAGTGGCAAAATGCCCAGAATGGCCTGGAGGGCTTCGTTGGGCGTTGTCCTTAGCGCACCGCTTATACAGATCATATTGGATCTATGGACTTTCCGCAACAGATTCAGGTATGTTGTCTTGCTCAGTGCCGGCCACCATACGACGACTCCATACAGCATGATTGGGCGAATGATGGCCGTGTAGATCCAACTGCATACTCTAGGGCTGAGCCCCCATTTTTTGCCAATGGCTCTTTTGCATGTGTAAAGAGCGATGCAAGCTTTCTTCTGGCGCTGAAGAACATTCTCCTTCCAATTCAGTTTCCTGTCCAGAACTATGCCTAGAAACTTGGCCTTATCCGACAAGCCCAGGCGCGTGCCATCTAGTTCTGGTAGGCTTAGTGGCGGTATTTTGTACCGGTTGGTGAAGAGGACAAGTTCCACTTTCCCCGGGTTGATACTAAGTCCGCAGCGAGAGGACCACCTCGAAACCTCTCGCAGTGCTACTTGCATCAGGTCACACAGAGTTTGTGGGAACTTGCCTCTGAATGCAATAGCTAAATCGTCTGCGTATGCCACTATCTTCCCGCCCCCCCAGCTTGTGTCACGTAGCAACGAGTTGACTGTGAGGTTCCATAAAAGCGGGGAAAGAACACCACCCTGGGGCGTTCCCCTTGTGACATAGCGTGATAACTCGACCGTACCAAGTGAAGAAGCTATTTTCCTTCCTCTTAGAAGTTGGTCAATTAAACCAGTTAGAGGTCTATCTACGCCCAGATTAGTTAGAGCGGAGTTGATCGCCTCCGGGCTTATATTGTTGAAAGCCCCCTCAATGTCTAAGAAGGCCACGAGACAGTAGTCCTTTTCACACAGCGATTTCTCAATGACAGATACTAGGCTGTGCAGAGCAGTTTCTGTTGATTTACTCTTGGTGTATGCATGCTGATAGCTAGAAATAAGGTTGCTATCAATAGTCGTTGAAAGGTAGTCGCTTAGTATCCTCTCAAAGGTTTTGAGTACAAAGGACGAGAGACTGATCGGTCTGTAATCTTTTGGCTCGTAGTGGGATGCCTTCCCAGCCTTAGGGATAAACACTACCGTGGCGCTTCTCCAGGAGCCCGGAATGTGGTTGAGAGCCAGGCAGGCTGTGAAGAGAAATACCAGCCATTTAGCTGATGTCTCCAACGTGTTTATAAGTTGCGCGGGGATAATCCCGTCCGGCCCGGCACCCTTATACGGTTCAAAGCTCTTAACTGCCCACCTTACTCTTTCCTCAGTGATGGGTATATTTACTGCCAGGTTTGTTGCAGGTGCTAGTGGTGCATCATGCAGATTCCCCGGAAAATGTGTATTCAAGAGCAGCTCAAGGGTTTCCTCTTCCGTGCTGGTCCAGGATCCGTCAGGCTTTCGCAAATAGCTGATGGTTGTTTGACTTTTCGAGAGGACTCGTCTAAGTCTCGCTGTGTCGTCGACCTTTTCGACGCCAGTGCAGAAATTTCTCCACGAGGTTCTCTTCGCCTGTCTCAGAGCTTTTTTGTAGGCCCTTAGTTTAGCTTTATATTCATGCCAATGAGGCTCAGAGCCGAAGCTCTTGGCCTTGTTAAATTGTTTCCGGCATGATATTCGGAGCGAGTCCAAATCGTAGGACCACCAATGTGGCCTGTGTTTACCGCGTGGTTTTGGCACTGGACAAGCCTGTCCTAGAGCATTTGAGAGCGCCGATGTAAATGTAGTAACAAGATCCTCCAGCTCCTCTACTGATGAGGGGGCTTGTGAGGGCAGCACTGGTAGGTCTCTGTCTAATATTTCATTGTGTAACTGCCAATCAGTGTTACGTGGATTGCGCTTCATGATTGGTTGTTCTACAATAAAGTCTAAAACCATTTCTATGTAACGGTGGTCGGAGAAAGAATGTTCTTCCAGAACCCGCCATTTTCTGACCCACTCATAAGCGCCTTCACTACAGATAGTGAGGTCTATGACCTCCCTGCGGGTCTTAGTGATAAAAGTAGGCTCATTACCCACGTTGCAAATCACCAGGTTGGTTGTTAAGAGGTAATCAAACAGAGACTCGCCCCTGGCATTGATGTCGGAGCTCCCCCATTGGACATGGTGAGCATTAGCGTCCGCTCCAATAATAAGATTACCCGTGCAGAAATTTGACACCAGGTCTTTCACCTCCGTTTGTGGTGGGGGTTCTTCGGCGTCGTAGGGCATATAGACCGACGCCACCGTCAGGCGGGTGCTGTCGACCGTTAGACTGATTGTAGGAGTTGTAAGGATGATGAGGAGGAGGAAACGGTGGAGCACCTCATCTGCAACTGCCCGGCTTTAAGTGGCGCGAGAATGCGCTTTTTGGGAGTTCCCTTCCTGGTCAGCCTACGCCAGGTCACGGAGCTGGACATAAAGGACCTGATGGCCTTCATCAAGACATCTAAATGGTTCGAGGAGGAGTAACGGTGTCGGTATAGGAAAGTCAGTCCCGGGAGTCTGCTATGTGGAGAATTCCGTTAATACCGGGATTTTCCATATGGCAGGGTCCCGGAACTGACTTTCCTAGTGTTGGTGGTATCACAACGGGCCTTTTAATACTGGCCTAGGTGTGCCTCTGCGGCAGCCACTTGAACCTAACCTAATGA
This sequence comes from Campiglossa producta, assembly GCA_964058755.1. Classification (NCBI taxonomy): domain Eukaryota; kingdom Metazoa; phylum Arthropoda; class Insecta; order Diptera; family Tephritidae; genus Campiglossa; species Campiglossa producta. Next base: position 30,145,953 of record CAXKVI010000006.1, on the reverse strand, counting down.
AAGCACAATAGCAGAAATAAAAGCAAAGCTAAAACGTGCGATAAAGGGTGAGTCAGTAGAAGTTTTAACAACAAAACTCCTAAACATCCAGCAGCGCAGTAAAACAGCTAACCAGTACACTGCAGAAATTGAAAAACTAACGAAATCATTGGAAGGAGCATATATATCCGATGGTTTAACAACAGACCTCGCAACCAAATATGCTACACAAACAGCTGTAAAAGCTATGTGTAAAAACTGCTCCAATGATAAGGTGAAAACAATTATGCAAGCTGGAACGTTCACTTCGATGAACGAAGCTGTATCCAAATTCACCAATAGCTGCACAGAAATAACGGGTAACCCTAATTCATTGTTGCACATACGCCAACAAAATTACTTTCGCGGTAATTTCCGCAGAGGTTACCAAAATAACTCTTATAGATGTAACCAGCGGCGTTCATTCCCAACACGGTTTAATAATTATAATAATGATAATAGAAATAATAATAGATCCGGGAGAAATTTCGGAAGTCAAACACGCGGTCTAATCGCAATATCACTAGAAATGTGAGAAATGTTAACCAGATGGAAAACCAGCAAACTCCACCTCAATAAATAAAAAATTATATGTTTTCAATCTACACCTCAACAGCTATATATCCTCCAAAACAACCCTGAATAATTCCATTTCAACCCTCCTGATCGATACAGGAGCGGATATATCAATTATAAAAAAGGGTCAAATTGACAGTAATGTCACAATTAACTATTCTCAAAAAACTGATTTAAAGGGCATTGGTCAAGGTTTAACAAGCACTATTGGCACGGTAACTGCAGATTTAAAAGATGATTATCTATTCATTAAACACAAATTTCACATAGTAGAAGATAATTTCCCAATCCCATGGGAATATCCAGATTTCAATAAAGAATTTTGTATAACAACAGATGCCAGTGGATTTCCAATTTACCAATTGCCTATGCGTCAAGAGGTTTCACAAAAGGTGAAAGTAACAAAGCAAAAATTGAAAAAGAATTGGCATCAATCCATTGGGCTATAACTTATTTCAGACCATACGTTTATGGCAGAAAATTTTTAATTAAAACAGGCCATCGCCCCTTAAAATATTTATTCTAGATGAAAAACCCTTCATCAAAATTAACTAGAGTTCGATTGCAGTTGGAGGAATATGACTTTGAGGTGGAGTACATGGCTGGAAAAGAAAATTGCGTTGCGGATGCATTATCACGCATAAATATAAATGATTTGAAAGACATGTCAGTGAAAGCATGTCAGATAATGAAGGTTACGACTCGATCGGAAACCAATAAAAATTCCAATAATAAAAATAATGAAGAAAAATGTCACAATGAGAACCCAAAAATATATGAAGCGCTTAATAAATGTGAAGTTAAAAGGCTAGCCCAGCTCGTTTTCGATCCTCCGAAATTATATCTCCGGAAGGGAAAGAAAATTTGTAGCAAAATAAATACTAATAATATGATTGTTGAGGCGAAGGTTGACTCAGGTCAATCCTTTGCCAGGCTTCCAACAGAAGCCGGCAATCCAAATATTGATAATTCAATTGTTGAGGCGAAAATTGATTTAGGTCAATTCTTTGCCAGGCTAATGAAAGAAGCCGACAATTAGAAAATAAATAAAATACAGTTGTCCTTAGGAGACAAATTGTTTAAAGATAAATATACTCGAGTAAGCACATTTAAAGAAATTGGTACCAAAGTTCTAAAAAATTCAACAATTGCATTAACTCCGGAGGTTACGCATGTGACAGACAAAGAAGTAATTAAAAAGATATTACAAAAATATCACGATGATCCTGTTAACATACAAACAAGCAAACAAACATTCAAGTAAACCTAATAAAAGTGAGGTAAAAATATAAATTATCTATATATATAAAAATGAAATGGTGTTCAGTCCTCACGCTAAAACTCGAAAACGGCTGAACCAAATCATATACATACTTCTAAAATCAGAACAAAATATTAGGGGGCGTGGCACCCCCTATACAAACTTTTCTTTCAAGGTGAAAATCTGTAAAAGGGTTTAAGGTAGGGACCTGGAAATTGGTGCAGACCTATAGCATAACAACGCCATTCTCCCCAATAAAACGGGAGGTTAACCAAAAAGGGGGCGTGGCACCTCCCATACGAATGAAATATTTCATAGTCCATATCTCTGGAAGTACTTAGGTTAGACCACTGAAATTTGGCAAGGGGTTTTATGAGATCGATTCCCACCACCTCCAAAAAACTGGCGATAACGAAATTTGTTAAGGGGTTATATTAGATCGATCCCTACCACCTCCAAAAAAACGTGGGATAACGAAAAAGGGGCGTGGCACCTCCCATACGAATGAAATACCTCATAGTCCATATCTCGAAGTATTTAGTTTAGGTTAGGTTAGGTTCAAGTGGCTGCCGCAAAGGCACACTTAGGCCAGTTTTGAAAGGCCCGTTGTGATACCACCAACACAAGGGAAGTCTGCTAAACCGACACCGTTACTCTTTCTCGAACCACTTAGATGACATTATGAAGGCCATCAAGTCCTTTATGTCCAGTTCCGCGATCTGGCTTAGGCTATCCAGGAAGGGAACTCCCAAAAAGCGTGTTCTCGCGCCGCTTAAAGCCGGGCAGTTGCAGATGAGGTGCTTCACCGTTTCCGCTTCCTCATCATCTTTGCAGCTCCTACAGCATCGTCGGTAGGGCACACCTAGCTTTTCTGCGTGCCCAGTTAGAACACCTATTAAAATGGAAATTTCTCTCCTTCTTAGGGCGTGAATGCCTCTAGATCTTTTATCCCATTTCGGTCAGGTTTGTTTTGATGTCCAGCACCCTGGGGATTGTTACCACCTTTCGTGGGCTTGACGGAGTGTGTACTCCTTCAGCATTAGCTTGCATGTGGCAAACGGCATACCTAAGCGCTCTTTATCCCGAAGAACCTGCTTGGTCGTACCATGCCTGGCAAGTCCTTCTGCCTTACAATTTCCCTCAATGTCCCTGTGTCCCGGGACCAATGTGAGGCTCACTCGGTTCTGTTGGGTCATCTCTTGAAGAGATCGACGACAGCTGAGCGTCAGTTCAGAGTTGAACGAATAAGAGCCAAGAGCTTTGATGGCCGCTTGGCTGTTGTTGCTGTTGTTAACAACAAAACACTCCCGAAGGTTTTGGGGAGTGATGCCGAAGTTGACAGTCCTTGGCCGGATATGACCCCGGTACGCTGCGGTACTCCCTTGCGTTACTGCCCGACTGTCGTGGTAGCGATTTGGTATGACCAGTGGAACCTTCTAGGTCATGGCATCCCTCCATCCATGAGGAAGGAGAAGATGGGTAATGAGAGGTGAGAGGCATCATATCCGTAGATCAACCATCGAGTAGCACGCCAATTACCTATGTGCATATTAGTCGCCTCTTACGAATGGTATGCCTACCTCGGGCATATTCTAAACCCGTAACCCGCAGGGGCGGCCGCTTGGCTGTCGCTGAAAATAACGCTGCAGGATCTCGTAGTCTGAAGGAAGGAGAGCTCAAGTTCCAGATGCCTTGAATAAACCCCTCCTCCATTTCTGCCTAGCTTCGAGCCGTCAGTGTAAACAGAAATGCCGCCGTTAATAGCGGGGCAGCGATCCATCCTCTCCCAATCTTGCCTGCTGGGAATGTTTGTTTTGAAACAGCTGTCTTCGAATGTTGTGGCCGCACATCGATCTGTGCTCAGAGGGAGAAAACTGTAAGATCCTAGAATACTGGAGTGTCCAGTTGTGCTTACGCCCCAGCCAGACGTTTACCGCTGCTGCCTGGTACTCTTCCAGATCGAGTGGCAGAATGCCTAGAGTGGCCTGAAGAGCTTCGTTGGACGTTGTTCTTAGCGCGCCGCCAGATCTATGACTTATGGACGTAACAGATTCCGGTTTGTGGCCTTGCTCAGCGCAGGCCACCACACCACGACTCCATATAGCATGATAGGTCGGATAATTGCAGTGTAAATCCATCTGCATATTTTGGGGTTGAGACCCCACTTTTTGCCAATGGCTCTTTTGCATGTGTAAAGTGCAACACACGCCTTCCTCTGGCGCTGGAGAATATTCTCCTTCCAGCTTAACTTCCTGTCCAGAACTGTGCCCAAGAATTTGGCTATATCAGCCAAGTTTAGGCTCACGCCATTTAGTTCTGGTAGGTCCAGCGGTGGTATTTTGTACCGGTTGGTGTAGAGAACGCATTCCACTTTTCTCGGATTGATACTAAGTCCGCAACGAGAGGACCATGCCGAGACTTCACGCAGTGCTACTTGCATCAAGTCACACAGAGTTTGTGTCAATTTGACCCTGTATGCAATGGCTAAATCGTCTGCATATGCCACTATCTTCCCGCCACCCCAGCATGTGTCTGGTAGCAACGAGTTGACAGTGAGGTTCCATAGAAGCGGGGAGAGAACTCCACCCTGAGGAGTTCCCCTTGTGACATAGCGTGATAAATCAACCGTGCCAAGTGATGAAGATATTTTCCTCCCCCGTAGTAGTTGATCGATTAGTCCAGTTAGGGATCCGCTTATGCCCAGATTAGTAAGAGCGGTGTTAATAGCCTCCGGACTTATATTGTTAATAGGCCCTTCAATCTCAAGGAAGGCCACAAGGTTGCTATCAATAGTAGTGGAGAGGTAGTTACTGATTATCCTCTCGAAAGTTTTGAGAGCAAAGGACGAGAGGCTGATGGGTCTGTAGTCCTTTGGCTGGTAGTGGGAGGCTTTCCCAGCCTTAGGAATAAACACTACCGTGGCGGGTCTCCAGGAGCACGGAATGTAGTTGAGAGCAGGCAGGCTGTATAGGGAAATACTAGGCATTTGGCTGATGTCTCCAGCGTGTTAATGAGTTGCGCGGGGATAATTCCGTCCGGTGTGGCAGCCTTAAACGGTTCAAAGCTCTTAACTGCCCGCCTCACCCTTTCCTCCGTGAATGGTATATTTACTACCAGGATTGTTGAAGGTGCTGATGGTGCATTATGCAAGTTACCCGGAAAATGTGTGTTCAAGAGCAGCTCTAGGGTTTCCCCTTCCGTGCTGGTCTATGCTCCGTCAGGATCCTGCAAATAGCTATTGGCTGTTTGAGTTTTCGAGAGAACTCGTCTAAGTCTCGCTGTGTCGTCGACCTTTTCGACCCCAGTGCAGAAATTCTTCACGAAAGTCCAACAGTGTTCTTCAAGAACACGCCATTTTCTGACCCACTCACACCCGGAAAATGTGTGTTCAAGAGCAGCTCTAGGGTTTCCCCTTCCGTGTTGGTCCATGATCCGTCAGGATCCGGCAAATAACTAATGGCTGTTTGAGTTTTCGAGAGAACTCATCTAAGTCTCTCTGTGTCGTCGACCTTTTCGACCCCAATGCAGAAATTCCTCCAAGAAGTCCTCTTTGCCTGGTAGGTCTCTTGCTAAAATTTCATTGCATCATTGGCATCATAGCTGCCAGTTGGTATTGCGTGGATTGCGTTTCTTAATAGGTTGCTCTACACGAAAGTCCAACACTGTTCTTCCATACGAATGAAATATTTCATAGTCCATATCTCTGGAACTACTTAGGTTAGACCACTGAAATTTGGCAAGGGGTTTTATGAGATCGATTCCCACCACCTCCAAAAAACTGGCGATAACGAAAAAGGGGGCGTGGCACCTCCCATACAAATTAAATACTTCATCGTCGATATCTCTGGAAGTATTTAGGTTAGACCACTGAAATTTGGTAAGGGGTTATATTAGATCGATCCCTACCACCTCCAAAAAAACTTAGGATAACGAAAAAGAGGCGTGGCACCTCCCTTATGAATGAAATACCTCATAGTCCATATCTCGAAGTATTTAGTTTAGGTTAGGTTAGGTTCAAGTGGCTGCCGCAAAGGCACACTTAGGCCAGTTTTGAAAGGCCCGTTGTGATACCACCAACACAAGGGAAGTCAGTCCCGCGACCCGGGACCCTGAGTTGTTGGGATTTTCCACATAGCAGAATCCCGGGACTGACACTGCTAAACCGACACCGTTATTCTTTCTCGAACCACTTAGATGACTTTATGAAGGCCATCAAGTCCTTTATGTCCAGTTCCGCGATCTGGCTTAGGCTATCCAGGAAGGGAACTCCCAAAAAGCGTGTTCTCGCGCCGCTTAAAGCCGGGCAGTTGCAGATGAGGTGCTTCACCGTTTCCGCTTCCTCATCATCTTTGCAACTCCTACAGCATCGTTGGTAGGGCACACCTAGCTTTTGTGCGTGCCTACCAATAAGGCAGTGCCCAGTTAGAACACCTATTAAAATGGAAATTTCTCTCCTTCTTAGGGCGCGAATGCCTCTAGATCTTTTATCCCATTTCGGCCAGGTTTGTTTTGATGTCCGGCACCCTGGGGATTGTTACCACCTTTCGTTGGCTTGACGGAGTGTGTACTCCTTCAGCATTAGCTTGCATGTGGCAAACGGCATACCTAAGCGCTCTTTATCCCGAAGAACCTGCTTGGTCGTACCCTGCCTGGCAAGTTCTTCTGCCTTACAATTTCCCTCAATGTCCCTGTGTCCCGGGACCAATGTGAGGCTCACCCGGTTCTGTTGGGCCATCTCTTGAAGAGATCGACGAGAGCTGATCGTCAGTTCAGAGTTGAACGAATAAGAGCCAAAGCTTTGATGGCCGCTTGGCCGTCGCTGAAAATAACGCTGCAGGATCTGGTAGTCTGAAGGAAGGAGAGCTCAAGTTCCAGATGCCTAGAATAAACCCCTCCCCAACACTGCCTAGCTTCGAGCCGTCAGTGTAAACAGAAATGCCGCGGTTAATTCCGGTTTGTGGCCTTGCTCAGCGCAGGCCACCACACCACGACTCCATATAGTATGATAGGTCGGATAATTGCAGTGTAAATCCATCTGCATATTTTGGGGTTGATACCCCGCTTTTTGCCAATGGCTCTTTTGCATGTGTAAAGTGCAACACACGCCTGTCCAGAACTGTGCCCAAGAATTTGGCTATATCAGCCAAGTTTAGGCTCACGCCATTTAGTTCTGGTAGGTCCACCGGTAGTATTTTGTACCAGTTGGTTTAGAGAACGCATTCCACTTTTCCCGGGTTGATACTAAGTCCGCAACGAGAGGACCATGCCGAGACTTCACCCAGTGCTACTTGCATCAAGTCACACAGAGTTTGTGTGAATTTGACCCTGTATGCAATGGCTAAATCGTCTGCATATGCCACTATCTTCCCGCCACCCCAGCATGTGTCTCGTAGCAACGAGTTGGCAGTGAGGTTCCATAGAAGCGGGGAGAGAACTCCACCCTGAGGAGTTCCCCTTGTGACATAGCGTGATAAATCAACCGTGCCAAGTGATGAAGATATTTTCCTCCCCCGTAGTAGTTGATCGATTAGTCCAGTTAGGGATCCGCTTATACCCAGATTGTGATGAAACTTGGCTCGCTACCCACGCTGCAATCTACCAGGTTGGTTGTTAATAGAGACTCGCCCCTGGCATTGTTATCGGAGCTTCCCCATTGGACGTGATGAGCATTAGCGTCCGCTCCTATAATATGATGACCCGTACAAAAATTTGACACCAGATCTCTCACCTCCCTTTGTGGTGGAGGTTCTTCGGCGTCGTAGGGCATATAGACCGACGCCATAGTCAGGCTGGTGCTGCCGACTGTTAAACTGGCAGCGGTAATGACACCATTGGCATAGTTAGGTAGAAGAAAGGTGTTGAGGTCAGACTTGACCAAAATACACGTTCTGACTTTGCTCTCCTCGCTTGCTCGAATGAGCTTGAAGCGCTTAGTCCCCAATCCACAGATCCTCGAGCTGTTGACCCAGGGTTCTTGGATGAGGACCAAATCCACGTCGCCTTTAGAAAGACTACTTAAAGCAGCCGAGGCTACTTTAGATTTGTGCAGGTTTATCTGAAGCACCACCGACATGAGAGCGATCAGACTTCCCTGCCGTCCCCATATCATCGAGGTCTGCCCTGTCCCGAAAGCTGTCTCTCAACGACGAGTTCAGAGCAACTTCGCGATTTGGCGTAGCGGGAGCCCTGCTGTCTGAGGCTTCAGAGATATTGCGCTCAGGATGGGCTGCTACCACCGTTACGTCGAGTCGTACCCCGTCCAGCAGGCTGTCTTCCATCTCCGAGTTGGCGGATAATAAGGCTTTCCGCGTCGGACTCCTCGGTTTCCTCTTGCGGTACTTCGATTTCCGAGTCTCCCGGAGCAGCCGCGATGGCAGCGCGCTGTGCATGGCCACGGTATATCTGGAGGACTATCTAGCCTACACTGTAGTGCACTAGCCCATTACACCTTTTAAGGGGCTCGAGTGCCGCCTTATTCATGGTGAAGACCATTTGTCTGTCAGGCCCTACCGCATCCCCGATCAGAGTGACACTCCAGTCCTGCGTCGGGGGGGACGGATTCATAATCCGCAGCATGGTGAGAATTCACACAGGCTCTGCAGGGATGGCAGGAATCCATGCCCTTGGCTTGGCCGAGCCGGAATGTCCTTCCAGTCGACAACCTCGATTTTTGCACCTTCGTAGACTTCACCTAGTCTTGCAGCTGTTACCTTGTACAGTGCAACATTTCTTGCGTCATCGCACGCGAAAAGTTTGATCTGTGCCTGGTGCCAGCCCGCCAAGTAAACGTCGATGATAGCGTTTCCGAGTGCATTCCGGACGTGCCGCCAAACAGTCGTTGCCTCGGTCAAGAATGCCTATAAGGATCCTGTTCTTGGTTACATCAGCGAAGCTTGGTTTGCCCACTCCACGTCCGATCTCTGGCCTTTGAAAGGGTTTACGTTGTTGCGGAAAGTTGTATACACACCCTTAGCTTAGTAGGTAATAATGCAATCACAAGTCGGCAATGCAGTCTTTCTGCAAGCTGTCAAATTCAGACATCAAATATCTACCGCAGCTAAGACAAAATGTTCGCGCTTCCGATCTTTTGATCGTAAGCAGCGAAGGAGAACACACGTCTTGGAAAACACTAAAGGTATGTATTGGAAACATGCGTAGTGCAAGACATACATAGCAGCAGATTGACATAAATGTTCTTCCCCAGACGCAAAATACCGCGTAATCCAGTAAATCCGAGCATCCAGTACAGGGGAATCCATATTAGCGATATTTTTGAGCAGCACAAAACTGCATCATCAGCAGCGCGCATCGATAGCAAAAGCGTGCAGAGCCACGCTCCTAGCAGCGTAGGGCAAAACAAGGCAAACTTTTATGGAGTGAATCAGCGGCGCACCCCAGCAGAAGCAATACGACTATCAAGCAAAAAAATTTCCACAGGCAAGATTCCACTGTAAGGCAATCTTTGCTGGGTGAGTGACGAGCACCATTTAAGCTTAAAATTATACAGAGGAGCAGCTTTCTATGCTAGCATTTCCACTCAAAATGACACATTGCAACCTGTGCCCGTATAAGCGCGTAATAGAGAGTATAGGTGTATTAGTCCCCTATCCTGTCCAAAAGAAGCTAGTGGGTTGTAGCACCGTGAATCCCTAGGTACGCATAAGGCGGCAGAGAAGACATACCCAGCAGATACCCAGCACGTGAAGGGCGTGGGCCAAGTTACTGAGTTTCGGGAGCGTGATCGAATGGGAAAATATTAGGCGTAGTTACACAAACACATTTATTTATGCTATTGTTAATCCATCCTTTTCTATTATCTAAGTATTAGCTAAGATATGCAACGAGCTGTAAGCGTGAGGCATCCGCAGAGTGGTCAGCTCGGAGTAGTTGTGTAGCTACTGGTGCGTTTGTCACCAGTCTGGGACTAGTTTATTCACCAAAGGCGCCTTAGGGTTATAGACTGGTAGGTTTTAGTATTTACGAGCATTGAGTGAAAAGTCTCAAATTACGCTTATCACTCAAGCGACGGCCAACAGCATAAATAACTAAGCATGTCAGTTTGGTGACGAAAAAGCCGGCACCCGACACTCGCTTCTGCATACACGTATATGTTCGCTTGTATGTAAATCAATGCTGCAGAGTGCGACGACGCTGGAATGAAGCCAGTGTCCGTGCCACTGTTACGCTCACCTGCTGCCACAATAGTTTTTTTTTTTTGGCATTTATGTATTTTGAGGAAGTTGCGTTGTAGCAATTGTACATTGCCAATTCACTCAGAATGACTTTAAACATTTATGTATTCACCGGAAATCACACAGCTGATTTGCATACGCCAGTTAGAGTGCAATGCTCAATATCATGTTAAATCACACGGTCATTTCATCTGTTTTGATTTAACACTTTGGTCGCGCATATACCCTGTAGCGCGCATACCATATACCTTCAAAGGTCTAAAATATGAAATTTTGAACCCCGTATTTTTATCACATGCATTTTACTTACACGTTTGTTTACATATTATTTTGCTATGTCTCCGCATATAGGAGCGCAATAGATTGAATATTTAACTTGATGTCTAAACACATATGTATATGCATTGCAAATTTAGTTTTACACGCATAACCGCGCCATAAGCGCAACGTTCGTTTGAATATCGCTGCACATCCTAAAGATTAAAAAGATTAGTTAGGATAAGAAAGAAGTGAAGTGCTTCATAAGCCATCATTGGGCGAACCTACAGAAGGCTAGGTTACACACCCCATAATTATAGTATTTTTATATTCAAAAAGGCGCCCAACGTGGGGCCACGTTATGTGGCTTCCACATAATTTAGATGAAAGGGAGCTGTCCTCACTTACGATGCACTATCGGGGAAAGGGACGATGACGACAGGACATACAATTTTAGAAGGGGGGCATAACTTACATATTTTTTTTTTGCTTTTGATCAGGGTCGGCTACTAATCATCGGGTTTCACGCCAAGGTTTTTATGAGGTAGATCTTGTATCAATGGGGCTGACGTTAATAGCTCAGGAAGATGCAACAGGCTTTATGAATGTGGTAACGAGCGGGTAAATTTATTTTGAGAGAGGTGAGTTCGGCTACTGACTATCGGCTACTGACTATCATGAGGTAGATCTCGCGATGGTGTGGATGTCTTGCGGGGAAGCGGCTACTACCCACGGGTACTATAAGGCCACGTTCGTATGAGGTAGCTCGCCGGAGACACGCACGGACAGGAGGTGGAGTCAAATCCTGGTGGTAGTGGACTGGCGAAAGGTAGATTTTTAGTTGGGAAAGACAGAGGGGACGACAAAGTACCGGACAGGAATAGTTTGGACAGATCACTGGATAACTTAAATCATCACACATACATTTCTTTACAATCGAATTCACAGTCTAAAAGCTTAAACACAATACCTTTGGGAACAAAACCTTTTGAATCTGCAGCAGAAATAAAGCAAGTACAAACAGTAAGAAGAACGCCGCGACTAGAGGAGGGTCACGAATCCGAAGAGCAGTTGTCCTCGGTGGAGATCGAGCAACAAGATGCGGGAACGCATTCCAGACAGAGGTTGAACTCTGCAGGGCCAATTGAGTCACCGGAAGTTACGTTAGAGATAGGGTGGGCAACGAGCTTCTAAAGAAGTTCGAGTCCATGTTTTTTCAATACCAGGTTGATATTAATCAAACAACGGCGGATGCAGTACACGACGCGATGGCCACGGTACGCCACGACGTTCTATTGCTAGGCGAAAGGGTCTCGGAGGTCGAGAGGAGTCGTGATCGTACAACGGCTCGTTTAGAGAATCCTGCCACACCGTTACCGTCGGGTGGTGGCGAGAACACTGAGAGTGGCTGTATATGGAAGAGCAAGCCGATGAGGAGGAGAATGTTTTCGATCGCCTGTGGGAGAATCTCGTGGAGCACTTCCGTAAAGCGGAGTGTAACGAAGAAATCCGACAGGCAATGACCGAAAGAAAGCAGGACATTCGCGAATCGTTTGACAACTTATACGCATGCGTGAGAGGCATGGCCTTTACCATGTGGACACCGATGCCCGAGCGTAGTCTGGTTCCCGAGTTCAGAGCAACTGCGCGATTTGGCGTAGCGGGAGCCCTGCTGTCTGAGGCTTCAGAGATATTGCGCTCAGGATGGGCTGCTACCACCGTTACGTCGAGTCGTACCCCGTCCAGCAGGCTGTCTTCCATCTCCGAGTTGGCGGATAATAAGGCTTTCCGCGTCGGACTCCTCGGTTTCCTCTTGCGGTACTTCGATTTCCGAGTCTCCCGGAGCAGCCGCGATGGCAGCGCGCTGTGCATGGCCACGGTATATCTGGAGGACTATCTAGCCTACACTGTAGTGCAATAGCCCATTACACCTTTTAAGGGGCTCGAGTGCCGCCTTATTCATGGTGAAGACCATTTGTCTGTCAGGCCCTACCGCATCCCCGATCAGAGTGACACTCCAGTCCTGCGTCGGGGGGGGGACGGATACATAATCCGCAGCATGGTGAGAATTCGCACAGGCTCTGCAGGGATGGCAGGAATCCATGCCCTTGGCTTGGCCGAGCCGGAATGTCCTTCCAGTCGACAACCTCGATTTTTGCACGTTCGTAGACTTCACCCAGTCTTGCAGCTGTTGCCTTGTACAGTGCAACATTTCTTGCGTCATCGCACGCGACAAGTTTGATCTGTCCCTGGAGCCAGCCCGCCAAGTAAACGTCGATGATAGCGTTTCCGAGTGCATTCCGGACGTGCCGCCAAACGGTCGTTGCCTCGGTCAAGAATGCCTATAAGGATCCTGTTCTTGGTTACAGCATCGAAGCTTGGTTTGCCCACTCCGGGGGTGTTTTGATGCCGCTTGGGATAGGGTTTTAGCTCCACGTCCGATCTCTGGCCTTTGAAAGGGTTTACGTTGTTGCGGAAAGTTGTATACACACCCTTAGCTTAGTAGGTAATAATGCACTCACAAGTCGGCAATGCAGTCTTTCTGCAAGCTGTCAAATTCAGACATCAAATATCTACCGCAGCTAAGACAAAATGTTCGCGCTTCCGATCTTTTGATCGTAAGCAGCGAAGGTGAACACACGTCTTGGAAAACACTAAAGGTATGTATTGGAAACATGCGTAGTGCAAGACATACATAGCAGCAGATTGACATAAATGTTCTTCCCCAGACGCAAAATACCGCGTAATCCAGTAAATCCGAGCATCCAGTACAGGGGAATCCATATAAGCGATATTTTTGAGCAGCACAAAAATGCATCATCAGCAGCGCGCATCGATAGCAAAAGCGTGCAGAGCCACGCTCCTAGCAGCGTAGGGCAAAACAAGGCAAACTTTTATGGAGTGAATCAGCGGCGCACCCCAGCAGAAGCAAAAAATTATAAAATTATACAGAGGAGCAGCTTTCTATGCTAGCATTTCCACTCAAAATGACACATTGCAACCTGTGCCCGTATAAGCGCGTAATAGAGAGTATAGGTGTATTAGTCCCCTATCCTGTCCAAAAGAAGCTAGTGGGTTGTAGCACCGTGAATCCCTAGGTACGCATAAGGCGGCAGAGAAGACATACCAAGCAGATACCCAGCACGTGAAGGGCGTGGGCCAAGTTACTGAGTTTCGGGAGCGTGATCGAATGGGAAAATATTAGGCGTAGTTACACAAACACATTTATTTATGCTATTGTTAATCCATCCTTTTCTATTATCTAAGTATTAGCTAAGATATGCAACGAGCTGTAAGCGTGAGGCATCCGCAGAGTGGTCAGCTCGGAGTAGTTGTGTAGCTACTGGTGCGTTTGTCACCAGTCTGGGACCAGTTTATTCACCAAAGGCGCCTTAGGGTTATAGACTGGTAGGTTTTAGTATTTACGAGCATTGAGTGAAAAGTCTCAAATTACGCTTATCACTCAAGCGACGGCCAACAGCGTAAATAACTAAGCATGTCAGTTTGGTGACGAAAAAGCCGGCACCCGACACTCGCTTCTGCAGACACGTATATGTTCGCTTGTATGTAAATCAATGCTGCAGAGTGCGACGACGCTGGAATGAAGCCAGTGTCGCTGCCACTGTTACGCTCACCTGCTGCCACAATAGTTTTTTTTTTTTGGCATTTATGTATTTTGAGGAAGTTGCGTTGTAGCAATTGTACATTGCCAATTCACTCAGAATGACTTTAAACATTTATGTATTCACCGGAAATCACACAGCTGATTTGCATACGCCAGTTAGAGTGCAATGCTCAATATCATGTTAAATCACACGGTCATTTCATCTGTTTTGATTTAACACTTTGGTCGCGCATATACCCTGTAGCGCGCATACCATATACCTTCAAAGGTCTAAAATATGAAATTTTGAACCCCGTATTTTTATCACATGCATTTTACTTACACGTTTGTTTACATATTATTTTGCTATGTCTCCGCACATAGGAGCGCAATAGATTGAATATTTAACTTGATGTCTAAACATATATGTATATGCATTGCAAATTTAGTTTTACACGCATAACCGCGCCATAAGCGCAACGTTCGTTTGAATATCGCTGCACATCCTAAAGATTAAAAAGATTAGTTAGGATAAGAAAGAAGTGAAGTGCTTCATAAGCCATCATTGGGCGAACCTACAGAAGGCTAGGTTACACACCCCATAATTATAGTATTTTTATATTCAAAAAGGCCCCAACGTGGGGCCACGTTATGTGGCTTCCACATAATTTAGATGAAAGGGAGCTGTCCTCACTTACGATGCACTATCGGGGAAAGGGACGATGACGACAGGACATACAATTTTAGAAGGTATGCCCCCCTGTTTTCGATCGCCTGTGGGAGAATCTCGTGGAGCACTTCCGTAAAACGGAGTGTAACGAAGAAATCCGACAGGCAATGACCGAAAGAAAGCAGGACATTCGCGAATCGTTTGACAACTTATACGCATGCGTCAGAGGCATGGCCTTGACCATGAAGACACCGATGCCCGAGCGTAGTCTGGTTCCCTTATGCGCAAGAACCTCAAGGGCAAGATCAAGAATCTCATTTTTGGCTGCCAAATTACGACGCCGACAGAGCTAAAATCGGAATGTAGGCGGGCCGAAAAGCATTTCGGGGAATATGTGAAGAAGTTTTCGAGGAGGACTGAAGTCGACGAAATCAACCGACCGCTGGAAGAGGATCTGAAGGACATCGATGGGTCACCGGCCGTAGAAGCGTTTGAGAGACGAACCGCAACGACGGCGATGGTGTACCATGATGAAGGACGGATGAGCAAGGGTGTTGGTAGCAGCAGCGTTACGAGTATGAGTTTTTTTTCTTATTGGCATGGCGGTTAAGGTAAGAACATCTGATGTGATCTATAAACACCCACCCCCGATCCGGCGAACGAAGCCGGCTTGCAAGCATACCCAAGCGGGTCACAATCCCATATTTTCTCCATGAAGATATCTACTGTGACCTAACCACCGTCTGCCCATGAGGGGTTTGCTCGTGGCGTTCGATGCCTTGCAACGCTTGTAGACATCGCAGCCTCCCAAGTACCTTTTTACCGAAGTCACCATTCCTGGCCAATAATATTTCGCCCTTAAGCGATTTAGCGTCTTAGCTATGCCTCCGTGTCCCGCCGCTGATCCAGTGTGCATTCTCTCCAGTAATGTTTCGCTGAGACCTTCCGGCGCCCACACTTTCCAAATGAATTCGTCGTCTTCATTACCTTTCCTGAAACCGTCTCTCTTATAAATGAAATTCCGCAGTATTGTGCTGCGTGACCTTGACCAGGTTCCGGTAGCTTTCCGACCGAAATTCCACGTCTTCCAATGAAATGTCTGTTGCCGTATCGCCCGCATGGATTGCATCCTTGTGGATACTGCTGAAAACATCAGGGACCACATTCTTGGCGCCTTTTCGATGAACGATATCGAAGTCGTAAGCCTGCAGTTTGAGGCTCCAGCGCGCCCGACGACCCGACAGATCCTTTTGGCCTATGAGCCATTTCATTTTCAAAAAGAACACCTAGGGACCCTGAAGAAGTGTGCCTCAAAGTTTGAGCGAAATCCGAGACTAGTCAGCAACGATTTTTGATAATATTAGACGTTTTCATATGGATTGACTCATATAATAAAACCCGTTAGGAAAATAATTCAAACATACATTATCATCGCAAAGCCCGTGATGTTCAGACCTTTAATCGCTGTTGGCACTAAAGTACTTCGAATAGACCGCAAGAACATATATAAAAAGATTTAGTTTCCATAACATCCAAGAAAATCGTAGCTAAAATACGGCATTTCTTCAGAAAGGAGAAATAAAAATGCAATTTTCTTGTACTTCAAATCCCAACAGCAATTATATATCTGAACAACACGGGCTTTGCCGTGATGATATATGTTTGAATAATTTTCCTACCGGGTTTTAGTATATAAAATGATATATGTACGAACTTATGTATATATACATAAAGAAAAATGAATATGTAGAAATATAGATACATATATACTCTTTGACATTATTTAAAAAAAATATGAACATTCGAGGTAACGCATCATAACCTGTAATGAATCAGCAATAAGTAGTAATATATGAACAAAAAAGTAAAAAATGTGCATATTTTCTAAAGGATGGTAGCTAAGATCTCAAATCAAACGGCACTTTCAACTGGATGAAATTATCAACGAATTGGCATTTTTAGTTTTTGACTGAGTTTTTCTTTTCAATTACTCTTTGACATTATGTAAAAAAAAATTATGAACATTCGAGGTAACGCATCATATCCTGTAATGAAACAGCACTAAAGTAGTAATATATGAACAAAAAAGCAAAAAATGTGCATATTTTCTAAAGGATGGTAGCTAAGAGGTAACGCATCATAACTTGTAATGAAACAGCACTAAAGTAGTAATATATGAACAAAAAAGCAAAAAATGTGCATATTTTCTAAAGGATAGTAGCTAAGATTTCAAATCAAACGGCATTTTCAACTGGATGAAATTATCAACGAATTGGCATTCTTAGTTTTGACTGAGTTATTTCTTTTCAATTAACCTTTCAGGTGCAAGGTGTTATACGCTATAAAAATGCCAAAAAAAGGTGTTTTTGTCGGTACTATTTTTGTTTAGGCGGGTACGAAACCGAGAGGATATTGCATCACCGCGACGCTTTCCAGCACTCTTAGCCATGGTATCAAGAAAAGTGCCCAAAAATGATTCAAATTTAACTGGCTGGCAGCACGGAGTAGGACTTTACGTGTAGCACAGACACAAACCGGCAAAGCTTAAAGAATTGAACAGAGCTTATGAGTGAGCAAGTAACAGTTGTTGTTATTATAACAGTTCCCTCGTGAAGGGTGGATACCTTGCAGCGGCATGAGGCCTTAAGTCGATAGCCACAGGGCTACGCTGCCCTTGTGATCATAGCTCCGAACGGCACTTCCTCACGAGAGTAGCCTAGCCTCTCTGGCGCGACGACAAAGATCTTCCTTCTCCCAATCCAGGGTGTTATGCGAAACCGTGCCCATTGGACGTTTGCAGCCGGGAGGCAAATCGTGGCTGTATTTGAACGGAGCCTCTCTGATACCGGGTCGCCTCAGAGAGTAAGCATGGCCTTACCGCGGTATGGGGCTCTGCCGCGGCGGACGACACATTTTCCCCTACTCTTTTCTTGACCCTAAGCTGGCCTTGTTCGGCGATGGAGGAGCAAGCGAGAAAACAACAACAACGCCGGAGGACAACCTCCGCTCCACAATCAACCAAACCTTTATCGAGTAAGATTGACTTGATGGGAGCTAGCACCAGTGCGGTTGCCAACGCAGCTAAGCGGACAACGGCGGATACTAAACTCCCATCAACCGCGGATATGAAAACCAGTCTCTTTACGTCTGTGGCAGCGGTCTGACGACCTGGCCTCGGAGTTTCGAAGGAAAAGGAAGCTGCAACTGAGATTTCGGCAAAGGGAGCGACCGCGATGGCAACTACGGGTCCGCACTCCCGGGAGACATCACCCCGCCGCTTCACATACCACGAGAAAAGATTGGCTGCAACGATTTTGAAGAGGTATGAAGGGGTACCGCAGGAATCGCTGTCGCCGAATTCCAGAAAATCGGTAGAGCTAGCGAAAGCTGTGATACCGGATTTCCAAAATACTCACATGCCAAATAGGTTAAAAGTTAACCCTTTCAAACGCCAGAGATCGGACCTGGAGTTAAATCCTCCTCCCAATCGGCTTCAGAATACCCCTGGAGCGGGAAAACCAAGCTTTGCTGAGGTAACCAAGGACAGGATCCTTATAGGCGTCCTTGACCGAGGCAATGACCGTCTGGCCATCCCCAAGGACCGGTGGCGTTACGTGCGAAATTAACTCGGCAACATTCTTCTCAACGTTGCTCCTGAGTTTTCGGGTAGTTCGGCGCGAGTAACGGATGCGGGTTGGCACCAGGGTCAGATTAAATTACTCGCATACGAGGATGCAAAAACTGTAGCACTGTACAAGGCAGCAGCTGCTAAACTGAATGAAGTCTACAAGGGCGCAAATATCGAGGTCGTCGTCTGGAAGGACGTTTCGGCTCTTCCAAGGGCAAGGGCATGGATTCCGGCCATCCCTGACGAACCCGAGAGAATTATCGGGATGCTACGGCTAATGAATCCGTTCCTTCCAACGCAGGACTGGAGTGTCAATCTTAGGGTTGCTTGATTCTGAAGTGGAAAAGGAAGGACTTTTCTATTTCGATACAAAAAAAAGAAGGACACACGTATAAAAAGAAGGACGGTTTTTTTTGGACAATTTATTAGGGCGATTCGCTAAGTCTTGCCAAATGCACGGATTGCACGAAATGTATGGATCCTACGCCAAAATATGCAAGACTACGAGAGCACCCCTCACTGAGTTTGCTGTAACATCGATAACAAACGTCAAAAACTGAGCAAATTTTTACTAGTTTTCTGAAAAAACGTTGGCGCTGACAATTACTTTTACTTTTTGTGAGAAAAATGAGAGGATTTAGAGTAATACAGGGTTGCCTTCTTATTTCCTACAATTCTTGCACTAAAATATACATAGTTTAGAGCTTTGTATAAATTGCACGGATTGCATATATTTTTTTGCGTGTATTTTGTTGTTGTGACTTTACAATGCGTGCAATCCGTACAATCCGTGCATCGTTTTCAAGACTTGGCGAATCCCCTACTGTTTTAAATTAACAAAAAGCGAACATACATTTATTCTCATATTTGAGATCGTTTTCAAATATATTGTAGGTACAAACAAGGTAATCTACGATACCAAAAGACGAAGGTTAATGGTAGAAATGCATTTGATATTTATGCAATTTTTAAAGACTGAGAAATTCCCAAACAACAACAAATGCGAACATTTTTTCTAACTGCTCTTGTTTGGCCTTTCATATTAAAATATTTTTAGAAACATTAAAAATCATGGTCGACCAGAAAAGAGAAAGTTCTACATCAAACATATATAGTAGAATAGGCCAAAAAAAAAGAACTTTCGTTTTTTCAAAAATTAAATTGATTTTCTTTTTAAGAAAGGTGAAAAAAATTTACTGTAATTTTTCAGATTTTTAAATTAAAGTCTAGAGGTCTATCATCACCAGTTT
Organism: Campiglossa producta; assembly: GCA_964058755.1. NCBI lineage: Eukaryota > Metazoa > Arthropoda > Insecta > Diptera > Tephritidae > Campiglossa > Campiglossa producta. Next base: position 30,126,496 of record CAXKVI010000006.1, on the reverse strand, counting down.
AGATTTTACAGACTTAACGTCCAATTTGGTACAAAAACGACAAATCACTGTTGAAAAATACCATTTACTTGAACATATTTTTGTAGGGAATTGAATTTCCTATAAAAGCTGCTTAGACTGAAATGTTTTTTGGATTTCCCGATTTTGGTTGAAAATTTGCGAAACATGAACAAATCAACATTGAATAAAACTAAATACATATTCTTGAGGGAAATTGGCTGCTGAATCCGAATTCGATGTCAGAATCCAACAACGGGACCGAGGTTCGGCCCTTACCTTGCAAGAAAGTCCAATATTATTTTGTGATGGTTTTGTTAGGTTAGAGAAGAACTGCGACCTGTTAGGCTAATTCTTATCACGGATTTGGATTTAGCTCGCCAAACTACATGAAAATTAATGTATTGAGTTCACAGGTCTGTCGCCTTTTTGTGTTTTTTGCGGCTGCGCCATTTGAAGACTGTAAAACTACACCTTCGAAGAGAATGCCTTTATTATGCAAAAATATGTTTGAACGTATATGAGAAATGTATATTTTTGGTTATAAAATTGATCATATAATGATAAATAATCTGTAGAATATCTATTAAAAAAATCGGATCAAAAACACCAAAAAAATACGGAAATATGATTTTTTTTTCTATTTAATACTAAACAAGTTTTAAAAAGTAACAAAGAAAGTTGTTTTGCCTTTTTTGTAGCCCACTCTATTTCCTTTAAGAATCTGTATATTTCTCTGTTGTACATGGATATTTGCATTTTTGATAATTTTTGAAAGAATAAATGGGAAATCGAAAAAACATGCTAATATTTGAGGGTAGAATACTAGAAAACGGCTAGTCTGAGAAAATTTTGGTCAATGCAAATTTTGTAGGGAATTCGATTTCCTTCAAAAGTATGTTCAGATAAATGATGTTTTACAATAATGGTTTGTCGTTTTTATACCAAATGTCTGTAAAATCTAAACTAGCGATGATAGACCTCTAGACTTTAATTTAAAAATCTGAAAAAATTACAGTAATTTTTTTCACCTTTCTTAAAAAGAAAATCAATATAATCTTTGGAAAAAAAAGAAATTTTTAATTTTTGGCCCAGTCTAATATATACATATATTTACCACGTATTCACATTTAAATGCAAAGAAAAAAAAATAAATGCATAGATAATACAACACTAAAAATTTCTATAATTGTTCATGAAAATATAGATGAAAATACATTAAAATTTTGCACTTAAAATTTTGAGCAAAACTCCAAAAAAATTCGCAAAACTCGACGAATCTCATCAAAAAAAAAATTTTAGATTTTTTCGAGTATGCAGTTTTGTAGCTCATTTCATTTTAGAATAACTAGATACTAATCTCAAGACCCTAGCAAAAAAAAAGGAAAAAGAAGGACATAAGAAGGACACAACTTAAAAAGAAGGACATTTCTACACTTTTTCTTTTGGAAGGACAGGGAAGGACGTTGCAATAAAATGAAGGACATGTCCTTCCGAAAGAAGGACGTCTGGCAACCCTAGTCAATCTGGTCGGGGATGCGGTAGGGCCCGACAGACAGGTGGTGTTCACCATGAATAAAGAGTTAATCGAGCCCCTTCAAAGGTGCAATGGCCGAGTACACTACAATGTAGGCCAGATCGTTATCCACGTATATCGTGGCGATGCTCAGCGCGCTGCCTTCTCGGCTGCTCCGGGGGAGCCGAAAGACGAAATACCGGAAGAGGAAGCGGAGGATTCCGACGCGGAAGCTTGTTATCCGCCACGTCCCTTGGCGATAGTGCTGTGATCAACTCGGAGATGGAGGACAGCCTACAGGACGAGGATGTCCTCGACGTCACGGTGGTAGCAGCCAACGCTGAGCGATTAACATCTAACGCTACAGACAGCAGGACTCCCGCAATGCCATATCGGGCAGTTAATCGGAACAACTCGTCGTTGATAGGCAACCTCCGGGATGGGGCAAACGTCGGCGATATGGGGACGGCAGGGAAGTCTGGGCGCTCTCATGTTGGTGGTGCTTCAGATTAATCTGCACAAATCTGAAGTGGCCTCGGCTGCTTTAAGTAGTCGTCTTTCTAAAGGCGACGTGGATGTGGTCCTCATCCAAGAACCCTAGGTCAATCGCTCGAGAATCTGCTGATTGGGGACTAAGGGGAGGGAAAGACCTTGTGTCAAATTTCTGCACGGGTAATCTTATTATTGGGGCGGACGCTAATGCTCACCATGTTCAATGGGGGAGCCCCGATATCAATGCCAGGGGCGAGTCTCTGTTTGATTACCTATTAACAACCAACCTGGTAATTTGCAACGTGGGTAATGAGCCTACTTTTATCATTAAGACCCGCAGGGAGGTCATATACCTCACTATCTGTAGTGAAGGCGCTTATGAGTGGGTCAGAAAATGGCGGGTTCTTGAAGAACATTCATTCTCCGACCACCGTTACATAGAAATGGTTTTAGGCTTTATTGTAGAACAACCAATTATGAAGCGCAATCCACGTAACACTAATTGGCAGTTACACAATCAAATATTAGACAGAGACCTACCAGTACTGCCCTCACAAGCCCCCTCATCAGTAGAGGAACTGGAGGATCTTGTTATTACATTTACATCGGCGCTCTCAAATGCTCTAGGACAGGCTTGTCCAGTGCCAAAACCACGCGGTAAACACAGGCCACATTGGTGGTCCTACGATTTGGACTCGCTCCGCAAATCATGCCGGAAACAATTTAAGAAGGCCGAGAGCCCCGGCTCTGAGCCTCATTGGCACGAATATAAAGGTAAACTTAGGGCCTACAAAAATGCTCTGAGACAGGCGAAGTGAACCTCGTGGAGAAATTTCTGCACTGGCGTCGAAAAGGTTGACGACACAGCGAGACTTAGACGAGTCCTCTCGAAAAGTCAAACAGCCATCAGCTATTTGCGAAAACCTGACGGATCCTGGACCAGCACGGAAGAGGAAACCCTTGAGCTGCTCTTGAATAGACATTTTCCGGGGAACCTGCATGACGCACCACCAGCACCTGCAACTAACCTGTCAGTAAATATACCCATCACTGAGGAAAGGGTAAGGTGGGCAGTTAAGAGCTTTGAACCGTATAAGGCTGCCGGGCCAAACGGGATTATCCCCGCGCAACTTATAAACACGTTGGAGACATCAGCTAAATGTCTGGTATTTCTCTTCACAGGCTGCCTGGCTCGTAACCACATTCCGGGCTCCAATATAAGCCCGGAGGCTATCAACTCCGCTCTAACTAATCTGGGCGTAGATAGACCTCTAACTGGTTTAATTGGCCAACTTCTAAGGGGAAGGAAAATAGCTTCTTCACTTGGTACGGTTGAGTTATCACGCTAAGTCAAAAGGGGAACGTCCCAGGGTAGTGTTCTTTCCCCGCTTTTATGGAGCCTCGCAGTCAACTCGTTGCTACGTGACACAAGCTGGGGGGCGGGAAGATAGTGGCATACGCAGACGATTTAGCTATTGCATTCAGAGGCACGTTCCCACAAACTCTGTGTGACCTGATGCAAGTAGCACTGCGAGAAGTTTCGACGTGGTCCTCTCGCTGCGGACTTAGTATCAACCCGGGGAAAGTGGAACTTTTCCTCTTCACCAACCGGTACAAAATACCACCCCTAAGCCTACCAGAACTAGATGGCACGCGCCTGGGCTTGTCGGATAAAGCCAAGTTTCTAGGCAGAGTTCTGGACAGGAAATTGAATTGGAAGGAGAATGCATCGCTTTTTACACATGCAAAAGAGCCATTGGCAAAAAATCGGGGCTCAACTCTAGAATATGCAGTTGGATCTACACGGCGATCATTCGCCCAATCAAGCTGTGTGGAGTCGTCGTATGGTGGCCTGGGCTGAGCAAGGCAACATACCTGAATCTGTTGCGGAAAGTCCATTGATCCAATATGATCTGTATAAGCGGTGCGCTAAGGACAACGCCCAAGGAAGCCCTCCAGGTCATTCTGGGCATTTTGCGACTTGATGTGGAAGGGTTTCGGTCAGCGGCGGCATCACCTCTGCGCCTAAGGGAAACTCCAGTATTCTGGAATCTTACAGCTTTCTCCCTCTAAGCACAGATCGTTGTGCGACCACTACAGTCGGGGATAGCTGTTTCAAAATAAACATTCCCAGCAGAGAAGACTGGGAGAGGACGGATTGGTGTCCCGAAACAAATGGTGGCACTTCCATATACACCGACGGCTCGAAGTTGGACGGCAGAGTAGGTGGAGGGGTTTATTCAAGGGATTTGGACCTTGAGCTCTGCTTCAGACTACCTGATCATTGTAGCGTCTTCCAGGCGGAAGTCTCGGCAATCCTGGGCGCCGCGGCCTGGATAAGAAAACGTGTTATCGGAGAAGATATCGTTATTTTCATCGATAGCAAAGCGGCCATCAAATCCCTTGGCTCATACACTTTCAACTCTGAACTGACGCTCAGCTGTCGTCGATCTCTTCACACAGCTGACGTCGATCTCTGCCACATGCAAACTATTGCTGAAGGAGCACACACTCCGTCAAGCCAACGAAAGATGCCTGCAATCCTCAGGGTGCCGGATATCGAAACAAACCAGGCCAAAATGGGATCTTAAAAGGTCTAGACGCATTTATGCCCTAACTAGAAGGGAAATCTTCATATTGGTAGGGGTATTAACCGGTCACTGCCTCATTGGTAGGCATGCAGAAAGGCTAGGTGTGCCTTACCGACGATGCTGCAGGAGTTGCAAAGATGATGAGGAGGAGGAAACAGTGGAGCACCTCATCTGCAACTGCCCGGCTTAAGCTGCGCGAGAACGCGTTTTTTGGGATCTCCCTTCCTGGATAGCCTAAGCCAGATCGCGGAACTGGACATAAAGGATTTGATGGCCTTTTTAAAGTCATCTAAGTGGTTCGAGGAGGAAAAACGGTGTCGGTTTAGGAGTGGCAGACCCGGGATTCTGCTATGTGGAAAATCCCAACAACTCAGGGATTTTCCATATGGCTGGGTCCCGGGACTGACTTTCCTTGTGTTGGTGGTATCACAACGGGCCTTTCAAAACTGGACCAAGTGTGCCTCTGCGGCAGCCACGTGAACCTACCTACCTATTATAACAGTTGTAGTTGATGGCTTCATAGCGGCGTTACAATCAATGTTTGCCGCAGCAAGATGTATTACAGATGAGTTGAACAAATCATCACGAGCGGCATCTTGCATGCAACAGTAGCCAACTTTCAACTTTTGATACATAAAAAGCATAAGAAGAAGAATTTTATATTTGGCTCATATAAAATATATATACAAAACGCAAAGCCTTGCGTTATGATCGTGCCGCTGTTCATGTGACGCGTAAGTTTGCGTTAAATGCATGTATATGCGAAACTTGGTTGTGACGCGGCCATCAATAAGGTAATTTCCGGCAGCCAAAACAATGCCAATGGCTACAGACTTACTTTTGCAACGCAGAAATTTGGATCACCAATGAAAAACTCGATATGACACTTTTTTTTGCGATTAAATACAGTGTATGATACTGTTGGTATTTATTTAGAAGCACGGGAAACTTGTATTTGGAAAATTTAAGCGGAGCAAAATGAGAATTTGCTTTCACCCACCAGGGTCGCCAGATAGAATAGGCAGTTGGATTTCAGAATTTGTCATTTGTGTATCAGAAAAAGCGATTGGATTTCAGAATTTGTCATTTGTCCAATTGTCTTTTCTGAAATACAAATGACAAACTCTGAAGTCAAATTGCCTATTCTGAAATTCAATTGGAGTTTTCTGATTTCAATCTCGAAAAGGCAATTATAGTTGTAGGTTTTCTGACTACACCTTTTCCCGATTAAAATCAGAAAATTGGATTTCAGGATATTCAATTTTAGTTTTCTGAAATCCATTGCTTTTTATGAAATCCAAATGACAAATTGGTTTTTCTGAAATACAAATGACAAATTCTGAACTCCAATTGCCTATTTTGAAATTCATTTGCCTCAAAATGGAAAACGTGAATTCAATATGGAAAAGGTATAGTTTAGTGTTTTACTGCATTGACATTAATACGAGTTGTTTGATACCTCATCCAGAGCAGGCTTCCATGCATATCATCCCCCTCGTAAAATATGTAAGAAATTCTAAAACACGCCGCCGCCGCGTCTATATTCTTATGATGCTGCGGCGGCGCACGAAAAATTACAAATGTAGGGGCGGAATTTTTCGGTGGCGTAATCCGTATTAGAGGTTGCAAAATTATGCATATATACTGTTACTGTTGTTTCTTTAGTTAATGAAATGTTTTTTTTCGATTTATGCTAAAATTTTATAATGATTTACATTCATACACATGCTAACGCAAATATGAAACGATATGTCCAAAAAAAAAATTATATGCTACATACGACGGCCAAACACAGAACGCTGTGCGACACAATTTGTCACTGCATAAATGCTTCATGCGCGTCGAAAATGTCAAGGGTGCCGTTTGGACAGTTGATGAGATTGAATTTTACAAGCGACGACCGCAGCGTACATCTATAACAACAACACCGGTCTCACCATCAAAAGCAGGGCCTATTTCTACAATTTTAAGCAATAAAACCATTGACAGAGTTGCTGCACTTAAAAAAGGGGACAACAGTTGTATCACTATCAGTAGAAAATTGAGCTGGAGTGATTTAGATAGTGTTGGTTGTGGTATTTCTGCTATGATGACTAACAGCGCGACCACTTTAGGTTACGGGTACGTGCAAATACGTTACTGAAAATATACATTTATTGCATTTCTTAGTCTGACACCATTTATTGCCAATTTTAGTTTCACCTCAAAATCACTAGTGAGAGACATTTTTCTTGCTAAGCTTTATACTGTTTGTAACTTTATGTAATCAAATCAACACAGGCACTAGGGACTCTGGCCCGTAATCACAGTATTAGTTAAAATATTGATTAAAATCAAAAATACATTTAAAATAAAATGTGTCTGGGACCCCTTATAAAATAAATTAAATTGGTGGTATGAAAAAACGCTTTCAAACACTACGTCTCTACTCACCTTTCTCCATATCTCCAAACGGTTGCAAGTATCATATAAACACAAATTGCACCATATCTTGAAACTGTCCATAATCCAAAATAGTAATAATTTCCAGTAAACAATATACTAGTATTCTTCGCCCTGCAATAAAACCATTGCAGTAATAATTTCTATTAAGCCAAGACTCTAACGCGTTGTCTATATACGAGTATATAAAAGAGAGTGGCGTTAGTACAAACCCTCATAACTCGAGAACACCTGCACCGATTTGGATGATTGACACCAATTCCGATTGATCTCTGGCCAGAATAGAAGAATATCAATGGTATGGTAATGGTATGGTAATGGTATGGTAATGGTATGGTAATGGTATGGTAATGGTATGGTAATGGTATGGTAATGGTATGGTAATGGTATGGTAATGGTATGGTAATGGTATGGTAATGGTATGGTAATGGTATGGTAATGGTATGGTAATGGTATGGTAATGGTATGGTAATGGTATGGTAATGGTATGGTAATGGTATGGTAATGGTATGGTAATGGTATGGTAATGGTATGGTAATGGTATGGTAATGGTATGGTAATGGTATGGTAATGGTATGGTAATGGTATGGTAATGGTATGGTAATGGTATGGTAATGGTATGGTAATGGTATGGTAATGGTATGGTAATGGTATGGTAATGGTATGGTAATGGTATGGTAATGGTATGGTAATGGTATGGTAATGGTATGGTAATGGTATGGTAATGGTATGGTAATGGTATGGTAATGGTATGGTAATGGTATGGTAATGGTATGGTAATGGTATGGTAATGGTATGGTAATGGTATGGTAATGGTATGGTAATGGTATGGTAATGGTATGGTAATGGTATGGTAATGGTATGGTAATGGTATGGTAATGGTATGGTAATGGTATGGTAATGGTATGGTAATGGTATGGTAATGGTATGGTAATGGTATGGTAATGGTATGGTAATGGTATGGTAATGGTATGGTAATGGTATGGTAATGGTATGGTAATGGTATGGTAATGGTATGGTAATGGTATGGTAATGGTATGGTAATGGTATGGTAATGGTATGGTAATGGTATGGTAATGGTATGGTAATGGTATGGTAATGGTATGGTAATGGTATGGTAATGGTATGGTAATGGTATGGTAATGGTATGGTAATGGTATGGTAATGGTATGGTAATGGTATGGTAATGGTATGGTAATGGTATGGTAATGGTATGGTAATGGTATGGTAATGGTATGGTAATGGTATGGTAATGGTATGGTAATGGTATGGTAATGGTATGGTAATGGTATGGTAATGGTATGGTAATGGTATGGTAATGGTATGGTAATGGTATGGTAATGGTATGGTAATGGTATGGTAATGGTATGGTAATGGTATGGTAATGGTATGGTAATGGTATGGTAATGGTATGGTAATGGTATGGTAATGGTATGGTAATGGTATGGTAATGGTATGGTAATGGTATGGTAATGGTATGGTAATGGTATGGTAATGGTATGGTAATGGTATGGTAATGGTATGGTAATGGTATGGTAATGGTATGGTAATGGTATGGTAATGGTATGGTAATGGTATGGTAATGGTATGGTAATGGTATGGTAATGGTATGGTAATGGTATGGTAATGGTATGGTAATGGTATGGTAATGGTATGGTAATGGTATGGTAATGGTATGGTAATGGTATGGTAATGGTATGGTAATGGTATGGTAATGGTATGGTAATGGTATGGTAATGGTATGGTAATGGTATGGTAATGGTATGGTAATGGTATGGTAATGGTATGGTAATGGTATGGTAATGGTATGGTAATGGTATGGTAATGGTATGGTAATGGTATGGTAATGGTATGGTAATGGTATGGTAATGGTATGGTAATGGTATGGTAATGGTATGGTAATGGTATGGTAATGGTATGGTAATGGTATGGTAATGGTATGGTAATGGTATGGTAATGGTATGGTAATGGTATGGTAATGGTATGGTAATGGTATGGTAATGGTATGGTAATGGTATGGTAATGGGTATGGGTGGGGTGGGATGGGTATGGGTGGGTATGGGGAGGGTTTGGGGATAGGGTATGGGGGTTGGGGGGGTCCATGAGGTCGTGGAGGGGACGCCGCAGACGTGGGGGGGGGGGTAGATGCTGGGTGGTGTTGACTGGGGGTGATTCGATG
>CAXKVI010000006.1:30055966-30117079 GCA_964058755.1 Campiglossa producta | reverse complement strand
GTATGGTAATGGTATGGTAATGGTATGGTAATGGTATGGTAATGGTATGGTAATGGTATGGTAATGGTATGGTAATGGTATGGTAATGGTATGGTAATGGTATGGTAATGGTATGGTAATGGTATGGTAATGGTATGGTAATGGTATGGTAATGGTATGGTAATGGTATGGTAATGGTATGGTAATGGTATGGTAATGGTATGGTAATGGTATGGTAATGGTATGGTAATGGTATGGTAATGGTATGGTAATGGTATGGTAATGGTATGGTAATGGTATGGTAATGGTATGGTAATGGTATGGTAATGGTATGGTAATGGTATGGTAATGGTATGGTAATGGTATGGTAATGGTATGGTAATGGTATGGTAATGGTATGGTAATGGTATGGTAATGGTATGGTAATGGTATGGTAATGGTATGGTAATGGTATGGTAATGGTATGGTAATGGTATGGTAATGGTATGGTAATGGTATGGTAATGGTATGGTAATGGTATGGTAATGGTATGGTAATGGTATGGTAATGGTATGGTAATGGTATGGTAATGGTATGGTAATGGTATGGTAATGGTATGGTAATGGTATGGTAATGGTATGGTAATGGTATGGTAATGGTATGGTAATGGTATGGTAATGGTATGGTAATGGTATGGTAATGGTATGGTAATGGTATGGTAATGGTATGGTAATGGTATGGTAATGGTATGGTAATGGTATGGTAATGGTATGGTAATGGTATGGTAATGGTATGGTAATGGTATGGTAATGGTATGGTAATGGTATGGTAATGGTATGGTAATGGTATGGTAATGGTATGGTAATGGTATGGTAATGGTATGGTAATGGTATGGTAATGGTATGGTAATGGTATGGTAATGGTATGGTAATGGTATGGTAATGGTATGGTAATGGTATGGTAATGGTATGGTAATGGTATGGTAATGGTATGGTAATGGTATGGTAATGGTATGGTAATGGTATGGTAATGGTATGGTAATGGTATGGTAATGGTATGGTAATGGTATGGTAATGGTATGGTAATGGTATGGTAATGGTATGGTAATGGTATGGTAATGGTATGGTAATGGTATGGTAATGGTATGGTAATGGTATGGTAATGGTATGGTAATGGTATGGTAATGGTATGGTAATGGTATGGCATGGCAAATATTAGAAAGAATATAAATGCATGATTGCATGCAGGGCACATGGCTCAAAGCGTTACGACAACGCAACCGGATAAAACACTACGTCTAAATGCTTGCTCGCATGGAAACTAGTCAGTGAATTACCATTCCGCTGTATAAAAATTTTGCATTCAATTCTTTCTAATACATGTACATAATTACAAAATTAACGTATAAATATATACATTGGATGCAATCCACAAATAAAACTTAATATACATACAAACATTTCCGCTCCCCATGTACAGCTGCAACTGTGCGACCTTGCTCAATCCCGACTCTTGCGTCCCCGTTTGTGCACTCTGGGCAACGTGAACTACTTATGCTCGCGGCAGAAAGAGAGGGAGCCCCGGTGGGGCTTTGTTTGGGACCCGCCACGTAAAAAATCTAGTCCAATGGAAAAATCGAAAAATCCTCGGATGAGAACCCCCACTAGCGTTCACCCCTGTGGACGAGCGTCTCGCTGCGATCCGCATCAAGGCGAGGTTTCTCAACATAACATTTATCTGCGCCCATGCGCCGACTGAGGAGAAGGACGACGCAGAGAAGGACTCCTTCTGCGATAAACTGGAACAGACCTAGGATCGCTGCCCTCAGCATGATATCAAAATCATGCTAGGCTACTTTAATGCCAAGATTGGCAAGGAAGGAGTCTTTGGTCCTACTGTTGGGAAATTTAGTCTCCACGATATAATATCCCCCAACTTCACTAGGTTGATTAACTTTGCCGCTGCTCGCAATATGGTCATCAGTAGTACCAGGTTCCAGCATAAACAAATACACCAAGCCACCAGGCTGTCCCCTGATCAAAGAACAAGAAACCAGATTGATCATGTCATGATCGACGCCAGACACAGCTCCACCGTTTTGGACTACACTACGTGGTCCCAATATCGACTCGGCCCATAATCTTGTTGCAGCAAAGATACGCACACGCCGCTGTGCAGAGAAAAAAGTACACACAGTAACGGAAAGAAAGTTTGACGTCGAGAAGCTGCGCACGACACAGACTGCTCGTAATGTCTCCAATCGACTCGGAGACATACATACATACACGATCTCACGTTCCGACTAAAGCAAAGACCCCGGAGAATGAGCTGGTCAAGATTATTAAGGGCAACCTGAAACCTTACCTGGCCAACTTAACATTCGCAACGAAAACCGAAACATTACCAGAGTTGAAAGCAGAATGCAAGAGGACGCAAAAATTGATTAGAGAAAATAGTTCTAGGGCAAAGCCAGTTAACGAGATAGGAGGATGTAACAACGACTGGGCAGAAAAGCAAGAGAGTGAGTTTAGCGTTGAGGCGTTCAGTAGGGGCAATAAGAATGTTAATGTTAGTAGGAATGTGTCTTGTGCCCCTGTCACCCAAAACCCTCCTAAGGTAATTCCTACCAACTTCCCTAGTCCAGTTGCAAGTTCGTCGTCCAATGTCCATTATCAAAATGTTAGTCCTGTCCAAAACCAAATGTTTTGTCCATCACCATTCCACCTTATGTTTTGCTATGCTTGTGGCATGCCGGTGGATTTTTATACAAAGAACCCGACAGAAGCAGCAAAAGACACAAATTGTAATTCGAATTTCCATTTCATGAGATGTTTTGCGTGTGGTGGTGATTCGTCATTTTGTGTTTTTAAGCCAGAGGCGGGAAACCGGGCATTGGCAGAGATGTCCGGGAGCTCTGCCTCAAACCAGGATCGCCGGAGAATTGATAGAGTGGAAAAAGATAGAGATTGTGAAAAGAGATAAGGAAAACGAGGTGAAGGAAAAGATAGTGGAAAAGAAGAAAGAATCAGATAGGCAAAGTCTACACGTTAGGAAAATGAAATACGAAGAGGCAAGGAGGGGAATATTTTGTGAGGAGTTAAACGCCAAAAAGAAGAAGAGGTATTTTAGTAAAATGCAAAAGATGAGGGGAAAACAGAAGATTTTTAGATGGATTAGGAAAAAGATAATTTCTACCATAGTCACAGTACAGGGCGACAACAGGTTGTTCGCTAAAACGGAGATCGGTGGACGAGAGGTGCTCGCACTTTTGGATTCCGGGTCTAGCTGCTTGGGGAAAAATGGCCATAAACTTCTCGAGGGCAAGGAAAATCTGATTCTGCCGATCCAGGGACAAAACGTTAAGACAGCCAATGGGGGTGAAACGTTGTTGGAGTTGTGAATCTTCCAGTGCTCTGGGACAATACCACTCGAGAGATGGAATTCCTCATTGTTACCATTAACCTCATTGTTACCATTTACCTCATTGTTAACAACAACAACAACAACATGGAATTCCTCATCCTTGCAACAAGAGGTCTATCTGGGGATCGATTTCTGGAAACTCAAAAGTTACGGTCGTGTCAGAGCTTACGCCTGCCGAAGGTGACTTATCATTTGATGCGGTACAGCATGATTTGTGTCACGAAGAGACAGTAGCTCTAGAACGCGTTAAAGGCACAGTACCCGTCATTTGCAGTACTTGGGTTGGGTAAGACAGACGTAGTGGAGCTGGTAAGGGCTTTGGAAAAAGTTGATTTTTGCTAACAAAATGTTTATCTTCTATTGATATGCTTGAGTTATCGTACCTGATTAAAAATGTACCATTTCTCTGTTTTCTATTTTTATGGGTCCATCGTAAACATTGATAAATAGTAGTCCGGGCATTATTTCCTCTATTGTGGCCATATGGTGGCTGTTTATTTGAGTGCAGTTGGATGAATATCCTTTCAAAATGTGTGTTATGCAACTTGTAAACGTGACTTCTATTATACTACTTTGCTTACATAAAACTAAATTATTTATGTTCCGAAAATGTGTTTTTTGAGAAAACACATTTTCATACAATCCCGAAAATTGCTTGTAAATACCGTCGGTCGCCGTGGTGTAGCGGTTAAGTGTTCGGCCTTCTACACCAAGTCGTGGCGGTTCGATGCCCGGCAAAAGTAACAACAAAAATTATTTAAAAAAAGAATTTTTCTAAACGGGGTCGCCCCTCGGCAGTAGTTTGGCAAACTCTCCGGGTGTATTTCTGCTATGAGAAGCTTCTCAGTAAAAAATTCATTTGCTTTCCAAGTGCCGTTCGGAGTCGGCAAAAAACTGTAGGTCCCGCCAACTTGTAGGAAAACTCAAAAAGCAACACACCACAAGTTGGAAAGAGAAGCTCGGCTAAAAATCTCGTTAGAGGTTATGATAACCTGTTGGTATATCGCCACCATTAGTTTTTTTTTTTTTATTTACAGCAATAGACTACAAGTCAAAAGCAACAAAGAGTTATTTATGTTCCTACAACTATCTCCTATACCAAATTTTTCATTGTTACAAGTTATTAAGTTTTCATATTCGAGTTTAATTGCTTTATGGCCTTGTTTTACAGCTGTGGCCTTTATTAATTTACAAGTTTCTTTGCTTGTTAAAGGGAATTTTACAATACAAATAATGGAAGATAAATTTGATGCGATTTTAACATCACTAAATTCAATTGCTTCGATTAAATTTAAATAAGGCATATTTTGCTTTTCTAGCGTTTCTTCAATTACTATTAATTCTTCGTTAGATAATATAAAAGAGTTTATAATTCCGGCTTTTGCTCATTGTATTGAATAATCAATATTTATTAATTCTTCTTTAATCAATTTTAATTTTCTTTCTACATTTGTTTCAATTTCTAATTTAAGAGCGTCGCCCGATCTCATTTCGCTTAAAATTACATTTGAAATATGTGTTAAATTATTAATCCTTTCAAAAATGGATTTATTTATTACTAATTGCTGGTTATTATTGACTTTATCGCTTAGTATTTTAAAATTTTCATGGTCAGGGGATCCAGCAAGCCATTTGCAGGCTGTGTCGAGCTCTTTTGGGTTTCCTGGGTTTCAGGTGGTAAAGGAGGGATCGGGTGAATTTTTCTTCTTGGGAAAGAAATTCGTAACTTCTGCTTTTCTTAGTCATATGATTCTCTATTGTAGCGTGTATGTTGTCGAGTAAGGAGTCGTACAGGTCGAGGTCTATAGTGTGTATTAGTCGAAATGTTCAGGTTTGAACCTTCGCGGTTCCTACGACTATTGTTACTATGGGACTGGTCGTATAATCCAAAATTTGTGTTTCCGCATTGCAGGAGGTAAATAGGATCCTGAAAGAGAGGAGTGTGATTTTCTTTTGATATGGGTTTTGTGAACGGTGCGGCCGGATTGTGTCAAAATGGTGTTGCATTTGTCCTCTATTACTATTTCCTTTTTATGTCGGGGTGTTAGTTTGTTTGCCAGTCTTTTATTTATTTTTACATAAATTACGTCGTTAGTGTTGTATGTCTTGAAATCGGTCCTATTTCTGTTATGAGTTCGTAAGCCTTTTTCTTGTTTATTTTTCAGTGTGGGTGTTTTCCCGTTTTGGAGCAACGCAGCACTTCAGAAAGTGTGGAATGGAATCGTTCTATTATCTAGGTTATAGATTCTGCATTCAAGGATTTTTCGTTGTCCATTGCCACATTTTTGGGGATTCCGAAAGTAGTCAAGAGACTTCTTAAGGGGTTTTTTATGTCTTCCGTTGCTCTGGATCGCACAATTTTTGTTTGCGCGTATTTAGAAAATGTATCTATTGCTTTAGCACTATTTTGTTATTGGTATGGTAGAGGTCTGTATGAACGATATGACCTGGGTAATTAGGAATAGGAGTTGGTTTCAGATTTGGATTTTCTGGATGTCTCTCGTACTTATTTTCTAAGTAAATTTTGCACTGTTTTGCAATTCGTTTAATTTTGGCGTTCATTTGTGGAAAATAACATCTTTCTAAAGGGTCAAATACATAAAGCTTTGTTAACCTCGCCTGACATTTGCTACCTCAAAACTTTGCGTCCAACTTCAGAGGTATGCTACAATGAACGCCTTGACGCTTCTCTTTTATACATTTGTTTTCGTTATTTATTTCTTTGCATTCAGAGTGTTTTGGTTAATTTATTAATTTAATAGAGAAAAAATGAATTAATTATTATTTCCTCCAACTTTTTATTCTTTAATTAAAGCAAGCAAAGTAAGCAAAATTTGAGAGTTTGCCAAATTTTAACCTTGCTTCGACTTTGAGGTCTCCAATTTGCCATGCTTCGTTTAAATACGTATACTGAACTTTTCTGTCAAAGTCAAAGTTTGGGGTAAAGTCAAAATAAAGCTTTATGTAACTGACCCTTAAGAGTTGTGCTTTATTTTCTGTGGGGGTTTCGGTGAGCTCTATTATGTTCGTTGATAATTTCCGTTTCCTGTTCTGATTCGTTTGTGATGTCTCTAATGAATTTCCGGGTATATCGTACTTGCTAAAATGAATTTGGTAAAGGGTTTGTATTTTTCCTAAGATGTGGTTTTCGGTTTTTATGCAATTTGTTACTGTAGGGTTGAGATATCTTTTCAACAATGTGGTAAGACTTTCTTCTGTAAAGTTGTTTTCAACAATAATATGTCTATGATAAGTGAGAAAAAGTTATTTAAATTGGTAAGATGAGGTTTCGCCTGTAGAAATAAAATATTGATTTTTAAATGCATTAATGGGTTCATCTGTATATGGTATTAAATTTTGAGCTGAACTTTCATCACTATGTTGGGTTGCAGACAAATAATTTATTTGTTACTAGCAACCCGCTCCGGCTTCGCACGGAAAAATGTAAATTACATGGAATTCAGTTGGAGTGTAATGTGTAATGGAGTGTGGTTGCTAAGTTACCTTGCTCAATCCCGACTCTTGCGTCCTCGTTCGTGCACTCTGGGCAACGGGAGCTACCTAGGCTCGCGGCAGAAAGAGAGGGAGCCCCGGTGGGGCCACTCTGACTTACTTGGTTTAAGGGCTCACCGAGGTTTTTGCGTAGCGTCTGTTCACCATGAGGTGCGGCTGCAAGCGGGCTTCTGTCTTGAAGCAAGCGGCTCGCTATATAAATGTGTAAATATTTTCCAAAACCCCGAAACGGGTTGTGCGCTGGGTTTGGGACCCGCCACGTAAAAAACTTAATTCCAATGAAAAAAAATGCAAAGCCTCGGATGAGAACCCCCTTTATTGTTGACGACCCGGCAAAACGAATAAGGCATAACGATTTGGATATTAGGGCATGTACCGGGAATGTCCGGACCCTTTCAAGGGACGGTAGCGCTGCCCGACTGGTTGATGTCCTCGTAGGCGCAAAGGCCGACATCACCGCCCTGCAGGAAATGCGATGGACGGGGCAAAGAAAGACGACCATCGGCCCTTGTGACGTATACTACAGTGGCCAGACACGCGGCAAAGCGCGTGGTGTAGGATTCGTGGTGGGAAAGAGACTTCGCCGCCAAGTATTAGCGTTCACTCCTGTGAACGAGCGTCTCGCTGCGATCCGCATCAAGGCGAGGTTTTTAAACATAACATTTATCTGCGCCTATGCGCCGACTGAGGAGACGGACGACGCAGAGAAGGACTCCTTCTACGATAAACTTGAACAGACTTATGATCGCTGCCCACAGCATGATATCAAAATCGTGCTCGGCGACTTTAATGCCAAGGTGGGCAAGGAAGGAGTCTTTGGTCCCACAGTTGGAAAATTCAGTCTCCACGATATAACATCCCCCAACGGCACTAGGTTGATTGACTTCGCCGCTGCTCGCAATATGGTCATCAGTAGTACCAGGTTCCAGCATAAGCGAATACACCGAGCCACATGGCTGTCCCCTGATCAAAGAACTAGAAACCAGATTGATCATGTCTTGATTGACGGCAGACATAGCTCCACCGTTCTGGACGTGCGTACACTGCGTGGTCCCAACATTGACTCTGACCATTATCTTGTCGCAGCCAAGATACGCACACGCCTCTGTGCAACGAAGAAAGTGCGCACAGTAACGGAAGGAAAGTTTGACGTCGAGAAGCTGCGCATGACACAGACAGCTGATAATTTCACAACTCGACTCTCACACCTGCTAGCAGATGGCAATCCTCGACCTAACGATGTAACCGAGCAATGGAAGCATATCTCTCACTCATTGCGTACCGCCGCTGAGGCCACTATAGGGTTCCAGCGAGCCCGCAAGAACAACTGGTACGATGAGGAATGCAAAACTGCCTCGAAAAAAAAGGACGCTGCCTACAAGGAGACGTTGCGAACGGGCGCAACCCGCAGTGTATGGCAACAATATCGTGAGGCAAAGAAGGAAGAGAGACGCCTTTTCAGAAAAAAGTGAGTGATGACGGAAGGTTTTAAGACCGGGGCAAGCTCCTGTAAGGACAATAATGGCGACCTGGTAACCGACGTACAAAGTGTACTTAAATTATGGAGGGAGCACTTCTCCTCACTGCTAAATTGCGAGGGAGACGTCGAACCCGATACCCCAATCCCTGGCGATGGAAAAGTCGTCCCACCACCTGACTATGATGAAGTGAGGATAGCTATATCCCGGCTCAAAAACAACAAAGCGCCTGGAAAAGACGGACTACCCGCCGAGCTGTTCAAACGCGGAGGCGAAGAGCTGGTAAAAAGCATGCATCAGCTCTTATGCAGAATATGGTCAGACGAATGCATGCCTCCGGATTGGAATTTAAGTGTGCTTTGCCCAATCCACAAGAAAGGCGATCCCGCTAACCGCACCAACTACCGCGGAATTAGTCTTCTTAATATCGCATATAAGGTTCTTTCTAGCGTGTTGTGTGAAAGGCTGAAGCCCATCGTAGACAAACTGATTCGACCTTATCAGTGTGGCTTTAGACCTGGTAAGTCTACCATCGACCAGATTTTCACGATACGCCAAATCCTGGAGAAGACCCATGATAAGAGAATCGACACTCACCATCTCTTTGTCGATTTTAAAGCCGCTTTTGACAGCGTAAAAAGGAGTTGCCTGTACGCCGCCATGTCTGAATTTGACTTCCCTGCAAAGCTTATACGGCTTTGTCAAATGACGTTGAGCAATACCAACAGCTCCGTCAGAATCGGGAAGGACCTCTTTGAGCCATTTGAAACCAAACGAGGCTTCAGACAGGGCGACTCCCTTTCGTGCGATTTCTTCAATCTGATGCTGGATAAGATAATTCGAGCAGCAGAGCTAAACCGCAATGGTACAATCTTTTACAAGAGCGTGCAATTGCTGGCGTATGCCGATGCTATTGATATCATTGGCCTTAACAACCGCGCCGAAAGCGCTGCCTTCTCTGGACTGGATAAGGAAGCGAAAAAAGTGGGTCTTGCCGTGAACGAGGACAAGACGAAGTATTTGCTGTCATCAAAGAAAGAATCGGCGCACCTGCGCCTTGGCAGCCATGTCACTGTTGATAGTTACAAATTTGAAACTGTGAGGGACTTCGTCTATTTGGGAACCAGTATCAACACCGAAAATAATATCAGTCTAGAAATCCAGCGGAGAATCACTCTTGCCAACAAGTGCTACTTTGGACTGAGTAGGCAATTGAGAAGAAAAGTCCTCTCTCGAAGAACAAAGATCACGCTCTATAAGTCTCTCATCATACCTGTCCTGATGTATGGCTCAGATTAATCGACAATGTCAAGAGAAGATGAGATGGCCCTTGGAGTATTTGAGAGAAAAGTTCTCCGGAAGATTTATGGTCATTCCCGTGATGCCAACGGCGAGTATAGAAGGAAATTTAACGATGAGCTGTACGAGCTCTACGCAGATCTGACCATAGTCCAGCTAATTAAAGCCCAAAGACTCCGCTGGCTGGGCCATGTTATGCGAATGGGCAAAGAAGCTCCAGCACAGAAGGTTTTCCTATCGTCGCCTGAATTCGGCAGCAGAGGAAGGGGGAGGCCTCGACTGAGATGGAAACAACAGGTGGAGGATGACTTGAACTCCCTTGGGGTTTCCAATTGGCGTCCGTTATCGCTAAAAAGGAATGCCTGGCGTGCTTTGATACGAAACGGCCAAAATCGCTTAGGCGGTTAAGCGCCAATAAATGATGATGACATGGAATTCAGTACGGCAATAAGGCCATGGATTGAAAATACATTCATACATACATACGTCCGAAATTTAATTATGCGAGAGATTCGTACATATGTACTTACATACTTACGTATCGAGTTCTTTCACCATACGATCTAATTCAACATGAATGAGGTGGGGTGAGATTCCCGCATAATCGGTTGACAGCGAACAAACACACAAACAGCGTTCTTTCACCATACGATCTCACCCCATCTCATTCATAACGCTGTTTGTGTGTTTATTCGCAGTCAAGTTCTAATGGCTCATTCGTTTAACAGCGAACAAACAACCAAACAGCTTTTTTGGAAAAAGTGCTGTTTTTGTTTAAACAATTTTGGTTAAATAAGATATGAAACAACTTTTTTTTTTGATGCAGAACGAAAGTAAATATTTCAAAGTTTAACTTCAAGTAAGTTTCATTTTAATCGGTGGATTCGTTTAGGATTTATGGCTGTGTAAACAAAAAATTTATGGTTTTTTACCACATTTTGTCCGATTGCCACGCCCACTTTATATATTTCTTCACGTTATAATGACATCAACCTTCCTCTTCAACCAATCTATTTATTTAAAAAAAACCGCATAAAAATCCGTTGCTTAGTTTTCAAGATTTAAGCATTCAACGGAAAAAACAGAGAGAAAAAGTGACTTTGTTTTATAATATGTAGAGTTTCCAGGTATATCGTACTTGCTAAAATGAATTTGGTAAAGGGTTTGTATTTTTCCTAAGATGTGGTTTTCGGTTTTTATGCAATTTGTTACTGTAGGGTTGAGATATCTTTTCAACAATGAGGTAAGACTTTCTTCTGTAAAGTTGTTTTCAACAATAATATGTCTATGATAAGTGGGAAAAGGTAATTTAAATTGGTAAGATGAGGTTTCGCCTGTAGAAATAAAATATTAATTTTTAAATGCATTAATGGGTGCATCTGTATACCTATGGTATTATATTTTGAGCTGAACTTTCATCACTATGTTGGGTTGCAGACAAATAATTTATTTGTTACTAGCAACCCGCTCCAGCTTCGCACGGAAAAATGTAAATTACATGGAATTCAGTACGGCAATAAGGCCATGAATTGAGAATACATTCATACATACATACGTCCGAAATTTAATTATGCGAGAGATTCGTACATATGTACCTACATCAGTGATGCTCACACGCATACAATGATATTTTGCGCTTGTGTTAGAATATGAGAGAACTCTCTCGTACACCCGAAAAAATTAGCCAACTACATTTTTTCAAATCAGTTAAGCACGGTTTAATTATATATCCAAATTTTTGTAAACGATAATATTATATTAATAGTGATATGTACTATGAAAAATGTATGAATAAATAGTACCAAAAATTTTCTTAAAAAAAAGACCAGGTACTCATGACGCTTGTTGTATAAATATAACGCTGGATTCCTGCATTTCATTTCGTTTAATTTTATTTTATGTTATTTACTTTATTTGAATTTATGTTATTTCATTTCATTTTATTTTATTTACTTTATTTTATTTTATTTTATTTGAATTTATTTTATTTCATTTTATTTTATTTTATGTTATTTTATTTTATTTTATTTTAAGATTTATTTATGCGGAAGATGTATCCATGTACATATCTATACGAAAATTTGTTGTTATGTATTAGAAAGCATATGTGCAAAATTTTACAACATTGGAATGGTAATTCAGTGACTATAGTCTCTATATTATTTTATTTTATGTTATTTAATTTATTTTATGTTATTTACATACATATATTTGCGATGTTTCGCTGAACAGTCGTCAAACAACTGATTACAAAACATACCTTCTTCTCGCAGTGCATAGAGAGTGCTTGCCTTGTACGTGTGCGCTTATCGGTGTGAGAGCACAGTATAGACAGTAGTTGCACTCACTAACTCAAACGTACTTATATTCACCTCCATAGAGAACTTCGGGTTGCAGTCAACTATTTTCAGCCATTTCAGGGTGTTGTGTTGCAAATTTTATGAGGTAATAAATTACTTTAAAAGAGGAGAAATAGTCAAATTTAGGATTTTGCGTTTTAAGTAAAACTATATATGTATATATTAGGTTATACCCCTCAAACATTCTAGGAGCGCTCATAATTGGAGAGTCCAAAATGAGTCCAAAATATGACCCTCCGAAATATGATCATATGTGAGTCTTTTATGACTCCGATATGATGAAATTTATGAGTTTTATGAATTGGTTACTGTAGGTGTTCATTGAACAAAGCAGCTTTGGAACAATTATTCACATTTTCTTTGTGAAAATTTTTTTATTTCGAATTAAAATTCAATTTCAAACATCATTGCTTGTATCGTTCGGATTGCTCCTGTGTAAATACCCCGTTCTGGACTTATATATTTTTGCTGGACAATATTTTCAAGATACATACATAGGTATGTATGTAAAGAGAAGAGTTTCTATTGTTTTTTTTAATTCATCCTATTTTTAATATATGTAGATTTCCCACGAACCAAAGAGAGGAGATTGTGTGTAGATTTCTGATTTTGGAATATAAGCATTCGGCCCACCACAAAGAACATTGCCAACAAAACTGCGTTCGGTTAGCCTTGGTGGCTTTCGCGGATTGAGAAACTATACGATAAACAAAACTGGCACATTTGAGAGCTGCAGATCTCTCTTTGGGTGAGATCTTATGCAGCCGCATATATTCTGTGAATAGTCCATGGATAACCCATTTACCTAAAGCGGCACCCTGCCAAATTTACTATTGTGATTTTTTATTTTATTTCTTTTTATTTTACTTTACTTTATTGCATTTTCCACGTGTGGCTCATTGTACCACATACATTTCAAGGACTTTACCCCACAAATATATAATGCCGAATGTTCATGTATGCTTCCCTAATCCCATGCCCCCATTTCAATGCCAAACCAGGCGTCATTTTAAAACCCAAAATGTGCAATATATGTATGTATTTTGTAAACGTCATAAGTGCATCCGAAAAGCTTCATAAAGGAGGCATATATGACTCCTATTTAGGCTGTATATGAGCCGTTTCTGAGGCCAATAAGAGTCTTATATGACTCCTATTCAGGCTCATATAATATATGATATTTTGCTCTTATCGGACGACCATCGCAGGAAGGGAAATACATTCATTTCGGACTCATAAAAGAGCTCATAATGAGCTTAACGCTCCGATTTAGGACTCCTTTTTGACTCATTTATGACTTCAATTGTTTGCTGGGTATTTCTAAAAAAAGAAATTACTATTTTACAACTCAACCAAGAACCAATGCACAGCGTTTTTTCTCACGCATAGGAGTATTCAGTCGAAAACACATACAGCTTTATTGCGTTGCGTGACATTTATAACTTTGACAAATATGCACAAAATATACAAGGAAAAATCAGCTGAATATGTCATCGTACCCAAAAAGATAAAACTAGATCAAGTCTGCGTTAACGCGTGTTAAAACGCGGTTATAAGACAGGTTGCCTTTGTCTACGTGCATTTATGTCAGCTGTCAAAATTAAATGTCACAACGAGACGCTACAGTTGTTTCTGTTTTCAGAGTACTTTGCAATGTATTCCAATGTTGTTACTCCTTGGAGTATCTATTTTCAGAGCGATCGTGTCTTGATTTTGGTCAATAAAGCATGAACAATGATCGGCTTTCAATAAGCTGAAGGTGGTCCGCTGAGGTATTAGAAAGTATTACAATTGAAGTACTCCAATATCACAAAATTGAAACACATGATCCAATGATTTTTGCAAAATTTTACGCAAAACAAATTTCGAAATTTGAGAATTTTTCGACAAAAAGCTTATCATGCCCATCTAAATAAATTTCACTAGTGAACCTTTTTCATACATTTTCGCTCACAAATTATATGAGAGGGAGAAAATCCGCAAAGTAAGAAATTATTTAGAATCTGCCTGTATATTTTATTGTGGGTTAGAGTGTAAAATGTACTTTAAAAAACGTAAATGGTTGTTAATATTCGCAAAATTTGCTACGAAGAAGCCCATTGTATTCGAGAAACTGTAAAACGTATTCCAGAAAAATCAAATGTACTTCAGAAACATCTTCTGGATTGGAATTTGTTGTTTCTGAAGTAGAACTGATTATTTTGGAGTACATTTTTAAACTTCTGAAGTCTAATTTACGGTCTCGAGTACAAATTACAGTTTATGAAGTACAATTTATAGTTTTTGGAGTACAGTTGATTATTCTAAAGCATATTTTACAGTTTTTAAGATACAATTGACTATTCTGAAAATAATTGTATGGGTCTTGGACTACCATTCACTATTCTTAAATGCATTTAACCTTATCTAAAGTATTTTTACGGTTTTTGAAGTACGAGTGAAAAAGGTGTAGAAAAAATAGTTCTATTATAAATTTAGTTTTTTGATTATTATGTGTTATCCGTCATAATTTGTAGGATGTTCTTGAGCAAGCCCATTTAGTCTTGTATATTTATCTGTCTCTGTCCAACAATCTGAACGAAATAAAGTAGGTACTAAATTTAGCGTCAGATAGACCCTTGGAAAGGGTATCAAAGGGTTGACGCTAACTTAAGTACCTACTTTATATCGATTATGAACATGCCTAAATTGTTTAAACCGTTTTAAACTGAAAGGAAAACCAGTTTGCAGGTCAACGTGAAGTATTAGAGAAAAAATCGCTATCTAACAAATACTTCAACAAAATGCAGCCCTGAGTGATTAAACACAACCCTATCACGCGTGGTGAAAATCAAATGGAAATAAAAAAAGTTGTGCAAATGATGAAAATTTATATTAATTTGTTTCATTTATAACAGATTTGATTTTAGCCTCCCCAAAAAGGAGCATAAACGGAGAGGGTATTAGTTTCCTTTAGGGGTCAACTGCTAATATATTAGCTAAAATTATGGGAGATAGCTCAAAAGACGGGTTTTGGACTCAGGATCACGAATCCGGAAGCGCTTTTTTTAATTTTTTGTTTTAGTGAAAAGTTATGGTCAAAAAACCGAAAAATGACCCGGATCCAATACCAAAAATGGGGCGCAATCCATGGTATGTATGTACGAAACACTTTTCTGAGTTGGCGGCCTTCGGCCGCGCTTATAAAAAATAACCCTGGGCTACGCCATCCCAAGTCCGGACGTGTGACATAACCGTGGCTACCGCCACGGCGGGACTTTTTTTGCACGTTTTTAGGGAGTCTAATAAAATTACAACAACCACATGAAAACTTGAAACTTTGATTGCAAATATCTCTGCAGAGAAGCAAAATATTAAAAAAGCGCTTCCGGATTCGAGATCCTGAGGCCGAACGCCGTCTTTTGAGCTATCTCCCACCATTTTAACTAATTTATTAGAAGTTGACCCCTAAAGGAAACTAATACCACGCAGAGTGCATACGATTAATTCATTCCTTCAAGATGCAACAAAAAAGGCCTTAGGTAGCAACTGCCGTATGGGCGACTGTTATGGTACCCCCTGGGACATTGTATAGATGGAATAAAAAGGCCTCCGGCGGCAGCCACGATTACGTGCAGCTTGCAATGCTCCATCGCAACTTGTAGTTCATGGTTTTTGTTCACAATAACAATAGTCCTCATTTGCCAGGTACTGGAAATACTTATCCGGTTAGTAATAAGTATTTCAACTTCTCCAGCTAATATTTAGACTGGACACTCCTAAAATAAAAACACATTAGTTTTTATATATAAGATGACTCATAGTTCATTAACACCGTACCTTGACATTAAAGCTACCAGATAATCGTATATTACTATTAAATAAATAGTATAAATAAATATAAAACTGCAAGCAAAATATTTTCTTTATTTTGTTTTGGAAAATTTCTAAGAATTTCAAATTCACCTCAATGTCCTCAACTAACAGGGGTGCTTTTTTGCGCAAAACTACTATTTAATACCATCGTTCATAAAGAGCCGATCATCAATATGCATTTGTACGAAATTTTACAATATGGCCTTTAATATACATTTTTTATACTTCTTGTAGTGCAGTAAATTCATGATATTATATTAATTCATGGAATATATACATGAAATTCATTTTTTTTCTTGAAATATTTCTAAAGTTTTTTTTGTTACTGAAATGCAACCATGCGTCCGCGAAATTCCATCCTACCATGGATTTCAACTCTGAAAAATTCACCTCCATGGAGAACTTTCACCTCAGTGCAAATACTGGTTATACTGTGCTTTTGAGCGTCGCTGACCTACATACATACGTATCGAGTTCTTTCACCATACGATCTAATTCAACATGAATCAGGTGGGGTGAGATTCCCGCATAATCGGTTGACAGCGAACAAACACACAAATAGCGTTCTTTCACAATACGATCTCACCCCACCTCATTCATAACACTGTTTGTGTGTTTATTTGCTGTCAAGTTCTAATGGCTCATTCGTTTAACAGCGAACAAACAACCAAACAGCTTTTTTGGAAAGAGTGCTGTTTTTGTCATTGTGTATCAATATCAAGTGTAAACTCTTCTGCATAGACGTCAAAATTCCAAAATGAGTTTAACACCTGTTTGAGATTGTGGTTAATAACAAGTGTGATATCATAGGCATAGGCGTGAAAATTTCAAAGTGAGTTTAGTCACCTGTTTTTAATTTCCTTTTTTGTCTCACTTCTTTCCATCTTCCCATCTCTTTCTACCATTAGGTAAAAGATAGGAGACCGCCATGTTGATGTGTGCAGGATGTTAAACAACGCCATTGCTTTTCTGTTATTCGATGCTGGCGACATTTTAATATGTGCAGGATGTAAACAAACCGACATTTTAATGTGTGTTGTCAAAAGAAGTGTTCACACTTGTTCTGATACACAATGGTTTTTGTTTAAACAATTTTGGTTAAATAAGATATGAAACAACTTTTTTTTTTGATGCAGAACGAATTAAATATTTCAAAGTTTAACTTCAAGTAAGTTTCATTTTAATCGGTGGATTCGTTTAGGATTTATGGCTGTGTAAACAAAAAATGTATGGTTTTTTACCACATTTTGTCCGATTGCCACGCCCCCTTTACGATGAGGAATGCAAAACTGCCTCAAAAAAAAAAGGACGCTGCCTACAAGGAGACGTTGCGAACGGGCGCAACCCGCAGTGTATGGCAACAATATCGTGAGGCAAAGAAGGAAGAGAGACGCCTTTTCAGAAAAAAGAAAAGTGAGGCCGAAAGGCGTGAGTGTGAGGAGCTTGAGATGCTGGCTGACAGGAATGATGCCCGAAAATTCTATGAAAAGATCCGGCGGATGACGAAAGGTTTTAAGACCGGGGCAAGCTCCTGTAAGGACAATAATGGCGACCTGGTAACCGACGTACAAAGTGTACTTAAATTATGGAGGGAGCACTTCTCCTCACTGCTAAATTGCGAGGGAGACGTCGAACCCGATACCCCAATCCCTGGCGTTGGAAAAGTCGTCCCACTACCTGACTATGATGAAGTGAGGATAGCTATATCCCGGCTCAAAAACAACAAAGCGCCTGGAAAGGACGGACTACCCGCCGAGCTGTTCAAACGCGGAGGCGAAGAGCTGGTAAAAAGCATGCATCAGCTCTTATGCAGAATATGGTCAGACGAATGCATGCCTCCGGATTGGAATTTAAGTGTGCTTTGCCCAATCCACAAGAAAGGCGATCCCGCTAACCGCACCAACTACCGCGGAATTAGTCTTCTTAATATCGCATATAAGGTTTTTTCTAGCGTGTTGTGTGAAAGGCTGAAGCCCATCGTAGACAAACTGATTGGACCTTATCAGTGTGGCTTTAGACCTGGTAAGTCTACCATCGACCAGATTTTCACGATACGCCAAATCCTGGAGAAGACCCATGATAAGAGAATCGACACTCACCATCTCTTTGTCGATTTTAAAGCCGCTTTTGACAGCGTAAAAAGGAGTTGCCTGTATGCCGCCATGTCTGAATTTGACTTCCCTGCAAAGCTTATACGGCTTTGTCAAATGACGTTGAGCAATACCCTGCAGTCAACTTAACTAGTTTTATACTAATCAAATACCAGTCAGCTAGGCGGCTTCAACTAGTTCGAGTTCTGTAATTTTTCCATATTAGCAACTGGTATTTTTAACACGGCGATGTCCTACGAGATGGCAATTGTCCTTCTCTGCATCAGCACCATACCAATTGGCTGACTAGTCAGCCTCTGCATCAGGAATATACCAGATGATATACTTGTTATTATACACATCAGTATCATACCATTTAAGATACTAGTTCGTATATACGTCAGGATCGTACCAGTTGAAAGAATAGTTCATATATACATCAGAATCATACCAGTTGGCAGACTAGTTCATATATACATCAGAATCATACCAGTTGAAAGACTAGTTCATATATGCATCATAATCATACCAGTTGACAGACTAGATCATATATGCATCAGAATCATACCAGTTGGCAGACTAGTTCATATATGCATCAGAATCATACCTGTTGACAGACTACTTCTTATATGCATCAGAATCATACCAGTTGACAGACTAGTTCATTAATGCATCAGAATCATACCAATTAACAGACTAGTTAAAAAAATCATCGGAATCATACCAGTTGTCATACTAGTTCATATATGCGTCAGAATCATACCAGTTGATATAGTAGTTCATTTATGCATCAGAATCATACCAGTTGACATATCAGTTCATTTATGCATCATAATCATATCAGTTGACATACTAGTTCAAATTTGCATCAGAAATATACCATTTGACATACTAGTTCATATATGCATCAGAATCTTACCAGTTGACATACTAGTTCATATAAACATCAGAATCATGCCGGTTGACATACTGCTCAGTCTATGCGGCAGGACATACTAATCATTATGCCCATTCAGATCGTACCACTTGTCATACTAGTCCACGAATTTGACATTCATTCCAGTTGGTTTACTAGTCGGTCTATGCACCAGTATCATAGTCAGCCTCTACATCAGCAATATACCAGTTTATTCTTTAGAAAGCAGCGACTATTTGTATTTACCCAAACACGAAAAAGCATCTGTGAATTACAAGGTAAAAAAGAAGCAGTTACAAGAGAAAAAGAAAAGCAATTGTCCTCTTCTGCATCAGCACCATACTAGTCAGTCTCTGCATCAGCATTATACCAGTTCATATACTAGTTCATACACAGCCAAAAATGAAATTTTTGCAAATGCTCAAAAACGAGGCGCGCATTTGTCAAAGTTTTATGTAATTGGGGCTTTGGGGTTGTATTTTTAGGTAAGGTAAATTAAGGTTAAGTTAGTCGTCCACTGCGGAGTTCCGGACCCACATATGATATATAGATAAAATTAAGTCTTATTTTTACATCAAAAAGAGTCAAAGTAAGACTGCTTTCATGCTGGGCCATACACTCGAGTTAAAGGAGCATTGGTAGAGTTAATTTATATTGTTGTTGTCAATATACTCAAGTTTATGCCGCAACGTAAAAAAAATGGCGGTTATATACCAACAGGTTGTCATAACCTCTAACGAGACTTTTGCCGAACTTCTCTTCCAACTTATAGTGTGCTGCTTTGATTTTTTCCCTATGAGTTGGCGAGACCTAGTTTTTTTTTTAATTTAAAAATCTGTGACTGTTCAAACAGTTGAATGCAGTTAGGTTAGGTTAGGTTAGTGGCTGTCGCAGAGGCACACTTAGGCCAGTTTTGAAAAGCCCGTTGTGATACCACCAGCACTAGGAAAGTCAGTCCCGGGACCCGGCCATTTGGAAAATCCCAGCGGTCTGGTTTAGACTATCCAGGAAGGGAACTCCCAAAAAGCGCGATCCCGCGCCGCTTAAGGCCGGGCAGTTGCAGATGAGGTGCTTCACCGTTTCCTCTTCCTCATCATCTTTGCAGCTCCTACAGCATCGCCGATAGGGCACCCCTTCTGCGTGCCCACCAATAAGGCAGTGCCCAGTTAGAACACCTATTAATATTAAGATTTATCTCCTTCTTAGGGCGTGAATGCCTCTAGATCTTTTATGATCCCATTTCGGCCAGGTTTGTTTGGATGTCCGGGAACTTGGGGTTGTTGCCACCTTTCGTTGGCTTGGAGTACACACTCCGTCAAGCCAACGAAAAGTAGCAACAATCCCCAGGCTGCCGGACATCCAAACAAACCTGGCCAAAATGGGATCATAAAAGATCTAGAGGGATCATAAAAGATCTGAATGCAGTTACAGAATTTCCATTTGATTATCAGAAAAATACAATTGACATTCAGAAAATTACAATTGATATTCAGAAAACTTTCTGAATATAAACTGAAAAAGGTGTAGTATGATTTCAACCCTTGTTTCATACATACTTGCATACTAGTACGAACCAGGATTTTTCTGACTAGTATTATTTCGCCCAGCAAATTATAGTTGTATACTAGTATGTTTTCTGATTAGATTGGTATTGATTGGTTTAAGGGTAATCAGCAAAGAACTAGTATAAAAACATCCATAAAATGTATAGTAAACGAGCTAGGTGTCTGCTGAGTAGTTTGGAATTGATTAGTTTGAAGGTAGTCAGAAATTAACTAGTATGAATACACCACAAAATTTTTAGGCGTAGAACTATAATGTTGCTGAGTAGTTTGGCATTGACTGGTTTAAAGCTAATCAGAAATGAACTAGTATGAATACACCACAAAATGTACAGTCAATGAATTACATTATTTGCCGAGTAGTTTGGCAATGTCTGGCTTAAAGGAAATCAGAAATGAACTAGTATGAATACACCACAAAATGCATAGTCAATGAACTAGAATTTTCGCTAAGTAGTTTGGCATTGAATGGTTTAAAGCTAATCAACAATGAACTGGTATCCATATGCCACAAAATGCATAGTCAATGAACTATATTGTTTGCTGAGTAGTTCGACATTGACTGGTTTAAAGGTGATCAGAAATTAACTAGTATGAATACACCACAAAATGTATAGTCAATGAACTATATTGTTTGCTGAGAAGTCTGGCCTTGACTGGTATGAAGCTAATCAGCAATGAACTAGTATAAATACACTACAAAATGTATAGACAATGAATTATATTGTTTGCTGAGTAGTTCGACATTGACTGGTTTAAAGGTGATCAGAAATGAACTAGTATGAATACACCACAAAATGTATAGTCAATGAACTATATTGCTTGCTGAGTAGTTTGGCCTTGACTGGTTTGAAGCTAATCAGCAATGAACTAGTATAAATACACCACAAAATGTATAGTCAATGAACTATATTCTTTGCTGAGTAGTTGGACATTGACTGGTTTAAAGGTGATCAGAAATGAACTAGTATGAATACACCACAAAATGTATCGTCATTGAACTATATTGTTTGCTGAGTAGTTCGACATTGACTGGTTTAAAGGTGATCAGAAGTGAACTAGTATGAATACACCACAAAATGTATAGTCATTGAACTATATTGTTTGCTGAGTAGTTTGGCCTTGACTGGTTTGAAGCTAATCAGCAATGAACTAGTATAAATACACCACAAAATGTATAGTCAATGAACTATATTGTTTGCTGAGTAGTTTGGCATTGACTGGTTTAACGCTAATCAGCAATGAACTAGTATGCATACGCCACAAAATGTATAGTCAATGAACTAGAATTTTCGCTGAGTAGTTTGGCATTGACTGCTTTTAAAACTAATCAACAACGAAATGGTAGGTATATGCCACAAAATGGTTAGTCAATGAACTAGTATGTTTGCTGAGTAGTTCGGAATTTGACTGCAGGGAATCTTATGGTGAATTCTTTTCATCATTTTCCGCTTTTCACGCATCTTCTTAATTTTATCGCAACTCCTCTTCTTTGTTGAAATTTCTTCAAAAAAATACGATGCCTAGCTGCCTCATAGTCTATTTTCCTCTGGTGTCGACTTTTTGGCTTGACTTTCTTCCCTTCTACTGCACTTTCCCTGTCTTTCACACCGCTTTCTCTTTTTAAAATTGTGACGTTTGGTTGGGGTCCGGGTGGTCTTTCGCCTGGCGAGAGCCCCCGGTAATCTCCGCCAGCTGGCAGTTTCCCTTCCCCGGTTTGAAAACACAAAAAGACGTATCCTTACCACATGCCAAACAGATCATGTTATGGAACGGGGACTTACAATGATTTTCTTTCTTAAGCTCGGAAGGATTCTTGACAAAATAATCAACAGGCATTCCACACGCATGGTAACCGACGTACAGAATGTACTTAAATTATGGAGCACTTAAAATATGGGAGCACTTCTCCTCACTGCTAAATTGCGAGGGAGACGTCGAACCTGATACCCCAATCCCTGACGATGGAAAAGTCGTCCCACCACCTGACTATGATGAAGTGAGGATAGCTATATCCCGGCTCAAAAACAACAAATCGCTTGGGAAAGACGGACTACCCCCCGAGGTGTTCAAACACGGACACGAAGAGCTGGTAAAAAGCATGCATCAGCTCTTATGCAGAATATGGTCAGATTAGTGCATGCCGCCAGATTGGAATTTAAGTGTGCTCTGCCCAATCTACAAGAAAGGCGATCCCGCTAACCCCACCAACTACCGCGGAATCAGTCTTCTTAATATCGCATATAAGGTTCTTTCTAGCGTATTGTGTGAAAGACTGAAGCCCATCGTAGACAAACTGATTGGACCTTATCAGTGTGGCTTTAGACCTGGTAAGTCTACCATCGACCAGATTTTCACGATACGCCAAATCCTGGAGAAGACCTATGATAAAAGAATCGACACTCACCATCTCTTTGTCGATTTTAAATCCGCTTTTGACAGCGCAAAAAGGAGTTGCCTGTATGCCGCCATGTCTGAATTTAACTTCCCTGCAAAGCTTATACGGCTTTGCCAAATGACGTTGAGCAAAACCAACAGCTCCGTCAGAATCGGGAAGAACCTCTCTGAGCTATTTGAAACCAAACGAGTCTTCAGACAGGGCGACTCCCTTTCGTGCGATTTCTTTAACCTGATGCTGGACAAGATAATTCGAGCAGCAGAGCTAAACCGCAATGGCACAATCTTTTACAAGAGCGTGCAATTGCTGGCGTATGCCGATGATATTGATATCATAGGCTTTAACAGCCGCGCCGTAAGCGCTGCTTTCTCTTGGTGGGATAAGGAAGCGAAAAAAGTGGGTCTTGCGGTGAACGAGGACAAGACGAAGTATCTGCTGTCATCAAAGGAAGAATCGGCGCACCTGCGCCTTGGCAGCCAGGTCAACGTTGATAGCTACAAGTTTGAAATCCAACAGAGAATCAGTCTAGAAATCCAACGGATAATCACCCTTGCCAACAAGTGTTACTTTGGACTAAGTAGGCAATTGAGAAGTAAAGTCCTCTCTCGACATACAAAGATCACGCTCTATAAGTCTCTCATAATACCAGTCCTGATGTACGGCTCGGAATCATGGACAGTGTCAAGAGAAGATGAGATGGCCCTTGGAGTATTTGAGAGAAAAGTTCTCCGGAAGATTTATGGGCATTCCCGTGATGCCAACGGCGAGTATCGAAGGAAATTTAACGATGAGCTGTACGAGCTTTACGCAGACCTGATCATAGTTCAGCGGATTAAAGCCCAAAGGCTCCGCTGGCTGGGTCATGTTATGCGAATGGACAAAGAAGCACCAGCACAGAAAGTTTTCCTATCGACACCCGAATTCGGAAGCAGAGGAAGGGGGATACCTCGACTGAGATGGATACAACAGGTGGAGGATGACTTGAACTCCCTTGGGGTTTCCAATTGGCGTCGGTTATCGCTAAAAAGGAATGGCTGGCGTGCTTTGATACGAAATGGCCAAAATCGCCTAGGCGGTTAAGCGTCATTATGATGCAAGCCAAGATTAGATTAGATTCCATACGCATAATATAACATTAAATGATAAGGGGACGCACAAAACGAATTGGTGGTGGAATTGCAGTTTAAATTCGACTTCGGCTGTGTCGAATTCCCTTGAATTGTGGATGTTTGCTGCTGGAACGGGGCTTTACGCTGAAAATTATTTGAGATCGCGTCTACGAGAGCCTGCTTTACTTCCTCATCCGCAGCTGTCCCTACCAGCTCTTTCTCTGGGATACTTTTCCGGAGCCGGAAAGTCAAATTATGAACCTCGCCGTGGAAGTCGTCGAACCCTTCCATTGGATGTTGTTTGCGCTCCACAATCTCGCGGATTATCACGTAATCGGACTCCGCTGTCTTGAAGTGGGCTAGCAGCTCCGCCCTTAGCTCGGAATACCCAATCTCGGGTTCGTCCGAGTGGTCCTCTAAGACCTGCCAGTACCACTACCGTTACGAGACAATGGAAGTCAGTGAAGAGCTGAAAGTGTGAAATATTGTGTTGCTTTCGCAACTTTTCAATACGGAACAGAAAGCTCTCCACCGTAATTCCTTTGCTGGTGCCGTCGAACTTCACATGCCACTTGTCCAGGTCCAACTTCTTCCATTTCGGTGGGTCCTGGGTGTTTCTCGATGAACCTGAACCCCCCAACGAATGAATCGACACGCTGGTGGGCTGCTTCATCCCTACCATTCCCGTCAGGAGTAGATGACTGAGCAGGCCGGTTTCCTAACCCGTGCGCCGAGGTTTCCATCAAAGCGACTCGGCTACTGAGGTTCGAAACGTTATCGCGGATATTGCGAACCTCGTCCATGCACTGCGCCATCAGCTCATTTTGTTGCGCCATCATATGGCTCAGCTGGTTGATGTTGAGGGCCGGTGAAGTAGGTCTGCTTTGCCGCTGCCCCCCCTCCCCCCCCAGAAAACGAAAATGTTTCGGTTACCCTAAAACTAGGCGGATGGACTGATTGGACTATATTCCCCCGATGACCTAAAGACCCGTGAAGCGCACCTGTCAATAAGGTCCGTTGGTAAGCTATCGGATTGAGGGATGCCCGTATCGATCTGCGTAAAGATAGATCCGACTACCTCATTCCGCAACGCCCTGGTGATACTTCGTGTCACAATCCTGTTCAGATCCAATCCACCAACAGTTTCGTCCTGCGCTCCTCCTTCTCCATACAAGATTAGATTAGATTCCACACGCATAATATAACATTAAATGATAAGGGGACGCACAAAACGAATTGGTGGTGGAATTGGAGTTGAAATTCGACTTCGGCTGTGCCGAATTCCCTTGAATTGTGGATGTTTGCTGCTGGAACGGGGCTTTACGCTGAAAATTATTTGAGATCGCGTCTACGAGAGCCTGCTTTACTTCCTCATCCGCAGGTGTCGCTTCGGGATACCCTAACTCGCTAACTGCTTTGGCCCTACTCTTATTCTCTTTCATGAGCCGTTCCGCTCGTCTACACTCGGACTTCAGCTCAGCCAACGCGTCGATCTTCGATGTGAACGTCAAATTCGCTAAGTAGGGCTTCAGGTTCCCCCTAATTATCCCTACCAGCTCTTTCTCTGGGATACTTTTCCGGAGCCGGAAAGTCAAATTATGAACCTCGCCGTGGAAGTCGTCGAACCCTTCCATTGGCTGTTGTTTGCGCTCCACAATCTCGCGGATTATCTCGTAATCGGACTCCGCTGTCTTGAAGTGGGCTAGCAGCTCCGCCCTTAGCTCGGAATACCCAAACTCGGGATCGTCCGAGTGGTCCTCTAAGACCTGCCAGTACCACTACTGTTACGAGACAATGGAAGTCAGTGAAGAGCTGAAAGTGTGAAATATTGTGTTGCTTTCGCAACTTTTCAATACGGAACAGAAAGCTCTCCACCGTAATTCCTTTGCTGGTGCCGTCGAACTTCACATGCCACTTGTCCAGGTCCAACTTCTTCCATTTCGGTGGGTCCTGGGTGTTTCTCGATGAACCTGAACCCCCCAACGAATGAATCGACACGCTGGTGGGCTGCTTCATCCCTACCATTCCCGTCAGGAGTAGATGACTGAGCAGGCCGGTTTCCTAACCCGTGCGCCGAGGTTTCCATCAAAGCGACTCGGCTACTGAGGTTCGAAACGTTATCGCGGATATTGCGAACCTCGTCCATGCACTGCGCCATCAGCTCATTTTGTTGAGCCATCATCGCCATCATATGGCTCAGCTGGTTGATGTTGAGGGCCGGTGAAGTAGGTCTGCTTTGCCGGTGTCCCCCCCCCCCCCCCCCCCCAGATAACGAAAATGTTTCGGTTACCCTAAAACTAGGCGGATGGACTGATTGGACTATATGTTCCCCCGATGACCTAAAGACCCGTGAAGCGCACCTGTCAATAAGGTCCGTTGGTAAGCTATCGGAATGAGGGATGCCCGTATCGATCTGCGTAAAGATAGATCCGACTACCTCATTCCGCAACGCCCTGGTGATACTTCGTGTCACAATCCTGTTCAGATCCAATCCACCAACAGTTTCGTCCTGCGCGTCCTCCTTCTCCATACACAGAAAACTTTCCCGCTAGTAGGGGTTCCGACTCGCCAAACGGTGTGTGTGGGAATCGAAACGGGATAGTGGGGTTAAGGGTCACAACTAGAACAGGGGTTTCAACCAAACTCCCAAGCAAAAAGTTTATTTCCAAAATCAAATGGAAAGATGCCGAACGTGAAAAGCAAAAAAAACTTCAAACTACTAATAACGGGGAATTCCAAAAGAAATGTTAAAAAGGAGGTTCAAAAAAACAATCCAAAATGTACTTAGTAACCAAAAAAAATTAGACATCTAAAAGGTACAAAAAGGGTAAGACGGGATAAACGATTAAGTCACTGAGTGTTGGTTTCCTCAGTACGTAATTGTGCAAAAATAAAAAGTATAAAAACTAAAAGAATTCGAAATTCCAAAAAAAAAAAAATATGAGTATGTAATACAACAAAAGGGAATTAAAAAGTAATAAGGGAGGATATTATACAACCTATCTGGGAAGGCAAGAAAATAAATTCATCCAAACCAAAGGTTGAATAATGGTGAGGTAAAACTAATATACAAAAATTATGAAAACTATATGTATATGTAATACCCTATAATAAACCCTAGTCCGCAATCCAAAGTACTCAGAGACAATA
Source organism: Campiglossa producta (assembly GCA_964058755.1). Classification (NCBI taxonomy): domain Eukaryota; kingdom Metazoa; phylum Arthropoda; class Insecta; order Diptera; family Tephritidae; genus Campiglossa; species Campiglossa producta. The sequence goes on along the minus strand of CAXKVI010000006.1, from coordinate 30,089,968 downwards.
AAAGAAATGAAATAAGTAAAGGAATTGAAATTCATAAACTTTATAAACTCGATCACACAAGGGTGGATTGTAAATCAGGGCATAGCAGAATTTGGAGTGAGAGAGTATTGGTGCAAACTATGTTATCTCTTTAAACTCATTCACTCACTAGCAAGTACTGAAATAACCGTGTATGTAGTTGAGTCTTTGCTTGCGAGTAAATAACTGAGCAAATCCAACGGCATCCATTGAGAAGGCAAGCAAAGAGCGTAACAATATGTGTGAATTTGGTTCTCAGATTTTCGGACAATTGTACCACTGGGTGCCTGGGCCTGTTCTAAATTCAACAAACTTCCACTTATAGTTTATGTAACCAAAGAAATAATTTTATATGCGCGAAAGAAATTTAAAAAGGGTATATGTAAAAAAGGGAAATATAAGGATATATAAAATTTTTAATAAAATTTAAATAAACGTGGTAATAATAATTAAAATAAACGTGGTAATAATAATTGAAATAGACGTGGTAAAACTAATTGAAATTTTAAAATAAGTTTATGCGGTGATTCTAATATGTGTGTATTATTGGTGTGTGTTGGTGTTGCACCTCGGCAAGGTCATAGTGAATGTGAGTAAGTGGTCCGTCTGTCACTAGTCTATGTCCTAGTACACTAAGTCTCCCAATTCGTCCGTTTGTTCAGTGTGGCACAACAAGCATATCAGCGCAAGGCTTAAAATTCGGTTGCCACACTGACTCCAAACCTCCTTCGTGTAGGTAGACTGTAAACCCCAAGTGCACGTAGTGCTGGACTACGTACGCGATAGCTTAAACAGTCACCTATACGCTACAACGTCTAACTGTCAATATACTGGCCTTACCGCAGAATACCACTGAAAGCGTTGAAACTTTCATAAGGAACTTCTACGCAAGACGAGTACCCCCCTTTGCTTTTGTTGTAGTGACACATATCGCGTCTGACTGATCCAAGCGATGCTGCCACAACAACGGTCATCAGTCCAGTCAGAGATAGAAATCGGAAATTGACAATAGAGGTATAATCAAGAAAGTTATAAAAATTTATTAAATAAAATTTTATGGAAAGGAGACAAAAGAATTTTGAAAAAAAAGATTAAAGTTTAAGAAAAAACGGAGTTATAATCAGCCATATAAAAAAACTATTGTAGCAAATAAAACTGGAAGACTTAAGACTTAAGGACCAAAACAAATGAATCAAAAGATAGAAGAAGATTAAATTGAAATTGAACCATCAAAATTTAACTTAAAAAAATGAGAAAAAAATGTAAATTGGAAATTAAAAATTGGGATCGGAAACTGTAAACAAAAATATTAAGGCGACGAGTGTAAACAAGTGTTAAGAAAAAAAACATTATCAAAAAATAAGAATGAAGCTAAAATAAAAAATTATAATAATAAATTGAAAATTGGGCTATATTCGTTGGGCGCCATTGTTATGTAACTGGCTGTTGGGGCAAGGCTACGGTGGCCTGCAGCTACACAAACAAACATTGAGTTCATGCAAGCTTGGAATCTACATAGGAGAGAAACTAGATAAAGGAAAGCAGTGAAAGACGGAGGCCTGTCCGTGTCAGGTGGAGTCGTCCCTCCCGTCTCGTTCCGAAAACGTGAACGACCTTGGACTCCACTTTGACTCTGCTCACCGAGTGGAGTCCCCTTAGCCTGACACTTGCATTTTGTCCGTTATCGTCCAATGTTCTTAATTAGTCCTGTCCGCCTTAGTTACCTCCCTCTTCTGCACCAGTGCGAGACCCACACCAATCGAGCGTCGACTTAGCCAGTATAAAAACTGTAGCAAGGGAAAAAGTGCATCAATCTTCGTTTAAAAATATACAAACTTAGTTTATTACAAAGACTATAAAAAAATTCAAACTACAACAACTTAAACTAAGAAAGAACAAAAAAAATCATAAATTTCAACTTATAACTAATAATTCATTCAATTAAAAAAAATTCCTTTAAAACTACAAGGGTTTAACAAAAATAACGTGGCAAAGTTAAAAATTTGACAAAAGAAGTTTCTTAACTCAAGAGTAAATAAACGAAAAAATCTATAATAAAAAAATAAACTAATAAAATCAAAAAATCCAACAACAATAATCAATTAAATAAAATTTATATAAAAAAAGAAATCAGGTAACTTAGCTTAATAAAAACAAAGAAAAAAAATTAAATAAAAGAATGTAAAAAAAAAATAACCGCGAAAAAAATATGAAAAAGATAAATAGTCACATCCAACTGAATAACAAAAATGTAATTACATTAAAATTCAGTAGTGCAAAAAATTATAAAAAATAAGAAACAATAAATTAAAAAAATATCTTATCGCAATAAAAAAATAATTACTGTGGCCTTTCGGACGAACCTGTACGCCGATAACTGCCCTACCTCAATTAGCTTCCAATATTCGGATTTTCATATACGTAGGTATGTACTGAGAATTTTAATTTTGGTAAATATACCTTAGAATTTAGCACTTACCGGTCTCTTCGTTGACGGAGGCGCCTGCGTCGCGGAGAGAGGATGGCTGAAATAAATAACCCTCACCTCCCTACACTGAACCAAAAACGTACATGTTTTTTACGAACAAAGTTTCATAGAGGTTCACGCTGGTTTTTCTTAAAATATAAGAAAAAATTCATAGAATCTAAGAAAATTTTCTTACAATTTATGAATGAATACATGCTTTCTGTGGATTTGTTTACATATTTTACGAAAAAGTACTTATATTCTAGGAAATGTTCTTAAATTTCTACGAAAAAGTTCTTTGGAGAGGTTTTAACGAACAATTCTTAAAAACTATGTACTTTTTCATTTGATACATGAACTTTTTTGGTTCAGTGTATGTTGGAAGTTTTCCAATATACCTAAGAGGTGGCAGCGATCACACTTTTACATTGGAAATCATTCGGATGCGCAGCTTCCGTCCGAATCAAAGAAAAATAGTATTTAGAAATAACAAGTAAGGAAGTCTAAGTTCGGGTGAAACCGAATATTACATACCCAGCTGTGCACATAAAGTGGGCGTGATCGTTCACCGATTTTTCTTATTTTCTGTGGTAGTACTCTACATAAACATAACATGCCTGGTACCTAGTTTCGTAAATCTATCTCACACCGTTCTGAAGTTGTTAGCAGTCGAATTTAAAAATTGCTTGACTCATAATTTTGAAAAAATTATGTAAAGAATATGAAAGTTGATGTATGTACCAAATTATATTATTATAGCGAAATCAGTTAATTAGATATGGACTTTTCAATATTTCCACCTCCTTTCAATATAACATTTATGAAAAAGTAGGCGTGGTCGCGAAGCGATTTCGTTTATTTTCTATAGCTGAATTTACCACAACAATAGTATGTCCTCTACGAAATTTCGTTATAGTAGCATAAACTGTTCTGAAGTTATTAAGAGTCAAAATTTTAAAATTTCTTCAAATATACGTGGGCGGTACCACGCCCCCTTTTCAAAATTTTTTATAAAATCGGCCTTAGAACATCTAAATCAATACATATTGCAAATTTTATCATTGTAGCTGCTTCTAATATTGAATTAACCCATTTTATACGTTTTTCGAAAAAGGGGCGTGGTTATGGTCCGATTTTACCCATTTTCAATAGCAATCTATTCTGAACCCAAATAATTACGCATGCCAAATTTGGTGAAGATATCTCATTATTTGCTCAAGTTATCGTGTTAACGGACAGACGGACGGACGGACAGACGGACGGACATGGCTCAATCAAATTTTTTTTCGATCCTGATCATATTGATATATGGAAGTCTATATCTATCTCGATTCCTTTATACCTGTACAACCAACCGTTATCCTAACAAAGTTATAATACCCTGTGTACAAGTACAGCTGGGTATAAAAAGTGAAAAATAAATGTTTTGTGGGCAAAAAAAAAGAAAACAGGCATACAAAAACTAATTATGAATTGTAACTAAATATGATGTAAACAAAAATTACAGAAGAAAAGAAATAAATGAACGCCTGAATACAAAATAATTCGCATGAAAAAAGGAATAGTGATGCGGGGAGGGAAGTGGGGTGACTGCTAAAGAAAAAAGTTGGGAAGAAAGGCACGAAGTGGTGTGCTTTAGAAGGTTTCGGGGATGCAAAAGGAAAGTGGGGAGGGGGGAATGCCAAATTCTTACTAAACGCAAAAAGCAAAAGCTACATCAAAATAAAGTGTGAACCTAAAATTTAATTAATTACGTTGGGGCTGGGAGAAAAAAATATGTTAAGTAGCAAATAAGAAGTATCGCTAGCTGAAAAAATATAATTATCAAAAATAATAAAAAAAATAAAAATGATAATTTGCGGATTCCAACGAAGAAGTCCCAAAAATAGTGTACACGAAAAATTATGATTTGTACGAAACAAATAAGCAAATTCCAACGAAAGAAAGTAAAGGATTAAAAAAAAATGAAAAGATAAAGAAATTAGAAAAATAAGCGGCTATTGGATATCACACAAAAAAACCATAAAAAAGCGGTATGACTTAAAAATTAAAAATAATATTAGGGTAGGTCGGAATCGACGTAAAAAAATGTCAAAAAAACTGAATTACCAATAAAAAGGAGGAAAATATAAACAGACTACTGGAATCTAAATGCAATAGTTTAGGGCATTAAAAAAAAAAGATGGAAAAAATTAACTTAATATTAGGGTGGCAAAAAAATATAATGGTACAAAAGGAAGTATTTGGAAATTTACTTTGAAAGACAAACTTTGAAAACTATAGTGCAACAAATGAAATAATGTGATTAAAAATATTAAAAAAAAGGCAGCAGCAATGATTTGTTTTCTCCCTCTCCTCGTCCCCCTCGGCAAATTCTGGCACCAATTTGGTTTTTCGATGGCCTGCGATGGTTGCTGTGGCAGGAGCGTTTAAACGCATTTTGGTGCTTTCGGACGTGGAGCCCAGCATAAATTTATGCATCCCCTTTTTCCTCAAAAGTGCTTATCCCTTAGCTCTTTGTTGGTACGGAGATGTAAGGTTTGCGGCGTGAGATTTCCTATAGGGGAGAGTGGTATGATTTAGGGACCGGTGGTAGAGGGATTTTGAAGTTAGCAGGGAATGTGAAGCAAGTAATCTTTATTTTACATTTTAAGTTTCATTTTCAGATATTTCAAACACATTTTTTTTTCTTTTTTTTGTTAACTGGTAAAATTTCTGTTCATTTTTTTTTCCTTTTGGTGTTGGGCTTGCTTCACTTCCCTTTTGACCCCTTAGAGTACACTTTCACTTTTTATTTTATAGGTACCTGGATAGCGGTCGAATACCGGCGCTGTTGGTTGTGACCCGTTATTGCGGTGTCATACACAGACACTTTGTGATCTCGGTATCTATATATATAAAAATGAAATGGTGTTCAGTCGTTACGCTAAAACTCGAAAACGGCTGAACCAGATCATATACTTCCTTTAGGGGGTTTGTTTGTTATTACCACGCGCAGGTCATGTTATAAAATCAGAACGAAATAATAGGGGGGCGTGGCACCTCCCATACAAACATTTTTCTTCAAGGTGAATATCTCTAAATGGGTTTAAGGTAGGGACCTGGAAATCGGTACAGACCTATAGGATAACAACACCATTCTCACCCATAAAACTGGGGGTTAACCAAAAAGGGGGCGTGGCACCTCCCATACAAATGAAATATTTCATAGTCGATATCTCTGGAAGTATTCATTTTAGACCACTGAAATTTGGTAAGGGGTTATATGAGATCGATCCCTACCACCTCCAAAAAAACTAGGGTAACGAAAAAGGGGGCGTGGCACCTCCCATACGAATGAAATACTTCATAGTCCATATCTCGGGAAGTGTTTAGGTTAGACCAGTGAAATTTTGTGAGGAGTTATATAAGATCAATCCCGGACACCTCCAAAAAAAACTGGGGATAAGGAAAAAGGGGACGTGGTTTCTCCTATATGAAGGAAACATTTCATAGCCCATATCTCTGCAAGTATTAATGTTAGCCCACTGAAATTTGGTGAGGGTTTATATGTGATCGATCCCTAATACCTCCCAAAAAACTCGAGTTAACGATAAAGGGGGCGTGGCACCTCCCATACGAATAAAATACTTCATAGTCCATATCTCTAGAAGTATTTAGCTTAGACCACTGAAATTTTGTGAGGAGTTATATAAGATCAATCCCGGACACCTCCAAAAAAAAACTGGGGATAAGGAAAAAGGGGGCGTGGTTTCTCCTATATGAAGGAGATAGGGATATGGTTTAAAATAGATATAGGGATCGGGTTAGAGAAACAGACAGGGAAATAAATTTGTGGCAGGACAACGTCTGCCGGGTCAGCTAGTAAGTATATAATATTGACTTTTTAATTAACTCCCGTACTAGCAAAACGAAAACGCACTGATCTTAAAAGACTCCACTTTCTATTTAAGATAGGGAATGGAGTCGTTTCGCGATCGTACCCCATTAGCGGAGAAATCTAGCTTTTCACCATTCTCACTCAAAGAAGAAGGACACTCATACATCTAACTAGTCTAGGCGGGACACGACAGATATACACTTTCACGGCACAACTTTCACCCACACTAACAGATACATTGCACAGAGCCAAAAATGCCTAATAAAATTAATAAGCTCGTCTTCATGATCAGCTTTTGGGCAAAGGGGTAGTCGCAACGGTGCAAACGAAGAAAAAACTGTAGGCAAATCTTTTTGGTTTTAAGAAGAAATTCTTAGTACAAAGGTGTAGTTTAGTACAAAGGTGTAGTTAGACGCTGGCAATTATTAGTATACGATGGCCGGATGGTTAGCAGCTGGGTTTAGCAATCGAAAAATTGTAAGTTCGATTCTCTCTCTTTTTTTCCTAATTAGAAATGTTAAAAAGAAATCTTCTTAAATATATTTATGAGATTTTCCTTTGAAACATTAACAACTCTACACATATCGGTAATTAGAAGCTGGCAATCAAAAGTGAGCGATGGCCTGATGGTTAACAGCTGGGTTTATCATTCCGAAAATTGTAAGTTCGATTCTCGGTGAGGGCGATATCATTTTATTATTTTTCATGTAAAATATTAAAAAGAAAATCTTCTTAATAAAATTAAAAAGACGGTCTCTACAATAATAAGAAGCACATCTTCTTGAAGAAAATCTATAGAGATATCTTATGACTTTTGTTCTATTTTATTAGGCATTGTTGGCTCTGTGTGTGATACATCTAGATCACGTTACTAACGCACACAAAGGGTAACTCCGTTGATGTTAACGCACAGATACAGCAGTGTTCGGACTTTCACATTGTTGCATCAACCCACAGGCTGCCGCTACACCTAGGAACTTGAAACTTGGCATTAAATTGAAGGAACATTGACACTACAAATAGTAAAAATCAGAATTCCGATAGATGGCACGCTGGTCTATATAATTGCAAATCTTTAAAAAAAACAAATTAGAAGACTCGTGGACTTTTGCGATTGATTTTTGGTAACTTCCATATTAGGTAGAGACTTGAAACTTTACACATTTGTCCCAACCCGATGACAATGGAATCCCTCATCAAAAAAATTCTGGTAGGTGGCGCACGGATCGAGATATTTCGAAAACTAATTTGAAGTTGGCAATTTTGCGATCGACTTTTGACCAACTTCCAGGTAACCAGGAACTTGAAACTTGGCAATAAATTGAGGGAACAGTGACACTACAAATAGTAAAAATCAAAATTCCGATAGATGGCACGCTGCAAATATTTAAAAATTAAGAGACTCCTGGACTTTTGCGTTCGATTTTTAGTAACTTCCAGGTTAGTTAGAGACTTGAAACTTTACACATTTGTCCCAACCCGATGACAATGCAAACCCTCATCAAAAAACTAATTTGAAGTTGGCAATTTTGCGATCGACTTTTGACCAAATTCCAGGTAACCAGGAACTTGAAACTTGGCATTAAATTGAGGCAACAGTTGCACTACAAATAGTGAAAAACAAAATTCCTATAGATGGCACCCTGGTCTATATAATTGCAAATCTTTAAAAAAAAATTCTGGTAGTTGGTGCACATATCAAGATATTTTCAAAACTATTTTGAAGTTGCGAACTTTACGATCGACTTTTGACTAATTTTCTGGTAATCTAGGAACTTGAAACCTAGCATTTAGCTAAAGGAACCGTGACAGTACCATATTTAAAAATCAAATTTCCGATAGGAATCACCAAAACTAAAAATAAAATAATAAAAAGATGATAAAAAAATTTTAAAGAAAACCTTTATATGAATGCTGGCAAAAAGCCTCAGCAAATTTGTCGTTAAACAAAGACATGGTTTCGGTGTTTTTGGTTTTTTCATGCCAATCGTAATCAATTTTTGAGATTTGAAAATATAAAGGTGGAGTGCACGTTTCCAAACTAAGGCAAACAATTTATGAGAGCCTAAATAGAAGTTCGGTTATCGACAAAACATTTAAGGCCTATTAATTGCACTCTACCTTTATATTTTCAAATCTCAAAAATTTATTACAATTGGTATGACTAAAATTTCAAAACCAAAAACACCGAAACTATGTCTTTGTTAAACGATAAATTTGCTGAGGCTTTTTGACAGCATTCATATAATGGTTGTCTTAAAAATTTTTTTATCATCATTAATATGCTTTCTTGTTTGCACCACCTTTTTCAGACGAAATTTCGGAATCTTGCAAAGTATCTTTAGGTAGCTTACCGTTGAGCTAGACACTTGAAACTTGGAACATAGTTCGGGGCTCTGTGACAATGCAATGTGAACGAAAAAGCGAAAGATGATAAAAAAATTTTAAAGACAACCTTTATATGAATTTCTGTCAAAAAGCCTCAGCAAATTTGTCGTTAAACAAAGACATGGTTTCGGTGTTTTTGGTTTTTTCATGCCAATCGTAATCAATTTTTGAGATTTGAAAATATAAAGGTGGAGTGCACGTTTCCAAACTAAGGCAAACAATTTCTGAGAGCCTAAATAGAAGTTCGGTTATCGACAAAACATTTAAGGCCTATTAATTGCACTCTACCTTTATATTTTCAAATCTCAAAAATTTATTACAATTGGTATGACTAAAATTTCAAAACCAAAAACACCGAAACTATGTCTTTGTTAAACGATAAATTTGCTGAGGCTTTTTGACAGCATTCATATAATGGTTGTCTTAAACATTTTTTTATCATCATTAATATGCTTTCTTGCACCACCTTTTTTAGACGAAATTTCGGAATCTTGCAAAGTATCTTTAGGTAGCTTACCGTTGAGCTAGACACTTGAAACTTGGAACATAGTTCGGGGCTCTGTGACAATGCAATGTGAACGAAAAAGCGAAAGATGATAAAAAAATTTTAAAGACAACCTTTATATGAATTTCTGTCAAAAAGCCTCAGCAAATTTTTCGTTAAACAAAGACATGGTTTCGGTGTTTTTGGTTTTGAAATTTTAGTCATACCAATTGTAATCAATTTTTGAGATTTGAAAATATAAAGGTGTAGTACAATTAATAGCCCTTAAATGTTTTGTCGATAACCGAACTTCTGTTTAGGCTCTCAGAAATTGTTTGCCTTATTTTGGAAGCGCGCACCCCACCTTTATATTTTCAAATCTCAAAAATTGATTACAATTGGTATGACTAAAATTTCAAAACCAAAAACACCGAAACCATGTCTTTGTTTGACGACAAATTTGCTGAGGCTTTTTGACAGCATTCATATATAGGTTGTCTTTAAAATTTTTTTATCATCTTTTAATTATTTTATTTTTAGTTTTGGTGATTCCTATCGGAAATTTGATTTTCACGGTTCCTTTAACTAAATGCTAAGTTTCAAGTTTCTAGATTACCATGTCCAGAAGTCTTCTAATTTTTTTTAAAGATTGCAATTATATAGAACAGCGTGCCATCTATCGGAATTTTGATTTTTACTTTTTGTAGTGTCACTGTTGCCTCAATTTATTACCAAGTTTCAAGTTCCTAGGTTACCTGGAAGTTGGTCAAAAGTCGATCACAAAATTCTCAACTTCAAATTAGTTTTCGAAATATCTCTATCCGTGCGCCACCTACCGGAATTGTTTTGATGAGGAATTGCATTGTCATCGGGTTGTGACAAATGTGTAAAGTTTCAAGTCTGTAACTAATCTCGAAGTTACTGAAGATCGATCGCAAAAGTCCAGGAGTCTTCTAATTTCTTTTTTAAAAATTTTCAATTATATTTTCCAGCGAGCCACCTATCGGAAATGTGATTTTTGAATATGGTATTGCCACCGTTCCCTTAACTAAATGCTAAGTTTCAAGTTCCTAGATTACCAGGAAGTTAGTCAAAAGTCGATCGCAAAATTCCCAACTTCAAATTAGTTTTCGAAATAGCTCGATCCGTGCGCCACCTAGCGGAATTGGTTTGACAAGGAATTGCATTGTCATCGGGTTCTGACAAATGTGTAAAGTTTCAAGTCTCTAACTAACCTGGAAGTTACTAAAAATCGAACGCAAAAGTCCAGGAGTCTCTTAATTTTTAAATATTTGCAATTATATACACCAGCGTGCCATCTATCGGAATTTTGATTTTTACTGTTTGTAGTGTCACTGTTCCCTCAATTTAATGCCAAGTTTCAAGTTCCTAGGTTACCTGGAAGTTGGTCAAAAGTCGATCACAAAATTCTCAACTTCAAATTAGTTTTCGAAATATCTCGATCCGTGCGCCACCTACCGGAATTGTTTTTATGAGGGATTGCATTGTCATCGGGTTGTGACAAATCTGTAAAGTTTCAAGTCTCTAACTAACCTGGAAGTTACTAAAAATCGATCGCAAAATTCCAGGACTCTTTTAATATTTTTTGTAATTATCTCGACCAGTGTGACATCTAGCGGAATTTCTTGTACAACGGTTTGCATTGTCTTCAATTGTTCATATGTATGCGAATTTTCAATAATCTAGCTTACCGGGAAGTTCCTCAAACATGCGTCCCAAAATTTCAATTTTTAAATGAATTTACCGTATTTCTTGATCCGTGCGCCACCTAGCGGATACTTTTTTCGTTCACATTGCATTGTCACAGAGCCCCGAACTATGTTCCAAGTTTCAAGTGTCTAGCTCAACGGGAAGCTAGCTAAAAAGACTTTGCAAGATTCCGAAATTTCGTATGAAAAAGGTGGTGCAAACAAGAAAGCGACTTAATATAAAAAAAAAAAAAAAAAAAAAAAAAAAAAAAAAAAAAAACTAATGGCGGCGATATACCTACAGGTTATCATCATAACCTCTAACGAGATTTTTAGCCGAGCTTCTCTTTCCATCTTGTGGTGTGTTGCTTTTTGAGTTTTTCCTACAAGTTGGCGGGACCTACAGTTTTTTGCCGACTCCGAACGGCACTTGCAAAGCAAATGAATTTTTTGCTGAGAAGCTTCTCATGGCAGAAATACACCCGGAGAGTTTGCCAAACTACTGCCGAGGGGCGACCCCGTTTTAGAAAAATCCTTTTTCTAAATAATTTTTGATGTTACTTTTGCCGGGCATCGAACCGCCACGACTTGGTGTAGAAGGCCGAACACTTAACCGCTACACCACGGCGGCCGCCGGTTTTAAAAATATAAAAACAGTTGTTACGGTCATGTTACGGCTACACAGTACTGCAACAAGTAAAATACGCGATCTGGCAACCCCACTTCAGAACACTTCCTTCAAACGTCATGCCACGTCAGCAAGCAAACGTCAGAAGAAAAGAAAATGCAGCCAACTTCAGGAATTCCGGTTTCCGGCCTTTTCAACCCCAACAGCAGCAGAGAGCAGAAGCAGCAACCAGCAAACGGTAAAGAAATTAAAACTTTTTTTGTTAAAGTCCTATGCATCCATATTTATATTTATTTATATTGCAATCTGGACAAATAAGTGGGTGATCACTCCACCGGGGAGTGCACCAGGAACATACGTTCCGAAATATTTGGGCCCCATCACAAATCCTGTCCTTGGGGGGAAGACACCTGCAAGGACTACGGTCGTCGGAACAGGAATTTTTGTGGGTAAGTTGTTTAAGAGGGAAGTCGGGTAAAACTAGGGCTAATAATTCTCTTTGTGTGTAGGAACGCGAATCCCCACGCAGTGCCACTCAGCTGGGGCACGCAGGATCACCAACGCCGAAGTGACCAAACTTTTCCAGTACCGCCACTGGTGTCACACACACGTGCGACTGAAGCACGCTAACCGGTTTGCTGTTGCCACAACCGGCGCAAGTCGCAGAAAATTGTACCACTGGTACCGGATACCACCCAAGCACAGTAATTTTAGTGAAGGCGGGGAGAGAACAACCGCAGTACAAGCAAAAACCGGGAACAGCTCGGGACACATGGCCAAAAGCCACCACCAGCCGCGGTCTGCCACAGGTACTCCACGCCGCCGACAACAAAGCACCCATCAAGTGGACTGCCACCACCACCACCAACAACAACCACCACGACAACAACAACTACAACTACAACAACCAGCGCCATCACCACAATCACCACAACAAGGGAGCAGATCAAGGCCAGGTTTTTAGTTATAAGTGTAGTGAGTAGTGGTTAATTAGTTAAGGAAGTCAGACCTGAGCCGGGACGGCCGGCCAGGACCACTTATGTCGTGACCCCTTCAGGGTAGGGTAGTAAGACCCCTGCGCACTCGATAAGTGGTGCAATTCAAACGGTTTTTTTTGTTCGATCTCAGCTCAAAGGCTTAAAAGAAAAAAAAAATTATTAAAAATGAAAATTCAGATTGTAATGAGCAATCACTATGGAGGAGACATGCTCTGTTAGGTCCCAAGTCGACGGCCTCCTTACCCCATGATCGGCGAAATACTCAGCCGTACCTAAGTGCATGAGATAAGTTGCACCCGCTGTAGTAGGTCCCTTTCCACCACCCTTATAACAAGACGTCTTGTAGGCCATGGCGGGGTTAGGAAGTTACCAATTTATTTTTTTATATCCGGAGGGGGGTAACCAAAGCCTTCCACTTGTGTGGCCATATAGTAAGTCATAAAATTTCATTTGGTTTTTTTCCATTCATTTTTATAGGCTGGTTCAAGCCAACTTCACTTTGTAACATTTTTTATTTTATTTTTTTGACGCTTGAAGGGCGGGCATGGGGGTGTAAGTGGGTCGGACTGAGCTAAGTGGGAGTCCATATTTCCACCCCTATAAGTGGGCTCACCGAGTCTCAGCCCCGACTCTCTCCTGCATGCACACTCTTGGATAGTCGACAACCCACACATACATATACGCGTATGGTATATGAAATCTAATTGCGGTTGGCAAACACACATATATATATATATTTATGACTTAGTCAAATTCCTAAGTTTAGTTTAAGACGCTAGCATTACTGTTGTAAGTCCACACATAAGGACTGTTAATGTTTAAGAAGGCTCACGAAGAGCATAGTAAGACCAAAATGTCAGGTCGCTGATTTATTTTGTTTATTAATTCTTTTTTTTTATATACATACATAAGGGCCAAAGTGTTGGGTCCCAGACTTGAATTTGGAAGGCGTAACGCCCACCTTGTATAATAATTGTTATCATAGTTTTATAGCAACATACACATACACGTAGTACCATGTACGCAAACATACATACACATTTTTGATATTCTACATTTCAATAAATAATATGGATTGTTAATCTTTCTTTATAACCAAGTGATTCTTTCTTTCAGATGTGGTGTGGACAGTCGGACTGGACGATGACAGAGGGGAAGTTGTAAGGGGGCTACAAGGGGGTTTTGATATTGGGGTCGACACAAAACATTTTCCACGGTCGACCATGGCAGGGTGGGTATAGAGAGGCCGGCCATAACAACACCTATGGCCGAGGGGCGGGGAACCTGGAGGGGGTGCGGGCCGAGTGCCCCAATGCGAAGTGAAGAGCCAGGTATGATTTTTTTTCTTGTATGGTGCGGTGGGTATGCCTCGGGGTCAAAGATCCACCCCACAGTCCGGCGAGCTAGTTCGCGCAGTTGGCAAGCATACCTGCAAGACCCCCGGGGCATGCAACATGGGGTTGACGAGTCGCGTGAGTTTAATTTTGGGATCAACCGGCATCCAGCACGTAACACAGTCCTGGAATTTTGCGATCGATTTTTAGTAACTTCCAGGTTAGTTCGAGACTTGAAACTTAACAGATTTGTCACAACCCCATGACAATGCAATCCCTCATCAAAACAATTCCGGTAGGTGGCGCACGGATCGAGATATTTCGAAAACTAATTTGAAGTTGAGAATTTTGTGATCGACTTTTGGCCAACTTCCAGGTAACCTAGGAACTTGAAACTTGGCACTAAACTGAGGCAACAGTGACAATACCGATAGTAAAAATCAAAATTCCGATAGATGACACGCTGGTCTATATAATTGCAAATCTTTAAAAAAGAAATTAGAAGACTCCTGGACTTTTGCGATCGATCTTCAGTAACTTCGAGATTAGTTAAAGACTTGAAACTTTACACATTTGTCACAACCCGATGACAATGCAATTCCTCATCAAAAAAATTCCGGTAGGTGGCGCACGGATCGAGATATTTCGAAAACTAATTTGAAGTTGAGAATTTTTGGATCGACTTTTGACCAACTTCCAGGTAACCTAGAAACTTGAAACTTGGCATTAAATTGAGGGAACAGTCACACTACAAATAGTAAAAATCAAAATTCCGATAGATGGCACGCTGGTCTATATAATTGCAAATCTTTAAAAAAAAATTAGAAGACTGCTGGACTTTTGCGATTGACTTTTAGTAACTTCCAGGTCAGTTAGAGACTTGAAACTTTACACAGTTGTCACAACCCCATGACAATGCAATCCGTCATCAAAACAATTCCGGTAGGTGGCGCACGGATCGAGATATTTCGAAAACTAATTTGAAGTTGAGAATTTTGTGATCGACTTTTGACCAACTTCCAGGTAACCTACTTGAACTTGAACTTGAAACTTTGCATTTGGTTGTGGAAACGGTGACAATACAATTTGTTGAAATCATATTTCTAAAAGGTGGCTTGCTTTTCGATATAATAGACAATCTCTAAAATGTGGGTATCTACATTCTAGCTCAAACCGAAATGTTCAACAAAACGTGTTTATATGTGGGCTTTTGAGATATTTTATTTTTGCAATCAAAATTGACCGATTTAGACTATTTTTGGTGTGAAATTTCCATTTATGCAAAAAAAAAACATTGATTTCGGCTTCTGTATATGCGAAACTGTAGATACTGCACTCTACTCAAAGCAAAATTTGTTAGAAAACCTATTCAATAGCAGTATATACGCAGATACTACTTTTTAGTAGGAAAGGCACACTCAAAATCAATAGTTTCTATCTAAGCTGGAGTTAAATGGTGGGCGGCGAGCAGTTTATTATTATTGTTGCTTAAACATACTCCCCGCCCTAGACGGCTTAGTCGTCTAGTAAAGAGCCATAGGTGCTGGTTTGATCCGGCTCGAAGGACCATATCTAAGCTGGAGTTAAATGGTGGGCGGCGAGCAGTTTATTATTATTGTTGTTGCTATATTATATGGTTGAGGGAGTTGGCCGGGGTTGCCGGTTCGAATCCCACCTCAACCAAAGTCTTTTTAATTTTATTTATTTTATTATTTTTATATTCCATCAAGTCTCATGGACTGTGTTTGGTTCTTTTTAATTATTCTTATGTACCATCAAGTCTAGTGGACTGTGTTTTGGTATTGACACTCTGTATGTATTAATTGGGGCGAGCACTTTGGCTCTGAGAATGCATCGTTGGCTATTCTCACTTCCTTAGAAAACCCCTCAAAATTGTTGGTGGTGAGCACTTGGGCTCTGAGGCATTGGCGGCTATTGGCTTACCCCATTTTGCTTGTGAAAAACCACGTTTTGTGACTGCGACTATAAGCTATGTATTCCGAATATTCCATAAATTATCTGCGAATTACAATAATATGTAATGCAGATGAAATAAACGAAACCATGTTATGTCGCTTAAACATACTCCCCGCCCTAGACGGCTTAGTCGTCTAGTAAAGAGCCATAGGTGCTGGTTTGATCCGGCTCGAAGGACCATATCTAAGCTGGAGTTAAATGGTGGGCGGCGAGCAGTTTATTATTATTGTTGCTTAAACAGTTTCCTACTGATGAACTAGGGTATCTACAGATTTATAATAATAATAAGTAATTATTAAGCACAGTATGCAGATACGTTACTCTCGAACACCAAAAAATTGATTCGAGCCTACTAAAGAACGTGGGTATGTACATACTGCTATTAATAAAAGGAGCCCCATCATCAAAAAGCTGAGCTTTTTAAACAGTATCTACAAACAATATTGCAGATACGTTTTGAGTAGGAACCCCGCTTTTATTTCAACCTGTTTCCTTTTAAAAGTGCAGTTACTGCGGCATTTTTCTACATACCCACATTTTTTATTAGGATTTCTGGAAAATTTATGTAGATACTGCAAATGAAGGAATTTAAATCAGCAATAACTTCATATTCCCTTGCAATGTGCAAAATTTTTTTGCATGAATAAATTTGGATTTTCAATACGCGTCCACTTATATAACTAACTAATTTTCGAAAAAATATGTAGATACCCACATTCTTAAATGAGACGGCAGAGATTTTTGAGTAACTTCCCGCTAAGCTAGAGACTTGAAACTTGTCACATTTGTCATAACCCGATGACATTGCAATCTCTCATCAAAAAAATTCCGGTAGTTGGCGCACATATCAAAATATTTTCAAAACTATTATGAAGTTGGGAACTTTGCGATCGACTTTTGACTAACTTTCTGGTAATCTAGGAACTTGAAACATAGCATTTAGTTAAAGGAACCGTGACAGTACCATATTTAAAAATCAAATTTCCGATAGGAATCACCAAAACTAAAAATAAAATAATAAAACGATGATACAAAAATTTTAAAGACAACCTTTATATGATGCTGTCAAAAAGACTCAGAAAATGTGTCGTTAAACAAAGACATGGTTTCGGTGTTTTTGGTTTTGAAATTTTAGTCATACCAATTGTAATTAATTTTTGAGATTAGAAAATATAAAGGTGGAGTGCACGTTTTCAAACTAAGGCAAACAATTTCTGAGAGCCTAAATAGAAGTTCGGTTATCGCCAAAACATTTAAGGCCTATTAATTGCACTCCACCTTTATATTTTCAAATCTCAAAAATTGATTACAATTGGTATGACTAAAATTTCAAAACCAAAAACACCGAAACATGTGTAGTATGTCAGAGCAACTCACTAACAACAACAAAGTCACAAGCTGACTTCTAAGCGGCTAGCTGTGGATTTGATAAACATTCTGCAACGTAAACATTTTCACACGCTAAGTATATTTGCAGCACAAGTCATGGAGTTGTATCAATTGTATACGCTGGCTCTATATATGTAGATATGTGCGGCAGCACTGCCAGCGTCTCCATGCTTAGTGTACGTACATATGTGTGTGACTGCATTACTCGCAGTCCCACGTTAGATATGTTTGTATGAGGGATTGCACTGACATATGCCTTGAGTAAGGTACCGAGCTATGCACATATGAATGCATGTGCATGTGGGCAAGTGTGTGCCTTGCTTAGGTTTAGTTTGTAAGACATAGATGTAAATATGTATCTAGTAAATAAGAATATTTACGTCAGTGTTAGAGTTAAGAATTACTATAAATAGGCTAAGTTTTTACTAAATAAAGATTCAATTCATTCATTTCAATCCACTCGTGTCCACGTTCATTTCATGGCGATCCTGCCAGGAGTTATCAAATAGAATTGTCTTATTAAGAAAGTGGTAATGAATTATTGTAATGAATTTTTAAAAGCGGAAATAAAGAAATAATAATTAAAAGTTGATTTACTTAATTTAATAATGCCTGGGGATTTTTTCAAGCCTCCTAGGGATTTACCCAAAGGGGACTATTCTCCAAGGGAGAACCTGAACCGTACAATTGTAATTGAAACCCCAGATTATGAAAAACAATTAGCTTGGTTAACTAAATATTGGCAGTATCTTGAAATGCCAAGAGTACCGACCATGGAAGATGTCCTTCATCCCACCACCTTTGAAGAGGAAACCGTAAGAGCCATGCGAAAGGCTGGATTTGAACCCTGTGGATGTTAAAATAAAAAAAAAAATAAAAAAAAAAACCACAAATAAAGAAGAAATTCGTAGATTGATGCGTAAGTATTGCAAAATCTGAGTAATTTCCACTTGCCGATTTTAAATAGAAATAAAATTTTATTGATGCTATAAATCAAAGCTAACACAGAAATAATAAATAAAAATGGGAGGTAAAGAATCTAAAGTTTCTGACCAGAATGCCAACGTAGTAAATACGGTTCAAATTATCGATCATACTGAAGCTTTAGATGCAATCAAAATTTACCTTATAGTTATTGTAGTCATTAATTCAGTGAACTTATTTTTGAGATTCTATGCAACCCACAATAAAATTCTGAAAAAGAAATATCAAAGCCGTACAGACGGTTTGAATAACGTATAATTTTGTAAAGTCCAATGGGAAAGTGGGAAGAAATCTCGAATGAGTTCGCTGAAAATAAAATAAACGCGGAAAAGTCGTATAAGTGTATATGTAAAAACACAAAAATAAAAACTGAAACAGTAAAGAAACATTTAAATGTTCTACTGTCAGCATTAAATAATCTTGGAAAAATCATAAGAAAGGTAAATAACACTCTAACAAAAGCTCACCAGGTAGAAGCCTACCAGGTATTTTCGAGCGTTAGAGATAAATTGGTATCCTCGTTATCCAGGTATAACGTTGACGTTGAAGTGCCAACCTCCTACGAGCAACATATCGATATCGATTTCGACACTTGGTTGTTCGAAGGTGCGTCAGATACTGAGGGAGAACAAGAAGCAAAAGAAACAGTTCATCCAAGCACTATTGTATCTCACACAGACCAGAATTCCCAAACAAACACAACCATGGCGCAAACAATGGTAGCGTTCATTAAAACTGCTTCTTCGATATTGCCCGAATTCGATGGCAAACCGGAAAACTTATCCAGTTTTTTGGATGCCCTTGACGTTCTCGAGCAAATCAAGGAAGCGCATGAGGCTGTCGCAGTATCCATGATAAAGACAAAACTTAAAGGCACAGCCAGAAATTTCGTAGGTGCTGAAGCCACCATACAGGAAATTAAACAAACATTAAAGAGCAAAATAAAGGGTGAGTCAGTAGAAGTTTTAACTGCAAAACTCTTAAATATCCAGCAGCGTAGTAAAACTGCAAATCAGTACACTGCCGAAATTGAAAAGCTCACAAAATCATTGGAAGGAGCATACATATCTGACGGTCTAACAACAGACCTCGCAACTAAGTATGCTACACAAACAGCTGTCAAAGCTATGTGTAAAAACTGCTCCAATGACAAAGTAAAGACAATTATGCAAGCTGGAACGTTCACCACGATGAATGAAGCAGTGTCAAAATTTACCAACAGTTGCACTGAAATAACGGGTAACCCTAACTCGTTACTTCATATACGCCAACAAAATTATTTTCGCGGTAATTACCGTAGAGGCTATCAACCTAACAATTATAGAAATAACCAGCGGCGTACATACCCTAACAGATATAATAATTCAAATAATAATAATAATCGATCAAATTATCAAAGATCGAGGCGTAACTTCGGATCCCGAGGTTCGAACCGTAATAATACAGCAACAGTGCGAAATGTTAATCAACAGGAAAACCAACAGACTCCACCTCAATAAACAAAAAATTATATGTTTTCAATTTACACCTAAATAGTTATATATCCTCTAAAACAACTCTAAATAACGCAATTTCAACCCTCTTGATCGATACAGGAGCAGATATCTCAATAATAAAAAAGGGTCAAATTGACAATAATGTCACAATTAATTATTCACAAAAAACTGATTTAAAGGGCATTGGTCAAGGTTTAACAAGCACTCTTGGAACAGTCAAGGCAGATTTAAAGGATGATTACTTACTAATAGCACATAAATTTCACATAGTTGAAGATAATTTTCCAATTCCCTGCGATGGAATTTTGGGACTGGATTTTATTAAAAAATATAATTGTATTTTAGATTACAGTAAAAATGGGGACAGCCTAATACTACGTCCATATGATTTTCCTGAAAATATTATAATAGAAATGACAAACAGACCATCTGTTAATTGCATAACAATACCTGCAAGGTCGGAAGTAATCCGACAAGTCCATATTGAAAATAATAATTCTTTATTAATACCTCATCAAAAATTAGCTGATGGCATTTTTATTGCAAACACCTTAGTAAATTCACAACAAACTTTCATTAGAGTCATTAATACAACAGATAAAAATGCAAACATTCAAAATTTTAATATCAACACAGAAAATTTAAATGATTATGCAATAATAAAAAATAAATTAGAACCAATAGAAAATAGTAAGGAAAAATTAAAAAGATTAAATAAAAATTTCCCAGCTTTCGCTAGTAAATCACTTAACACATTATGCTCCGAATTTATTGATATATTTTCATTAGATACCGAACCAATTACTGCTAATAACTTTTATAAACAAAAATTACACATGAAAGATAGCACACCTATTTACATTAAAAATTATAGATTACCTCAAGCTCAAAAAGGGGAAATTAACAAGCAAATTAATAAATTAATTGAAGATGACATAATAGAGCCGTCTATGTCAGAATATAATAGCCCAATTCTCCTGGTACCGAAAAAACCGTTATCAGGGAAAAATGATAAAAGATGGAGATTAGTAGTCGATTACCGACAAGTAAACAAAAAATTAACTGCAGATAAATTTCCATTACCAAGAATTGATGATATCCTAGATCAATTGGGTAGAGCTAAATATTTTTCATGCCTAGACTTAATGTCTGGCTTTCATCAAATTGCATTACATAAAGACTCTAGGGACATCACATCGTTTACGGCAGAGGATGGCACATATCGTTTTAAAAGATTACCATATGGTTTGAAAGTGGCCCCTAACTCATTTCAAAGAATGATGACACTAGCATTTGCAGGCCTTAAGCCATCTCAAGCTTTTCTATATATGGATGACTTAGTAGTATTAGGATGCTCCGAAAAACATATGATTACAAATTTGAGAGATGTATTTTCTACTTGCAGAAAATATAATTTAAAATTACATCCGGACAAATAAAGGAATTTTACCTGATCCAAGTAAATATGAGACTGTTCTAAATTATCCAATACCCAAAAGTGCTGATGAAGTTAAGCGATTTGTCGCATTTTGTAACTATTACCGAAGATTTGTTCCCAATTTTGCAGCTCATTCTAGAGTTTTAACGAGATTGTGTAAAAAGAATGTTTCTTTCGAGTGGACAGAGGAATGTCAAAAAGCTTTTGTCTATTTGAGGGAGGCATTGGTACACCCAAATATTTTGCAATATCCAGATTTCGATAAAGAATTTTGTATAACAACAGATGCCAGTGGATTTGCCTGCGGCGCAGTTCTTAGTCAAGAATATGAAGGCAAACAATTACCAATTGCCTATGCGTCTAGAGCATTCACAAAAGGTGAAAGCAATAAAGCCACAATTGAAAAAGAGTTGGCAGCAATCCATTGGGCTATAACTTATTTTAGACCATATGTTTATGGCCGAAAATTTTTGATTAAAACAGACCATCGCCCCTTAACATATTTATTTTCAATGAAAAACCCTTCATCAAAATTAACTAGAGTTCGACTGGAATTAGAGGAATATGACTTTGAGGTGGAGTACATAGCTGGAAAAGAACATAGTTCGCGGATGCGCTTTCACGCATCAATATAAATGATTTAAAGGAAATGTCAATAAAAACATGTCAAATAACGAGGGTTACGACTAGATCGGAAACCAATAAAAATTCGAATAATAAAAATTCTAATAATAAAAATTCCAATAATAAAAACATCAACGAAAAACGTCACGAAGAGAACATTAAAATATATGAAGCGCTTAATAAATATGAAGTAAAAAAGCTAGCTCAGCTCGTTTTCGACCCCCCGAAACTGCAGTTCAAAAAGGGAAAGAAAATTTGTAGCAAAATAGACATTAATGATTTAATTGTTGAGGCGAAGATTGATTCAGGTCAATCCTTTGCCAGGCTTTCAAATGAAGCCGGCAATTCATCTATTAATGATAATTCAATTGTTGAGGCGAAGATTGATTTAGGTCAATTCTTTGCCAGGCTAATGAAAGAGGCCGACAATTTGAAAATAAATAAAATACAGTTGTCCTTAGGAGACAAATTGTTTAAAAATAATTATACTCGAGTAGATAAATTTAAAGAAGTTGGTACCAAGGTTCTCAAAAACTTAACTATTGCATAAACTCCGGAGGATGTGCACGTGACAGATAAGGAAGTAATTAAAAAGATATTACAAAAATATCACGATGATCCTGTTAATGGAGGCCACCCAGGAATCAATCGCACAACAAATAAAATAAAACAGAAATATTATTGGAAAAACATGAAAAATGACATAAGAATTCATATCAAAAAGTGCATTGAATGCAGTAAAAACAAAGTAAATAAAAATTTGAAAGAACCACTGATAATAACTGAAACGCCCACGAAAGCGTTTGATACAGTACAAATTGATACAATTGGTCCATTGCCACAATCGGTAAAAGGAAATGAATATGCGGTAACTATTGTATGTGACCTTACTAAATATCTGATCGCAATTCCAATTGCGAGTAAGCACGCAAAAACAGTTGCCAAAGCAATTTTTGAAAATTTTATTTTGATTTATGGTTGTATGAAAACAATCATAACAGATATGGGAACCGAATACAAAAACAGCGTATTTGAAGAATTGTGTAACCTTTTGAAAATTGAACACAGAACTTCTACCCCATATCACCATCAGACTTTGGGCACGGTTGAGCGTAGCCACAGAACTTTTAATGAATATATCCGTTCTTATATTTCCACTAACAGAGATGATTGGGATGAGTATATAAAATATTTTGCATATTGTTATAATACAACACCATCTACGGTTCATGGTTATTGCCCATTCGAGTTAGTTTTTGGAAAAATACCCTTGACATACGAATTTTTGCAAGAAAATACAATTAGCCCAGTTTATAATTATGAGGCTTATGAAAAAGAAATTAAATTTAGATTACAATTAGCGCAACAAAGAGCTAATAAATTAGTTAAAGAAAGTAAAGAAAGACAAAAAATTCATTACGATAAAAATCTTCAATTTAAGGAAATTATAATAGGAGATTTAGTGTTAGTTAAGAATGAAGCAGGACATAAGTTAGACAATAAGTATAAAGGGCCCTACAAAGTAATAAATATAGATAGAAACAATAATTATACTTTAATCCTCTATAATATAGAAAATGTAATTATAATTCATAAAAATAGACTTAAGCTATTTGAGTAAGTCAATTCATTTTTACGACAACCGTTAAATTTCATATGTCATAAATTCCACTAATCCATAAATTATTCACTTTAAGTTTTACGATTGTAAGAATTAATTGTACACAAAATAGTTCTAAGTCATAAATATCATAAGCAAAAAGCCGACTTTTATCAAAGGAAAATCTAAATACGAAACCAAGAAAAGTATCATATTAATAAACAAACAACTAGAAACATTTAAAAATATTCCACTTGAAAAATCAACCACTTGAAATAAATAAACAAACCTAAAAACATTGCACCACAAGAAAAATTTTGTAAACTAACAACAAACAATAAAAATGTTAAGAGTATCAAATGAAACTCATGCTCATAAATTATTTGCGGAAATGTACAAAAGAAAGAAAATAAACCACTTAAATATGTCACAGCTCTAAAATCGTTCATATGTATTCACGATTTTTTTTTAGGATGGGTGGTGTAGTATGTCAGAGCAACTCACTAACAACAACAAAGTCACAAGCTGACTTCTAAGCGGCTAGCTGTGGATTTGATAAACATTCTGCAACGTAAACATTTTCACACGCTAAGTATATTTGCAGCACAAGCGTCTCCATGCTTAGTGTACGTACATATGTGTGTGACTGCATTACTCGCAGTCCCACGTTAGATATGTTAGTATGAGGGATTGCACTGACATATGCCTTGAGTAAGGTACCGAGCTATGCACATATGAATGCATGTGCATGTGGGCAAGTGTGTGCCTTGCTTAGGTTTAGTTTGTAAGACATAGATGTAAATATGTATCTAGTAAATAAGAATATTTACGTCAGTGTTAGAGTTAAGAATTACTATAAATAAGCTAAGTTTTTACTAAATAAAGATTCAATTCATTCATTTCAATCCACTCGTGTACACGTTCATTTCACATGTCTTTGTTTAACGACAAATATGCTGAGGCTTTTTGACAGCATTCATATAAAGGTTGTCTTTAAAATTTTTTTATCAGCTTTTTATTTTTTCTTTTTGTGTGTTTCAAATTTGTCCTTGCTATTAAATGATTAACTGTTGCACTTAATTTATATGACTGAATGAGATATATAAGATGGCATATCAGTTTATTTAAAAAATGTCGGTTTGTTATAAATTTTTGACATTAAAGTCGGTGAACACAAATATATCAGTTTCCATATGCCAAATTTTATCCGGTCAACCAGTTCTCGAGATACACGAAAAAATAAATAAATTGTGGTTAGGTGGCAACCCTACTTGAAATTGCCCTATTTGGAATACGGCCGAAACTGCCTTTCATTTGGATACCCATATTGGCATATCTCGCTCTATATTAAAAAAAAAAAAGAAAATAGGTGGCAACCCTGTAAGAAGCCCTAAGTGGCAATGCCCATGTATATAATCTTAGAATGAATTAAATTGTCTATATGCCAAATTTTACCCAAATCGATCCAGCAGTTCCCGAGATATACGAAAAAATAAATAAATTGCGGTTAGTTGGCATCCCTGCTTGAAATTATCTTATTTGGAATACGGTCGAAAATACCTTTCATTTGATACCCATATTGGCCTATGTGGCTCAATATTTAAAAAAATTGGGATAGTTGGCAACCCTGTAAACCCCCATATGTGGCAGCACCCATGAATTCTGCTCGACCTAACTATTACAATTTATGCAATGTTGCATTATCAGCCATTTTCTCAAATGTTACTCTCAATCAAAACTTCATATCGCCGCCTAAGAAGTTAACTTCAAAAAATCAAGTGCACATATCGCTGGCTTCGGGAGCAAATGTCGTAAGTCCATTTTTTTTTAAATGAGATTTTAATGCAAAACGATATATTTATAACTGTGCATTAAAATCTCATTAAAAAAAATGGACTTACGACATTTGCTCAATTTAAGTCAAACTACAAGTGAATATCCAAGCAAAAAACACGATTACCTTAGAAGTGAAAAAGGAATCGAAATAAATATTTAGAATCGCTTACCCTTTCCCTTCTGTAATTTATTAATTAAAATGGGTTTGTCATTGTGGGTAAGCGCTACCTTTGCCTTACAAAGAAGCGGATGTAGAATGCCCTACTCTATAGAATACAAAGAATCACAGCAAGAACCCCTTACGGAGAACCGGATCTAGAATGCCTTCCTGAAATCGTAGCAAGAATGCCTTCAAGCAGGCGCTTATCCAGAAAATATTTTCTGGTGGTGTCCAAAAATTTTTGTTTCATAACCATTTTGACTGGAAAATGGAAATGACTTAGCTTAAGTTTAATTTTGTTAAATTACGCAATTCACAAGCACGGTTGCCGTTTGCCTAAAATTTTAAACCGAAAAAAAACGTACCAAAATAATTTGCTAGCCAAACAATATGACATTTCGCACCCTAAATCAAAAACCGTCACAAAATCAAAAACCGCCAAAAGATTTTTTCAGGCCACTTTATTAGCATCGATCGATCAATTAAAATAAATACAATTAGGCAATTCACAAGATCTCCTATTCGCGTATCTGCTATTAGTTTAAAAGTGTCATAATATCCATGCTGTCATTTCTCATATAAAATTTGAATAGCACAATAAAATTGAGCAACCTATGTATACCAAGTGTGCTATTTTGTTTTTCAATTTGTTTCGTTTTGAAATGTAATTTTTTTCTTTTAAATTTTCATTTCAATTTGTTCAGTTTGAAAAATAAAAGAAGCAGGGAAACAAAAAATTTACAATTTCCTGAAAAGTTGCGCGGGCGCAATTTCCCGGGTAGAAAATAATCTTGGCAAATCTATACTTAACCTAGGCGCTGGCTAGATTTTCCTACAATAGACAACTCTGCCTAGGGCCTGCCAGGGCTCTGGGATGAACAGGTATGTTTCTCAATTTACTGGCTATTTATCGTATAATCTGCAAAGTGCCTGCCCAGTTTTTCCCAGTTTACGCCTGTATTTGAAAATCTAGCAGGGGAATGTAGGTAGGTAGGTTCAAGTGGCTGCCGCAGAGGCGCACTTAGGTCAGTTTTGAAAGGCCCGTTGTGATACCACCAACACAAGGAAAGTCAGTCCCGGGACCCAGCCATATGGAAACTCCCTGTGTTGTTGGGATTTTCCACATAGCAGAATCCGGGACTGACACTCCTAAACCGACACCGTTACTCCTCCTCGAACCACTTAGATGACTTTATGAGGCCCATCAAATCCTTTATGTCCAGTTCCGCGATCTGGCTTAGGCTATCTAGGAACGGAACTCCCAAAAGCGCGTTCTCGCGCCTCTTAAAGCCGGACAGTTGCAAATGAGGTGCTCCACTGTTTCCTCCTCCTCCTCATCTTTGCAACTCCTGCAGCATCGTCGGTAGGGCACACCTAGCCTTTCTGCATGCCTACCCATGAGGCAGTGACTGGTAAATACCCCTATCAATATGCAGATTTCCCTGAAGAACCTGCTTGGTCTGCCTTACAGTTTCCCTCAATGTCCTTATGTCCCGGGACCCATATGAGGTTTACGCGGTTCTGTTGGGCCATCTCCTGAAGAGATCGACGACAGCTGAGCGTCAGTTCAGAGTTGAACGTGTATGAGCCAAGGGATTTGATTGCCGCTTGGCTATCGCTGAAAATAGCGATATCTTCTTCGCTTGTGCTTTCTCCAGCCGATTGCACTCGTTCATCTACGGCGGATAACTCTGCTATTTCTGCTGTTGATAACAACATTTTGCCGCAACCTCAATCCGATAATACAGCTGAAGTCAACAACATTGTGCCGACCACTCATTCCGCTATTACTGCAAATGGTGAGTGGCAAACTGTACCGTTAAGAAACGGGCGCAGTCGTGATAGAAACGACTCCAAAAACCCCGGTGAATTGAATTCGGACGCAAATCTTGAGTCTACGTCTGGTCGTTCGCCAAACCCGGCCCCGCAAACTGATGTTATCAGGATGGTCACTGGAGTTCCACGGCGTAGGGCCATTTTCGTTTCAAGACTGCTTGCGTCGTTGACTCACGCAGATATTAGGACGTATGTTTGTTCCAAACTTGGCGTTGCCCCTACTAGCAACATTAGTGTGTATAAATTTAATTTTAAATATGAAAGAGACATTTCATCTTTCAGGGTCTCAGTGCCGGACTCATTTTTCGATAGGGTACTTGACCCTTCATTTTGGCCGCAACACTCTGTAGTACATTTGTACACAGATAAACAGAAAACCGATACTGCTTCAAAAAACTGAATAAGTTAACTTTCTTTTCAACTATTCTTATTCATTACCAAAATGTCCGTGGCCTTCGTTCCAAATTGAATCACCTTTATCTGAATAGCCTGACTTTTACTGCACATGCAATCGCTTTCACAGAGACTTGGTTAAAACCTGATAATTTCAATTCTGAGATTTTCTGCAGTAATTACGTCGTTTATCGGCGTGATCGAGAAACCAGGGCAGGTGGTGTCCTTATAGCTGTTGACTCACGTCTTCCCTCCGGGTTGGTCGACTTGGGCAATGTGTCCGATATTGAAGTCATAGCAGTGAAGCTCTCAATGACTGGATTCAACCTATTTATCTCCTGCTCGTACATACCACCTCATTCGAATCTGCTTGTATATTATCAGCATAACTCCGTTATTAGGACTTTATATTCTCAGTTGAGAGATAAAGATCGCCTTTTAGTTCTTGGTGATTTTAACTTACCCTTGGTTAGTTGGGTCAGCACAAATGACTCAAACATTTTAACCCCTACTACACAGCATGATTTCCTCCTTGACCTTTCTGCCACATCTCTTGTACAAATTAACAACGTACAAAACTGTAAAAATAAATTACTGGATTTGGTATTCGTTGACGATTCTGTAGGGGTTGCTCTTAATCGAATTACTCCGCTATCTATTCCTGAAGACACACTACACCCTACGCTTGAGATAGCTTTGGACATTGTGCACCTCGGGGGGCGTGGTGCTACGAATGAAAGAAAACGGTCCCGCACACGATGGTTCTATAAAACTAACTTTGTCAAGCTCAATGAGTTGTTTGCCACCCACGACTGGTCAGATCTCTATGCTTGTAATGACATCGAGTCTGCAACCTCATTATTTTATACTTCCCTTAACGCTTTTTTTGACAGTTGTGTCCCGTTTCGCTATATTAGTGCTGGTACGGCTAAGCCGCCGTGGTGGTCTAAACAGCTTGTGAGACTTGGAAATATTAAATCCAGGCTATACAAGCGTTTTAAGAGAACAGGTGTATCTGCTGAATATTCTAAATATTTAGTAGCGCGCTCCAACCTCCAGTTGCTGAATCAACAGAGCTATAAAGGTTATCTAGCGCGGTGTAAAACTCAATTTTTTAATAACCCGAAAAGGTTCTACAATTTTGTTAATTCAAAAAGGAAAACTACCGGATTTCCTTCTTCCTTTTCCCTTGGAGATAAGAGTGCTAACTCAGATCATGATATTTCTGAACTATTTGCAGAATTCTTTAAGTCGACCTATACATCTAATAGGTTTCTGTCAAGTCCCTATCCTTATAAATTAGATTGCTCTAATAGCGTTCACATACCTGCTTTGGATAAAAATACTGTTCTACAAAGTCTTCTGGCATTGAAACCTACATTTTCCCCTGGCCCTGATGGTGTTCCCAGCTGTGTGCTGAACTTCTGTGCCATACATTTATCTGACCCGATTTTTAAACTGTTCAAACTATCTCTTGAATCTGCGGAATTCCCTACAATTTGGAAGAAATCTTTTATTATACCCTTACATAAAAAAGGTAGTAGGTCAAATATTGAGAACTATAGGGGCATAGCTAAGCTCTCAGCTATTCCTAAAACTTTTGAACATATAATAACACGCCAACTGCAATATCGGTGTAGTTCTTTATTATCACCGTGTCAGCATGGTTTTGTGCCCCGACGATCAACCTCAACTAACTTGCTTGAGTTCACCTCGTTTGTTATGGATGGTTTCCTGAAAGGTAACCAAACAGATGTAGTCTACACTGATTTTAGCAAAGCATTCGACTCTGTGAACCATGAGCTTTTAATTCATAAACTTGACTTATTGGGTTTTCCGAATCAGTTGTTAATATGGCTTACTAACTATCTTAAAGGCAGAACTCAGCAGGTTTTGTTTAAAAATACTTTGTCTACGTCCATTGACGTAACTTCCGGTGTCCCTCAAGGTAGTCATTTAGGTCCCTTGCTCTTTACCCTCTTTATAAATGACCTACCACAAGTAATTTCTCATTCCCGAACCCTTATGTATGCGGATGATGTGAAACTTTGTTTCACATATTTGCCTACTGTTCCTTCCCGTGCAGATCTCTTCCAGGCTGATTTGGAGTCATTTCACTGCTGGTGTACAGTTAATTTATTAATATTGAATAGCTCGAAATGCAAGCTAATGACTTTTCATCGAGTAAAGCCAGTTTTGATATCCTATTTACTAAATGACACTCTATTGGAACGTATACCTGATGTAACTGATCTAGGTGTTCTTTTTGACCCTAAACTAAGTTTTAATATGCATACTTCATCTATAGCGAACAAAGCCATGGGTGTGCTTGGTTTTGTTAAAAGATGGGCTAAAGAATTTGATGATCCGTACCTCACGAAAATCCTTTACACATCGCTAGTTCGCCCAATACTTGAGTATTGCTCGTGTGTCTGGTGCCCCTTATATCAAGTTCATATACAGCGGATTGAGTCAGTACAAAAGCAATTCTTGATTTTTGCTCTGCGTGGTCTTAATTGGAATCCAAATATCCATCTGCCCCCTTATAGAAATAGGCTTCTTCTCTTAAATTTGCCTTCTCTGGAAAATCGTAGGATTTTACTAGGTGTAATGTTCCTCCATAAGCTAATTATTGGTGAGGTCGACTCAACTGACCTTGTTAGTCGACTGTGTTTTGCTGTTCCTGCTAGGACATCCAGGCACTATGTGCCTTTTCAATTACCCATTTGTCGTCTAAACTTTGCAAAAAACAATCCTCTGAATATTTGGTGTTCATACTACAACGTCTTATATAGCTGCATCAGCTTTGAATGCTCGTCTGCCGCACTACAAAATGCAATACTTTCACATTTGCTAACTGCTGACTAATTACACGACAGTCTTGCACCCAACCAGTTAGATTGATGTACACAACTACAAAAAGCCGGCAGACACCTCTAACTTTAAACTTACGCTGCGTGGAATCACGTCCATTCCACCGGCTCCATAATTAATATCCTAAAATATCTCCGAAACCAATTTGGAATATTTCAATTACCTAATAAACAGTCAACTGGAATATACTATCAGATGCCGCGCGGAATCGCGTCCATTCCGCCAGCAAATCTCACATCGCTCCCAGGACTGCGGAAGTATGTTGCTCGGAATCGCGTCCATTCCGACAATATATACGACTATCAAGTTTGGTTCCTAACGATTTCTACCCACAACTTTAAAGCACGGCCTCTACAACTTTCCTGCTTGCTGCACATAATACTATAAATAAATGAATTTACGCTTTGCTTAATTTCTATTAATTATATTTTTATTATATTCTATATACTCTTATTGTACATATATGTGTTTTTGTTTTGTAACAATACTTGAGATATTAACAGTCGACCGCTTTGTGTTGTGTCGACTTTAAATAAATAAATAAATAAATAAATAAATAAATAAATAACACGTTTTATTAACCAGGCCGCGGCGTCCAGGATTGCCGAGACTTCCGCCTGGAAGACGCTGCAATGATCAGGTAGTCTGAAGGAGAGCTCAAGGTCCAAATCCCTTGAATAAACCCCTCCTCCAACTCTGCCGTCCAACTTCGAGCCGTCGGTGTATATGGAAGTGCCACCATTTGTTTCGGGACACCAATCCGTCCTCTCCCAGTCTTCTCTGCTGGGAATGTTTATTTTGAAACAGCTATCCCCGACTGTAGTGGTCGCACAACGATCTGTGCTTAGAGGGAGAAAGCTTTAAGATTTTAGAATACTGGAGTGTCCAATAGTACCCGCACCCCAACTGGAGGTTTCTCTTAGGCGCATAGCTGATGCCGCCGCTGACCGAAACCCTTCCAGATCGAGTGGCAAAATGCCCAGAATGACCTGGAGGGCTTCGTTGGGCGTTGTCCTTAGCGCACAGCTTATACAGATCATATTGGATCTATGCACTTTCCGCAACAGATTCAGGTATGTTGCCTTGCTCAGCGCCGGCCACCACACGACGACTCCATACAGCATGATTGGGCGAATGATGGCCATGTAGATCCAACTGCATACTCTAGGGCTGAGCCCCGGGTTGATACTAAGTCCGCAGCGAGAGGACCACCTCGAAACCTCTCGCAGTGCTACTTGCATCAGGTCACACAGAGTTTGTGGGAACTTGCCTCTGAATGCAATAGCTAAATCGTCTGCGTATGCCACTATCTTCCCGCCCCCCCCCCCCCAGCTTGTGTCACGTAGCAACGAGTTGACTGTGAGGTTCCATAAAAGCGGGGAAAGAACACCACCCTGGTGCGTTCCCCTTGTGACATAACGTGATAACTCAACCGTACCAAGTGAAGAAGCTATTTTCCTTCCCCTTAGAAGTTGGTCAATTAAACCAGTTAGAGGTCTATCTACGCCCAGATTAGTTAGAGTGGAGTTGATCGCCTTCGGGCTTATATTGTTGAAAGCCCCCTCAATGTCTAGGAGGGCCACGAGACAGTAGTCCTTTTCACACAGCGATTTCTCAATGACAGACACTAGGCTGTGCAGAGCGGTTTCTGTTGATTTACCCTTGGTGTATGCATGCTGATAGCTAGAGATAAGGTTGCTATCAATAGTTGTTAAGAGGTAGTCGCTTAGTATCCTCTCAAAGGTTTTTAGTACAAAGGACGAGAGACTGATCGGTCTGTAGTCTTTTGGCTCGTAGTGGGATGCCTTCCCAGCCTTAGGATAAACACTACCGTGGCGCTTCTCCAGGAGCCCGGAATGTGTTGAGAGCCAGGCAGGCTGTGAAGAGAAATACCAGCCATTTAGCTGATGTCTCCAACGTGTTTATAAGTTGCGCGGGGATAATCCCGTCCGGCCCGGCAGCCTTATACGGTTCAAAGCTCTTAACTGCCCACCTTACTCTTTCCTCAGTGATGGGTATATTTACTGCCAGGTTTGTTGCAGGTGCTAGTGGTGCATCATGCAGATTCCCCGGAAAATGTGTATTCAAGAGCAGCTCAAGGGTTTCCTCTTCCGTGCTGGTCCAGGATCCGTCAGGTTTCGCAGATAGCTGATGGTTGTTTGACTTTTCGAGAGGACTCGTCTAAGTCTCGCTGTGTCGTCGACCTTTTCGACGCCAGTGCAGAAATTTCTCCTCGAGGTTCTCTTCGCCTGTCTCAGAGCTTTTTGGTAGGCCCTTAGTTTAGCTTTATATTCGTGCCAATGAGGCTCAGAGCCGAAGCTCTTGGCTTGTTAAATGGTTCCGGCATGATATTCGAAGCGAGTCCAAATCGTAGGACCGCCAATGTGGCCTGTGTTTACCGCGTGGTTTTGGCACTGGACAAGCCTGTCCTAGAGCATTTGAGAGCGCCGATGTAAATGTAGTAACAAGATCCTCCAGCTCCTCTACTGATGAGGGGGCTTGTGAGGGCAGTACTGGTAGGTCTCTGTCTAATATTTCATTGTGTAACTGCCAATCAGTGTTACGTGGATTGCGCTTCATGATTGGTTGTTCTACAATAAAGTCTAAAACCATTTCTATGTAACGGTGGTCGGAGAAAGAATGTTCTTCCAGAACCCGCCATTTTCTGACCCACTCATAAGCGCCTTCACTACAGATAGTGAGGTCTATGACCTCCCTGCGGGTCTTAGTGATAAAAGTAGGCTCATTACCCACGTTGCAAATCACCAGGTTGGTTGTTAAGAGGTAATCAAACAGAGACTCGCCCTGGCATTGATGTCGGAGCTCCCCCATTGGACATGGTGAGCATTAGCGTCCGCTCCAATAATAAGATTACCCGTGCAGAAATTTGACACCAGGTCTTTCACCTCCGTTTGTGGTGGGGGTTCTTCGGCGTCGTAGGGCATATAGACCGACGCCACCGTCAGGCGGGTGCTGTGGACCGTTGGACTGATAGCGGTAATATCACCATTGGTGTAGTTAGGTAGGAGAAAGGAGTTCAACTCAGACTTGACCAAAATGCACGTTCTGACTTTGCTCTCCTCGCGGGCTCGAATGAGCTTGAAGCCCTTCGTCCCCAATCCGCAGATTCTCGAGCTATTGACCCAGGGTTCTTGGATGAGGACCACATCCACGTCGCCTTTAGAAAGACAACTACTTAAAGCAGCCGAAGCCACTTTAGATTTGTGCAGATTAATCTGAAGCACCACCACCATGAGAGCGCACTGACTTCCCTGCCGTCCCCATATCGTCGAGGTTTGCCCCATCCCGGAGGTTGCCTATCAACGACGAGTTGTTCCGATTAACTGCCGATATGGCGTTGCAGGAGTCTTTCTGCCTGTAGCGTTAGATGTTAATCGCTCAGCGTTGGCTGCTACCACCGGCTGTCCTCCATCTCCGAGTTGTTCACAGCACTATCGCCACGTCCCTTGGCCATAGTGCTGGAACAAC